>CM033643.1:113325606-113488766 GCA_019512145.1 Engystomops pustulosus | reverse complement strand
CCACCCACTACGCGCTGGTTGGTTAAGCCAGCCTGACTCAAACAAAGTGTCATGGATGACGCGCTGCCAGTTCATTGGCCACTCGGGGAGGCTCGCCGGCGGTGACGAGCCTAAGATTTGAGTTAAAAGGAGGCCAGACGTGGCGCGCGCCGCGGCTAGCAACATGTCGGGCGTGCACACAGCACATTCGTTTGCACAATTTATACCCTAGATTTTCGTGCCTTTCCAAAAAGACCCCTGATGAGTTCTGGCAAAAACGAAACGCATTGGGTACTAGGGTCAATTCAGTATGAAAGGCAGTCATTAGATTAGACCATAGCTTCTATAGATAGGAGTGTATGTGTGAATGGCACTACCAGATAAGCATCAGATAAGACTGATGTTGTCTAATTGCAGAAAGGCTATATAAAAATTAGCATAAAGTACCTAAGCCAACCTTCGCTAGCAACTTGAGCACAGTGGTAGCCAGCCAGAGGTAGAAAGCAATACCATCTAGTCACTCCAAAAAAGCATATCGATATATAAAAGCAGCAGGTCAAACTGAGTACCGCTCTAGTCACACTGCCAAAACACTGAGTGGTGAGGTAAACACTGTATCCAAACCACCACAGTGCTGTATAAAACATTTTAGAGTTGCTGTTAGTAAAGTTGCAGTAATAGATGCAACAATCAGAGTAGGATTCAATAGCAAATACAGTCTTTGCACCTACTAAGGAAGAACTTGTTCATTTTAGCATCACCATCTTTTCATATGCATAACTTTTTTATTTTTCTGCTGACAAATCTGGTTAGGGGCTTATTTTTTGTTCTTTTTAGTGGACTTATTTTGGAGTGCATAACATTTTTTAAATTACTTTTTAGAGCATTTTTTTTATAGGGTATTAATTAAAAATGATCTTTTTTCGGAACGTTTTTGAGGGTTTTTTCTACGGCGTGTACCGTGCGAGTCCAGTAACGATTCTGTTGTATTATACAGATTGTTACGGACGCAGCAATACTAAATATGCGGGTGTTTTTTGTGTTTTTGTGTTTTTTATATTTTATTAAGTGTTTTTATAGGAAAGTGACATTTTAGGGGCTTATATTTTAATGCATTTATTTTTTATTTATTCTAATGTGTTAACTTTAGTGTTTTTGACTTTTTTTTAATTATACATACTTGAACTTGAACCAGTGATGCTCTGATCACTGGTTTAAGTTCAATACACTGCTCTACAATATTATTCATCCCCGGACACCCTGCACATCCACTCAGCCACACGGTAAGGACTGGTAATCACATGCCCCTCATGGCGTTACTCATATCAGGCATGAGCTTTGCTATGCCATCACTAATGTGCATGTACCCATGCCATTAAATTACATCTGCAATTTGTTTGCACACCAGCCCATTGTAATTATCCACCTCTTTGTATAATGTGCTGTGTCCGGGTATGACTGTTCTCTTTTTCTGTTGTATGTTCACCCTGTAACTTTGTAACCCTGTTGTATAACTCATTTTACAAAATGTCCAACTTTGGTTTTGTGTTTTTACCGTACATATAATAAAATTTTGTTCCTTTTACCAATCTTTACACTGTGTTCTGCCTCATATTGTTTCCCCTCCCTCTGAGGGGTACCATAGGTTTTGTATATTGTAGAGCAGTGTAAACTGTCTGAGCAAGCTTGCGCATGCTCAGACAGTTTACAGTCAGACCCGGAAGGGGTCTGACTGCCATGGAGACCGGGCAGCTCCGGGGCACATGCCAGTCCTCGGAGCTGCCCAGAAGTGGATCGGATCCCCCGGTAAGCGGCACGGGGGATCCGATCCACAGCGCAAACACCCTTACACGCCGCGGTCGTTAGCGCAGGCTGTCAGCTGTACTAGACAGCTGACAGCCGCTGCTTCTGGTACCGGCTCCGTTCGTGAGCCGGTGCCAGAAGCAGGACGTTATAGAACGTCCCCGTGCGCTAAGCATCTAGCCCCGGGGACGTACTATAACGTCCTGGTGCGCCTAGGGGTTAAAGATTGATGCTATAAAAGATATCCTATCATAGATGTTACATTTATTGTAACATGTATGAGAATATCTTTCATAATATCAATTTTGTTTGGGTTGTTGGTATGGTGTTGGTATTTAGATGTGTGGTTTACTTATATTTTTTATAGCATGTTTGTGTCACTGCATATTTTTACATTGTATATGATTTAAGATGTGTGTATATATGAAATTTGCACAACTTCTTGCTTATCTCTTGCATGTATCTTTGATTTTACATATTTTTCACATTCATTATTCACTGTACATGTATTATTACATGGACTGCATATGGATTCTTGGTTGTAACGGGTGGCGATTTGAGTCACTGTTGCCTTTCTATCATTCTCCTCTGACCTCTGGCATCAACAAGGCATTTCCGCCCACAGAACTGAGTTGCCGCCATGTGATTGGCTGATTAGAAATTAAGTGTTAACGAGCAGTTGGACAGGTGTACCTAATAAAGTGGCCGGTGAGTGTATATATATACATATACATATATTTTAACCCCTTAGTGACCTGATTTGTCGGTCACTAAGGGGCCTTAGGCTAGGCCGATGGGTTTCTTCATCAGCCTAACCTACTGTAAGTTCTGCAGGGGCCCACCATGCAGGGAAGAGCAGTACACTGTCCTGTTTAACTTGTTAGATCCAACGATCTCGGGGGGCCCCCTCCCTCTCTTCCCAAAATCCCCTTATGCGATCGACCCCGTAACGGAAAAATGCCAAACTGCCACTTTTTTGCCATTTGAGAAGGCGACATGCAGTATATTGGTCCTTTCAACATCTCTCTCTTTGAGAAGGCGACATGCAGTATATTGGTCCTTTCAACATCTCTCTCCACCATGATTGCCAGGTTATTCTTCAAAGGCTCCACACTCTCCGTTTTTAGTTTCTAATCATTTATATACTTGAAAAATAATTTAGGATTATTTTTACTCTCCTTGGTAATATTTTTTGTAGTCTCTATTTTTGCTACCTTTATCTGTTTTTCACAGAATATTTTTTTTCCTCTATAATCCTGTAACTAGGATGCCTACGTTTGCTTTGTCCTAGAGCGGACGCGCGCCAGCTTCAGGAAATTTAAAGGGCCAGCGCACCATTAATTGGCTGTAGCCATTTTCCTAGAAGGCTATTTCAATTTTTATTGAAGATTTACATTTTCCAAAGAAACGTAGGTTAAATTTGAATAGGAGAGGAAAAAATTGTGAGGGATTATCTAGAGCCAGGCGCCAAAATGGTATGCACAAAATGGGGGAGAGAGATGTTGGAGTGGAGTTGCAGCGTCAAGCCCCGGGGCTGGATGTGGATCCAGATGTGTTGTGTAGAGATAGAGAAAAAACGGGGTCAAAGAGTGAGACGCACTACATCCAAAGTGTATTGTTGATTATTTTTATTGGAATTGTGACTAGCATTTCAACGCCTAACCGTAAGGTGTCTTCATCAGGTCAAACATGTGGGGTTGCATAGTAAAGAACATAAAATATCATAGTTAGTAGTTAATAAGTTAGTAAACATAAATATAAAAATAAAAATAACAAGCAAATATGAAGCACAAATATAAATGTAAAAAGCAAGGTTTTAGTGGAACAAGGGTTAAGACAAGGGTTAAAGCCAGGGTTAGAAGGGAGGAGGTGTGTATGTGTAAAGTGTAAACAGTAAACAGGGAGTCTAATTTAAGATTAGACAGATGCTTGGTCAAATAATTGGTTAATAATAATAATAGTAGTAATGGTAGTAATAATTATGAATAAATAAATAAATAAATAATGAAATAGATAGGTTTAAAAATGATTAATTAAATGGTTGGTGGTGAATAAAAATAAAAAATTACATACATATGTATATATAGGTATATAGTCAGTATCATAGGGGGATGAAGAGATAAATGGGTAAGTAGGAAGTACCTGCAGGGAGTCTTGTGTCTTGTGGCAGATGCTGTGCCGCATGAAGGTATTCACCGTGTCTTTTATGTCCTGTGAGCAGAGAGTGTCCTTGAGTAAATTGACGTTGAGGCGCACAAGCCCACTGGCGGGACCAAGACTTCTTAAGAAGGTCGATAGTAACAGTTATCTGGATTTCTCTAGTAGTCACTTCAAGAAATGGCTAACCAAGTCCCGTATGACATATAAAAGAATAAGGCGTAACTGCACTGAGGATGGTGACTTCATATCTCAAAGTAAAGTCCTAACAATCGATTTAAAGCTAAGGCTATCCCCTAATTTTGGCTACAGCACAAACAAGAGCAGGTTCTTGAGCCAAGAAAACCTGCCTTGAACCAAGTCGAAAGAACTACTGATGACATGGAAACTAGAGGGGTCAATTTTATCTCTTACTTATTACTCAGATAGGCAGAAATTCAGAGATTATCAATAAACATGGGGGATTTTATTACATGACCCTTTTTGAAGGAATCATCCCAAAAAGACCTAAACTGACATTTAGGAGGTCACTACCATCAAGAACATCTGGGCCCCTAGCTGTCTCCGGCTGAATCTAGCAAACACACACCCTAGCTTCTTTCCCCAAGGTATTGGCAGTTACCGTTGCGGCCATAATAGGTGTAAATGTTGCATTAGTATAGACATAGACAGTTAAATTTCACATCCAATGTTACAGGAGAATCCTTTGGGATTAAGAGTTTTATGAACTGCGGCTCAAGCTATGTGATTATCTCATAGAATGTACCTGTAAATCTCCAGTACATTGGTAGTACTATCCAACCCTTGAGGAACGCTTCAATAAACATAGGTCTAATATAGAGAATGGTTTTGCCTTACACAGCGTATCCCGACATGCTGCTACTCACCACAACAAATGCTTTAAGGACTTTAGTTTGACCCCAATAGAATTCATTGATGGCATCTACCTCACAGAGATTCAACCATCTCAAAAGGAGGGAGATGTTTTGGATTTTCAAGCTCCAATGCCTTACCCCCATTGGTTTGAATGAGAGTCTGGAGGGGGTCTATTGATTTACTACTAACTCTCTATACACATAAATGGAACACATCTACTATCCTGCTATCTTTTAGTTTTTACTGGTTTGTTGTCGTCAAGTTATAAAATTTTAAATTAAAAAAAAAAAAAAAGGTGACGTCACTTCGGGACTCAATCCGGTTTCGCGCCATTCATCCCGCCGGTTTGTCTTTCCTAATGTATTTATTCCACTGTCATATTAATTGTATGTATAATTACTGTCCGTAATTTTGATAAAGGGTCCTAGTACCCGAAACGCGTTATAGGGACATTTTATATTCATTTAATTGGCATTTTATTGTATCTTAATGCCTGTATATTTTATGCGGATCTAAGAATAATTGTTTTTATTTGGACGCACAAACTTTGTTCCTGGATTACTTTTTAGCGCCCCACTGTGCTCAGAGTTTTTCGCCTTTAATTTTATATTGTCTACGGCTATCAATCACTGTTAGCCGGTCATCTGAGCCCTGGGAGCTGCTTCCTGTATCCTGGAGACTAGTGTTGTTCAATCTCCTCATCCTCTGGACGACTCTGGCTGGACCCCGGGTTGGGATATATATGCGCTATTGAAGCATCTATAAGGTGAGCACCTCTTCGACATACCTACCTCAACTTCACTCAACGATATCACCCGAGGCGCCGCCTCCTGTGTCCTCTTTTCGATATTGTGTATTCTACGGGAATGAGCAGGGGGTATTTCCAGCGTGATATAGATCGGGGCATGATCCGACAATACTATGGGGCAGATTTATCAAGCAGTCTGAAAGTCTGAATATTTCTAGTTGCCCATGGAAACCAATCACAGCTCCCCTTTAAAATATTCATGAGCACTGGTAAAATGAAAGCTGAGCTGTGATTGGTTGCCATGGGCAACTGGAAATATTCTGACTTGCAGACTGATTGATAAATCTGCCCCTATGTTTCCTATTGATGCGGACGGCTCCCAGGCTAATCCCCTGTGCTGAAGAAGGAAGAAATCGATGCGACTGTATGAGTTGTGGGCCGGAAAAAAGTATGTGAAATCTCTGTCATTTGGGTGGAGTATTCGCCATATGTCCACCAACTGCAAACCCTGTAGATCCCTCTTGAGGGGTCCCAGTTGATAAAATGGAATGTGACTCTTCCCTGAGGTTGTTTCGAACCTAGCGTCTAGCGGGAAGTTGAAGTCCCCACCAACTATTAGCATCCCCTCCGAGAACTCTGAGAGAGTCGATAATATTCGCATGCATGCCGCTACAGGGGAGTGATTCGGTAGATATATGTCAGCGAGAGTGAATGTTTGCCCGTGAATCAGGAGTTTAAGGAAGACATATCTACCTGTTTGTCCACTTCCTCGCCAAGGACCACGTGCGGGAGTGAGCGATGGATAGCGATGGACGTTCCTTTAGAGCGTGACTCCGGATTAGTGCTATGGAACCAGGTCTTGAAAGCAGTGGGGTGTGACCAGTTTTGAAGTGCGTCTCCTAAAAAAATAAAATCTTAACTCCTTGCTTATGCATGCCATACACTATTTGAGAACGTTTTTTGGGGAGTATTTAGACCCCTGGCGTTCAGGGAACCCAGCTTTATAGACACCATGGCTGGATGGGGGCCGACCGGATGTACTCGTGGAGTAGGGGAGGCAAGGGGGGGGTTACTACCTAAAAGGGGAACAAAGACAAATGGAAAGGGATAAGGGAGGGGTGAGTAGTGGATAAAAATAGGGGGAACAAGAACAGTTACACTACAACAAGGAACAAAGAAAGTGTAACGGGTTCAAATGCCGAACCCTAGCACGTAGGCAAGGGAAGATAGGCTGCGTATACAGACCAGCTGAATACGCTCCCTCAGGTGGAACGTGGACCTACTTCGAAGGGAGCCCGTGTCTAGGGCCCCTGTACCTAGAAAGAAAAAAGGAGTTACTGGAAGACCAACAACTGGCGTCACCCAGCACTAACATCTATGATGTAAAACAACTGCAAACTAATGGAGTATGTCCATGGGATAGAGTCATCAACAAAGTGACAAAGGATACATATGGAGAGTTCCCTTGCAAGTTGGCCATCGCGGGCTGTGATCTCTGACCTTAAGGATTGTCTGGCCGACGTCTTCTCCTGCGTTGCCCTCTGCGGTCATCCTCTGCCCTCCCACCAGGGGGGCGCTGGGAAGGAGGCGGATCCACCGGCCCAGGAGGGGTCGGGAGCTGCGGCCAATTTGCATGACAGGGGCTTGACCCAAGCGCAGCCGCTACCGTAGGAATGTCTTTAGGATGACGGATGATGTAGGTGATGCCCTCTCGCCTCACTTGGAGACGGAACGGGAAACCCGATGTTTAGGGGATATTACGTTGTCTTAAGGCTTCCAGGAACGGGCGGAGAGCTTTCCGTTTGAGAATGGTCAATCAAGAGAGGTCAGGCAAAAGTTGTACCGGGGTTTCTTGGAATAGAATCTGATCTGCTGCCCTTGCCTTGTTCACGATGGCTTCTTTCAGTTGGTAGCGGTGTACCCGGCATGACATCCCACGGGTGTTCGTTAGGAGAGGGGTGAGGCTGTAAAGCACGGTGAGCTCGATCAAGCTCCACTGGAGAATCGCCTGGAACTTCCAGGACCGAATTGAAGGGAAGGCGGAGCTCTGTATGAAGCTGGCTCGATTCTACAGTTTCTGGGAGCCCGCGGATATTGTTCCTTCTGCCCCTGTTCTCTGCATCGTCCAGCTGGTCTGTGAGCTGTTGGAGTTCTAAGGAGTGAGCAGCAAGGGTCGCTAAGTGGTTGTCAACTTGTGCCTGTATGGTGGCCTGTGCATTTTCCACAGCAGACGTTCTGGCCTGTATTTGTTGGACTTCCTCCCGTAGCACCGTTATCTCAGCACTGTAGGATTGCTCGAGGCGAGACACATAACACTCCATATCCTCCTTGGTTTGTATGGCCTTCAAGTGCGCCTTAAGCAAACTCAGCTCCGCTAGGCCCTCCAGGGCTTGGCCAAGTAAAAATGACTGGTGAGCTTCAGGTGCGGCAAACATCGGTATGGGGGACGTTCCTGGGCCCTCAGGGCTGAAGGCGAGAGGGAGCGGTGATGTGTTTCTCTCCGTTGTCTGGGAGGCTACAAATACCCTTGGGGATAGGGCCGGGGAATGTAAGATATGGGGTTGAGATGCAGCGCTCCATGACATGAGCGGGTCCGGATGGTGGAAGTAGGGGAAATTAGGGGAAGCCGCAGGGCCATCTTGCATGGCTGAAGGATAGGGAACTATCCGTGGATCTAGGCTATTTGAGAGCCGAGAAGGTCCACGCATGTGTGGGAGCTGCTGAGGCATTTCCAGGGGCCCGGCGTCGATGTCCTGGGAAGGGGGGCCGACAGCCATCTTGACCCCCCCCCCCCAGGAAGGTCAGCATTGGGGGGGAAGATTACCCCCGGGTTGGGGTTGCCCCAAGGCTCCCATCTTGGGGAGAGGGAGACAGGCGGGCTTTGGGATTGGTCCCCTAGAACATGAGAGCTGGCTGGGGAGGCAGTCCCACCTGTATTGTGCACCCCGGGGTGATAATGGGCTGTGTAGGGGCAGAAGGCTCCTGAGGCTGGGCGGTCTTGCTTTCCCCTATCCCATAATCTGGGGCTGGGGATGCAAGCAATGAGAAGGCTGGCTGACCTGATGCGCCTTTTGTCCCTCAGCCTCCGTCCGTTCCCTCCTCCGTGGCACAGGTGGTGATTACCGTTGGTAGTGCTGTGGTGTGTCGTGGGGCTGCAGCCTTCCCGGCTGCCGACTTTTCTTTTTCCTTTAGTGCGGAGCGTTCTGGCGCAGGCCGTGCCACATGTTCAGCGGCCATGTCTGAGGTCGCACTTGGCCGAGCGCCCGTGTCGGGAGACGGTGCGTTCATGGCAGCGAACGAGGAGGGCACCGGATCATTCCGGAATTCTCTGCGGACATCTCCCGATGTTCCCGGGGATCTGCCGGAGCTCTTGTCTGGCTGCCGCCATCTTCGTCTTCACGGGAGTCTCTGCTGCCGCGGTAAAGAACCGGGATATTCCCCTTGTAGCGGCCCGAGGCAGGGTCGGAGCATGGATCGGGGGGTTCCCCCTCTTCTTTGGGCCCTTAATCGCCAGTGTCCGGGTGCTGGGTGACGTTTGTGGTACCGTGGGACCCTTAACGGAGCAGGAGCTAATGAGCGGTACGTCTGCTCGCCTCCATAGGTAAGCCACGCCTCCTCTAGAAGGCTATTTAAACCTGCCTCTCCCATCAAATCCTGCCGGATCCTTGTGCATCACAGCCTTAGAGAAAGCTCTCCAGCGATATTCCTGTGTTTCTGTGGCTCCTGCGTTCCTGTGTGTTCCCATGTATCCTGCGTTCCTGCTCCATTGTGTTCCTGCTCCTGAGTTCCCGTGTCCTACATTC
This sequence comes from Engystomops pustulosus, assembly GCA_019512145.1. Taxonomy (NCBI): domain Eukaryota; kingdom Metazoa; phylum Chordata; class Amphibia; order Anura; family Leptodactylidae; genus Engystomops; species Engystomops pustulosus. Next base: position 113,479,400 of record CM033643.1, on the reverse strand, counting down.
CTGTGTGCCTGGACCTCCCGTTGCTGACTTGATGTTGCATCTCTGCCGCCTGCCCTGACCCTGTGCCTGGACCTGACCCCGCGACTGTCTCCAGCTAAGGTACCTCGACCCTGGCTGCCATTGCGGGCTAGTCACACCTGTGGAATGACCTGATGGTACCCTGCCGCAGCAAGTCCATCCTGCTTTGCGGCAGGCTCCGATGATTACCAGGTGCCACTTAGACTCCGGTCCCAGGTGTCGGCTAGTACCACCTCACGCGGTAGTCCGAATTCTGACAGTATTCTGACCGGCAGATTGCCGCACAATGTGAACAGCTGGGACACGTCACCAACATGCTGCAACAGCTACTAGCTACCCAGCAACAGGATCCTGACTTCTGCCACCCCAGCTTGACTACCTGCCGCAGAACCCAGGTTATGGTTGTCTATTCTTAATGTTATACATAAACCAAAATGGAAGTATATACATCCCACATGGGGAAATCAAATACATACAGGGGGAACAATTAGTCCCAGATGGAAAATGGGACATACACAGAGTACTTAAGTACTTTTCCTGACTGTCCTACGGTCAAACAAATGCCCATAAAAAAATTATTCAATACGTCCAACCATGGGACAAATAAAGGTAAGGTGAGTGAAAACCAGTAATTAAGATAAACCGGAGGTACCTTCCGGTATTACAGTGTCAGAAAAAAGTATCTTTGCAAGACAACTTACCCATAGGCATAGTAGCGGGCAGACCGGGAACTGTCAGGTGGGGAGGTGAGGGGTAATTCTCTCTGGCCTCCCCACCTGACAGTTCCCGGTCACTGCGCTCCGTGGCGGATATATCCGCCACTGAGCTGATACCGGCTCAGCTCTGGAGTGGGCTCCGATCGCGTGTGTAAAACCCATTAAATGCCGCGGTCAACGCGACCACGGCATTTAATCTGCCTTTGTGGGGTCTTTCCCCCACGATCTATTCCCTCGCGCCATTTTCGGTGGGGGGCACCGATCGTTTCTATGGCAATGCTAGGGTCCGATCTGGCCCCCAGCACTGCCGGCAAGCACTGCCTGCAAGATGGCGTCGATGACGTCATCTTAAAGGCACAGTGTCAGCCCATGCATGTGCATAGGCTGACACTGCTAATACCCTTCAATACAGTATTGCAGAGTGTTAGCATGAACAAGCAATCAGATGATTGCTTGTTCATGTCGCATGGTGGAACAAGTAAAATAAAATGTTTTTCAATAAAAAATAAAGTAATAAATCAATAAAAATGGCCATAAGCCCCATAATATATAAAGAGACATATAACACAAAAAAAGTCTAAATAATAAAACAAACCCCACATATGTAGCGTCACCGCGTCCGTAACAACCCGTAGAATAAAAGTAAATAATTATTAAAAACTGCACTAAACTGTACTTCAGAATGATACAGTTGAAAAGTACAACATGTCCTGCAAAAAACAAGCCAACCAGCTCCGTAGCCAAAAATTTTTAAATGTTGTGCCACTTGGAAGACGGCAATGCAAAAATGATAGATTTTTCCCACATTAGGGTTTTATTTGACAAATTTAGTAAAATGTAAGAAAAAATATTCATGTTTGGTATCCCCGTAATTGTATCGACCCATAGAATAAATATAACATGATTATTAGGCTACATAGTGAACACCAAAAAAAAGAAAGTAAAAAATCCAGTACAGAATTGAAGCTTTTCTACTCCTATCCTAAAAAAAAAAAAGTTCCTAAATTTTCAACAATAGGGGATACCAACCCAAAATGGTAACATTGGAAAAAGCACATGTTACATGGCCCCAATAACGAAAAAGCAAACATTTTATAGCCTACAAAAGAGACCAATGAGGAAACTAAAATCCTGGCAGCTGCAGGTCCCACCTTGCCGCTGTGCACCCATAAAACAAGTAGCGGCCACATGCGGGGGGTCTCGCTACTCGGGGAGAAACTGCAGAACAAACTTGATGGTGAGTTTTGTATTTTTATCTTTTGAAAGTGTACATTTAGGCTAAAATGAACATATAACCGACAAAATTTGACCATTCTAAATTTCCTCTTCATTTTTGATTCAATTACTGAAGATACTCAGGGGTAACAATCTTCCTAAAGCAGTTTCTGATAGCTTTGAGGGGTGCAGAGATTGAAATGGGTTGATTATATAGGGGGTTTTGATGTTAAATATGTAAAAATTTCCTTCAAAACAGTATTTATCCGCAAAAGAGTAAATTCTGAAAATACGGAAAATTGCTATTCGATTTGTAAGCCGCGCAACATCAAAATAAATTATCCAGACATTTCAAAAATTAGAAAATGTTAAAATAGACATGTGGGAAATGGTATTCAGCAACTATTTAGGTGGTAAATATCTACCTGAAAACGCAATGATTTTGAATTTCAAAAAAGGTAAATTTTTTAAAAAATTCATTATTTTTTCTTTTTTTGTAAATAAACGCAAAAACTTCATCAGCCAACATTTACCACTAAAATGAAGTACAGCATGTGGGGGAAAAACAATCTCAGAATCGCTTTGATAAGTAACAGAGTTCAAAAGTTATAACCATATTAAGCGAAGCAAGTCAGAATCCCAAAAATGGGGCTGAGCCTTAAGCTGTAAAATGGCTGCATCCTTAAGGGGTTAAAAAAGGACTCTCTGCTCAGGTCAAAGACGTTCTGGCGCTCGTGACCTGTCGTCAACTCAGTGGTCTCATCCCACTGGCCACTTGGATTGACGAACGATTTAAGGAGCGCACCGAGGAACTAGGCTCTGAGCACTCTCAAGTCCGAGTTCAACGTTTTCACCTGCCTTCCAAAAGCCCCTCCAGCCTTCTCCTGTTTCGTCTGCTGAGGAATCTATGCAGGTGGAAGAATGGCAATATATTTTGTAGGGAGCTTGATATCCATTCTATGTTTACACAGCTCATAAGAACCTCTCATACCTCTAGACAGCTCAACGTTTTAATCCCAGGCAAGCCCATTGGTTACTTTTCTTCTCCCGCTTTAACCTGATGATCCACTTCCGACCGGCAGAGAATATCAAGGCGGATGCCCTTTCCGGAGTCTCATATGTCATTGGAGAAGAGCCGGTTCCTCAGCATATTATCTCTCCGGAACAGTTGGTTGCTGCCGCTCCGGTGGACCTTCTGCAGCTTCCCCCTGGCAAGACGTATGTCCGACCTGCTCTGTGGGAGAGGATTTTGTTTTGGGGCATTCTTCGCACCTGGCTGGGCACCCTGGGATGCACCGCTCTGTGGCCCTCACCTCCTGCTACTACTGGTGGGCTGACTTGGCCAAGGATGTTCGGGACTTTGTGGGATCCTGTACCTCCTGTGCCTGTAATAAGCCTTCCCATCTGAAACCGTCTGGTTTCTTGTTTCCATTGCCGACACCCAGTTGCCCGTGGTCACACGTGGCTATGGACTTTGTCACCTTCCATCTTCCTTGGGCAACATCGTCATCTGTGTGTAACAGACTGTTTTTTGAAGATGTCTCATTTTAAATCTCTTCCAGGTCTGCCATCTGCTCCATGTCTTGCCAGCCTTTTCTTTCAACATAGCTTCCAGTTACATGGTCTTTCTTAAGACATTGTCACTGATTGGGGAGTTCAGTTTGTTTTCTTTTCATTGTTACAGGCTTCCTGTACCAAGCTCCAGGCTGACAAGAGACGCAGGCCTCCTCCCGTCTTCTCTCCTGGTGACAAGGTCTGGTTATCCTCTAGGTACATCCCGCTGAAGATTCCCAGGTAGAAGCTTGGTCCCTGATTCTTGGGTCCTTTCGAGGTCCTGACTTATTTATTTTTACAATTTTACTGAAGAAAAACTAATACAGGCAGTCACCAGGTTACATACCTGGGGCAGGCACTGTATGTGATAGCACAGGTAACCCATACATTATTGCAATATGGCATGTTTGATATGGTAATTTAAGTGAAATGGAGGCTTTATTGAAACAAAATGTTAACATCAGGTATAAGTACTATAAGCACATTAAAACACATACATTGATTGAATGGATATTGTAAAAAGAAGAAACAACAATCCAGATTACATAATACTCAGGTGCAAATGAAGTATATGAGGGAAACATCATAGGGCAGTACCCACCATATGATATAAGCAAGATATATGTGTTTATCCTACACTCCCCTAAGTGTGTACAAACCCATAAAAGAAACCAACGCATAACCGAACTAAGTTGAGAACCCATATAGAGATCATAACAAACACATCCATACCGACTCACAAGACAAAGAGAGAAAGTGTGTTCTTAGATAGTTCTGGATAGGAGAGGGTTAAAAACATGAACATTAGTTGATATTATCCCTTCTCAAAATGTAATAACATATAAAGTGAATATTACCATTATCTGTGAGGTGCAGCAGCTCCTGTGTGCAGCAAATTCTCCCTGTATCCTGATGGCTAAGAATCTGGAGGGGGCTACACCTCAGGGGGCTGTACCATTGGCTCTGTGACACAGAGAATATCACTTCTCTTTTTTTTTGAAAGAAGAGAGTCTCCTCTTTTATATGAATCTAAATTTGTGTTTCTAAGTATCAGGAAAACGGAGATATTAACTGTTAAACTGCTGTCGGGAGTGATTTTTATATATTAAAATGGCACCTGAAATTCTCACTTTAAACCTGGATATCTCTGGATCTATGGCACCTAGAAACAAAATTCAAGATTCATTTGAAAGAAGAAGACCACTTTGCCTACCCATAGCACCGGCCCTGCCCTGACTGAAACCCATGGTAGCCATTGCAAATGGTCATTGCAAATGAAACTGGTAAGCGGCATCAAGCCAAAAATCAGCCAGCACTGTACTGAGGAGACCCAACCAGGTCGAAACAGTGCTGTCTACAGTTGGGAGTCTGTTCCTTATGGAATAGATATACTGGTTTGGCTTAATCCCACATCATGTTTTTAGACTTCTTGTAGGTCATACTTGATGTTAAGGGGGCTGCCTTTCAAGGTAGCAACAGGAGGTATTGTTTTCCATTTAACACATGGGAAGATGTGTTCAGAGACAGAGAGAGCTTGACTTAAGTAACAAACTCTGTGCCTCCCAGACTTGATACAAGCAATTAATATCTCTTTTCACAGTTGATTTTCTAGATGATGCCATCAAGCTGGGCCATGAAAGAAACATGATCTACAAGCTGTTCAGCTGCTTGACAACATACTTGCATTGGTTTATTAGCCAATTTGTGATGACAGGTCCATTTTAAATTGAATTTTTATTACTTTTTTATGAAAAATGTACATATATGGCCGGTTTTTCGGTTTTTTTTTTTTACGGTTTTCATTGAGCGGATCCAATAATGTTTCCGATTTATTGTACAGAATTTTACGGACGCGGTGATAACAAATATGTGTATTTTTATTTTGTATAGGTGGTCCCCTACTTAAGAACACCTGACTTACATACGACCCCTAGTTACAAACAGACCTCTGGATTTTGTTAATTTACTGTACTTTAGTCCTAGGCTACAATAAACAGCTGTAACAATTATCAGAGGTGTCTACAATGAAACTTTATTGTTAATCCTGGTTCTAATGACAATCCAACATTTTTAAAATCCAATTGTCACAGTGACCAAAAAAAAATTGGCTGGGGGTTATAATGATAAAGTATACAGTTCCGACTTACATACAAATTGAACTAAAGAACAAACCTACAGACCCTATCTTGTATGGACTTCCTGTACTTTATTAGATGTGTATAGGGGATTGGTGTTTAGGGAACTTTTACTTTTTTATACAGTTTTTTTTTAATAAAAATAATTCAAGAGTAACTGTAAAGTTATTGACAAAAAATAGTTTTAGCACAGCTGGAGAGAGCCTTTGACAACATTCCCAACTATACTTGTATCATGCTTCTGCCGTTTTGCTATTATGAGATGTAGTGCTAATAGATATATGAGACTATTTGTAAATCCCTCTCAACTTTTCTATGGGTAATGATGTCAATAGCACTCATGGCAATTACATGAACAAACAGCTGAGCCAATCAGGACACAGAATCAGTGTTGTTTCCTCCCACATTCCGAAAACATACTGGCAGGTTGATTTGGCAAGCTTTGTGTAGCGCTGCATAATCTGTTTGTGCTATATAAATAAAGGAATTATTATTATTACTGCTTGTGCAGAGATTCAGTGCAAATCAAGGGAGGAGAGACAAAGAGCACTTGATCTTTGAACCATAAAGTTATCTACTACACCACAAAAAAATGCTATATTAAAGGTGCGTTCACACGTGGCATTAACACATGCATTTTCAAGAGCATCAGAATAGCTGAGAAGAGATTTGGCTGATTACATAGCTGTGAACATTGTATTTAAAAATGCATGTTAACATAATGCTAACATATGGTAGGATATTGTTAACATATGTTTGTTAACATGATGTTAATATGCTAACACAGCTTTAACACATGCGTTTGTTCATGCAATGTTAACAGCTATGTAATCAGTCAAATCTCCTTTTCTCAGCTATTCTGATGTGTTTGAAAACGCATGTGTTACTGCCACGTGTGAAAGCACCATAAAACATGGCCACCTACACACGAATAAAAAGATTAACACATTGCAGCATCACTGTATGTGCACATATTTTTATATATATATATATATATATATATATATATATATATATATATACACACACACACACACACAGTGGAACCTTTCCAGCAAAGCACCTCCCTGAAAAAACCCTCCCTAAAATTATTTATTCAATCACGGATTTATTTTTACTTTTTTGCCATTGTATACTATGGAAGTTTCCTCCTATCTGCAGACTTTCCTTTAAAAATAATTTCTTTATTTATATTGCGCCAACAGATTCCGCAGGGCTGCAAAGAGCTTGCCAAATCAGTCCATGTCTCTATGGGGCTCACAATCTACCACGGAGAGAACATACAAACCTCTGGCAGATGTTGACCTAGATGGGACATGAATGCAGGACCCCAACAATGCAAAGCTGTAGTGCTAACCAGCGTGCTGCCCGTAAGAATAAAAAATAAATTAAATAAATTCAATAAATAAATAAAATTCAAGTGGATTTATTCCATAATAGCAGTAGGGATCCATGATGCATCGAAATCACATTACTTATAAGATACTTTTAAAGCCAGAACGGTTCAATACCAGGTTTCTGTTACGTGCGGTACTGAATGACTTCCACAGGCTCTACAGACATCAGGCAGTGAATCTTTTTGAGAGATGTAATGGGTTAGTGGCAGAGCAGGGACCACGTCAACAGGGTTATATCATCATGTGTCCATATATAGTCTCTACATCTCCTAGGGCTTTGCCAGAGCAGACATCGGGTAGGTAACCCTTTTGAGAGAATATTTCAGGTTAGCGGCAGTGCAGGGAGACATCACCATCTGTCCATACATCTTCCAAGGATTCTCTACATCTCTCAAGGATTCTCCAGACACAAGGTCTCTATTTAATTCAATCAAATACATTTTTGCCCAGCCCGGGATTTGAACAAAGCCTACAGGACAAAGCCTCTATCCACTAGGCTATGGGCTTAGTGGTTGTCTATGGGAGGATTTCGTGTAACTAAGAGTTTCAGTGTTACACTGTGACACAGGCTCCATGGACTGGTATACGGAAAGAAATCTTATTGATGATGATTGATATTAATGATTGATGATGATGATTGATAATGATGATTATTGGTATTGATGATAACTAATGATGGATATTAATGATGATATGATGATGATTGATATTGATGATGATATTTTAAGCATAGAATTAATTAAATAAAAAATAAGGGGTCATTCAGACACGCGTGTCCGCTGCCCATCTTCAAAAAATGCAGAGGTGATGTGTTCAGACCATATTGTATCAATTTTTTTTCATGTCCGTACGCCATACTTTTTTTCACATATGCAAAAAGCTGATGGGTTACTAATCTACTTCTTAACCTGCCCAGTTGGTTGCCTAGCAACATTTGAGAAAAAATACTCTGCATACAAATATCATGCATGTGCCGTCCTTTTTTTGCGGATCGATTAACTTCTATGGATGTACGTGGTCTTCATGTTGCAGACATGGTCTGCACATCTGTGAAAAAATGGACATGTGAACAGACCCATAAGAAACAGTGGGTCCATTTGCCAGCTGCAAAAAAAGGATATCACATGGACATCAAAAACACCCATCTACATGAGCCCTAAATTATACTATTTAGTATACTATTTCATATTAACATTACCAGTAACTCCCTACTAATCTGTCTTCCACTCACTAAACTCTCTCCTTTACAATCTATTGTTAATGCAGCAGCCAGGCTTGTCTTTCAGACCAAACTCTACATCAATGCCTCCAGTTTGTGCCAATCACTTCACTGGTTGCCTGTCTCCTTCCGTATTCACTTTAAAATAATAACCCTCATCCACAAAGCTCTGAATAATGCTGCACCTCTTCTCTCATCTGTTTATTGCCCTTCTCGTTCTCTTCGATCTGCCAGTGACATTAGATTAATCTCTATCTTAATTCGAACCTCTCATGCACGTCTCCAGGACTTCTCCCGAATTGCTCCAATTCTATGGAATGCCCTTCCCTGGACTTTCAGACTAATAGCCACCCTCCAAAGTTTCAAACATGCTCTTAAACCCATCTCTTTAGGCAAGCCTATCACACTTGCTAACTGCATCGAAACGTTACAACTATCTCACCTGTACTAATCCATCTATGTTGTATCTCCCGTCTGTTATCTGGCAAACAGCTGATATATACAAAGTTCCAGGCTTCTCTGCAGTCTTTTTCACCTTGGACCCTGTAAATAAGATGGCAGCTGATGGCTGTTTCTAGCAGCAGAATTTTTATTTATTATTGTTCCCCTATAAAGAATGGCTGGACTATTATACAAGCTCTTTTTCCTGTGTCAACATCCTCATAGTCTGTAATCTCTTGTGAGCAGGGTGCTCACTCCTACTGTTCCATAGGACGGTTTGTACTCTGTAATGTAATATTATATTTGTATATGTCCCCTATGATTTGTAAAGCGCTGCGGAATTTGATGGCGCTATATAAAGATTATTATTTATATATATAATATTTATATATATATATATATTAACACACACAAACACTGGTGGGCATCAATCTAATGCAAACCCGCCCCATCCAATTGGTTCTACTACTAAGCTTTCTTACTAATCCATCTGAAATGTGCTTTAAGAGGAAATATGATCATTCACGAAGGGGCATGAGATCATGGGTTTCTCACCTATATTTGTTTCTTAGAGCCATGAGTATTTCACCAGATTTGCTCAGATTTCTTATAAATATTCTTTGGACCTTATGCTTCTGGACATACAGTTTTTGAAGAAAGAAATTTTGATTTTAGAAACATCTATGAAGGATACCATCTCTAACAATGATTTTTCCAAGTTTTCAAATTTAATCAAAACACGTTTGCCGACATTAAGACTTGAATACTCAAAAGAAAATGGATGCGAGGCAATGATGACTACAAGTAGGTCCAGATTGATTCCTGGCAGGGATCCCAAGGCCGAAGCGGTTTCCTTTCAACAGAGATGGTAGCCGCAAATTTAAAACACAAAAGGAAACGGGTATCAGAAATTCTCATGCAAAACCGTTTGGTTTTGACTCTTCTTTTTAAAGGTACGGACTGTGTCACACTGAGTTAAACCCTGACGGGGTGGCAGGAAACATCACCATAATAGAAAAACATAATAAACGGAGGCGGCACCAGAAGCTGTGGGTGTCGGCTGTATATTATAGCCGACACCCGCCTCTAACACCCGCAATTGAAGATTTCTCCGATTGCGGGTGTTAACCCCTAAAGCGCAGCGGTCGCGCTGACCGCGGTGTGTAAGGGGCATTTAACGGGAATCGGACTTCCCCGCTGCGCTTACGGTGGGGGCCCGCTGCTCCTATCGTGGGCCCGGGACTGCCAGTGCCCCGGAGCTGCACGTCTTCTTCCAGGAGTTGGGGCTGTAACACACTGAGCAGGCGCTGCATGCTCAGTGTGTTACATTTCACAGTGTTATACATCTGCATTACACTGTGTAAGGTGAAGAAGAGCTTGAACAAGCGATCAGTGGATCGCTTGTTCAAGCCAACCTGTAAAATTGAAGTTCAAACCATTAAATTAAAACACATTTTAATAAAAATAATTAAAGTTAAAAGTCCCCTAAAGACAAGCATTCCCTATACACATGTAATAAAGCAAAAAACCCACATATTTGTTATCGCCATGTCCGTAACAATCTGTACAATAACTCAAAAGCAATATTGGACCCACTCGGTGAAAGCCTTAACCCCTTAACACTGAAGCCACTTTTCACCTTCCTGACATGGCCCATTTTTTCAAATCTGCCCTGTGTCTCTATAAGTGGTTATAACTTCGGAACGCTTTAACATATCCAAGTGATTTTAAAATGTTTTCTGTGACACTTTGTACTCATGTTAGTTGAAAAAATTTTGGTGTTTTACCCCCTCGTGTTGGCATTTATCCTTATTTTCGATTGGAAAAATCAGATATTTGGTGAAAATTTGGAATTTACATACATTCTCGAGTTTCGAACTTCAGTATACTGTTCCTTAATTTTTTTCAATTACATAGTCAGATACAGCACAAAAAACTTATACTAACTATTATATTATTATTTTAACCCGAATGTCCACTTTTGTGGACATGGACCATGGTTTTTTATGCTCTCTACTCACTTATTCGTCTGTTATTGCGATTGTCTATGGGCCTGTTGTAACCCCGTTTCAGGGGCCCCCCCGCACGATTTTTTTCACTATTTCATTTTATCATTTTACAACGCCTTCAATAATCTTTCCTAGCTCACATGAGGTTGACCCCCCTTTGTGCTCAGTGGTTTTTCATCAAATTTTTTCACTTGAATGAGCGCCTAATCTATAAAAGGTATTTTAAAACCGCCCAGCCGAAATGACTCCCCACCCCATATAGAAAATCGACCTACCCCCAATTGTATGCGGATAAAACTTAAATTTTTTCGTGTGTATTTGATTTTGCGTTGTTAACACTTGCATTGTGTGGCTTATTTCCCTTCCCAGCGCCTTTTGGTGACACCAATTTCTTCCAACTTTCGCGCTACCCAATGTTTGCGACCATTGTAATATGCTTTTTTTAGTTTCCTCTTTTTTTTTTTGGTTGCCATTTAGCTTCTTTTCCCCCCACGCATGTTACGTCAATTCTTTTTATATTGTGGCAGCCAGGTCTGGCTTTTGCTCTGGGTCCATCCCCTTTTATAGTATATAATATAGTGCAACCTATTTACCCCCAGCCGCCGCACTTTCTTTTCCCCCCGCCTGTTCTGCTCCCCTCACCCCCTGATTCCTCTAACACCACAATATTCCCACCCCTTCCGCTTTTTTCCAAAACTGCCTTTTCCCCAATCATCACAACTAAGTTGGACTATCCCCCCAATCACCCCCTATCTCCCTACGACTTCCCGCCTCTCCCCCCCCTCCCCGCTATTTTTCCCCCCTCCTTCTTTGGTTTCTCATCCCCCCCTTTTAAAATCGACCCACCACCTCACTTCACACTCTTCATACCACCGCCCTATCTTTTTCTTCTTGCCCTCCCCGTGCCCTTTCCCCCGCCCGCGTCTTACCCCTTCCTTCTCTTCCCCTCTTCTCTCCGCGCATTCCCCATGTTGCCTTCCCCCTCTCTACTTTTTGCGCCCTACCCTCCCCCCCCTCCTTTTCCACCCCCTTCCCCTCCCTTCCCCGCACCCCGACAACCCCCAACTTGCCGCCCATTCTTGTCTTGACGGTTCAAGGCCCCCCACCATCTCTATATAAGAAACGGGAATTCCTTGATGATACCATGCCGCGCCCGTCCGGCTTCCCCCCAGCGTCAGGCGACATATCTCGTCTGTTGCCTTTATTTTTTTTTTCAGATCTGCCCAAAGAGTGAGGAAGAGGGGAACGGGGGGAGGGGAAGAGCGAAAACTGCCTTTATTGCCACCTTTTTGTGGTTGCCGCTGGTTTATATCCATTCCCCCGCTTGCGGTCGACGCTGACCACCATCTTTTTTTTTTTCCCCCCCCATTAAATTCCTTTTGTTTATCTTGTCCCGATGTTTCTTTTCTTTTTGCCCGCCGAGTTTCCTATGACACCTGAGTGGACGTCCCCTTTTGTTGTCATTTTTGTTTGACTTTCACCTTCTCACAAATTACTTCACTTTGAGTGGGCTCTCATTGAGCGTTTACTCTTATCGGGGCCATTCGTCTATTTTATCTTTGCATATGGTTTTGGTGCAAATTTGATTAAATTGCTCACCCTCTGGGTTCTTGCCTATTTGTTTTGTATTAGGTTTTTGGGTTTTGCCCTTCGGCCCCGGGCCGCTACACCGTTACAACTCAACCAACCCACATATCCGCTTATCTCATTTCTTATTTATAATCTTAGTTCAATCCCGACCCTCCGACGTGTGATAACTAATTGGTACTACGTTTTTCATTAGTTTCGTCCTATTCCCTTCATTTTTACTGTGAAACCACCAAACCATTCAAATTAACTCATAGACTTGGCAAATTTACATCCCATGTGTTTTTGCCCATAGCCCCCCCCATCTTTCGGAGAACGTAATTTATATATTTTTTGGTGACAGAGCTAGTTTAGGGCCGTATTTTTTAGTCGGTTGAGTTTGTCCTTTCAATGATACCATTTTGGCGCTCATAACTTTTTTTTGATCACTTTTTAGAACAATTTTTGTGAAGAGATTTATGAAAATGTAAATTTTTGTGCGAGGTTTGTTCGGCTTTTTGTTTTCTACGGGTCCCGTATCGAGTGGGTCCCACATAATGTTTCTACGCTAAGTTATTGTACGGATCTGGTTACGGACGCCGCCAATACACCAATGATGTGGGCGTTTTGGCGAGCTTGTGTTTTTTGTTCACTTTCCCTAGGGTATCGTGAGTGTTGTGGTTATGAGGGGACTTAACTTTTTATTTAATCAATTCTTTTTTAGTATTAAATGTTTTTACGGTTTTTGGTTTACTTATCAGTGTACAGGCTGAAGACTTTCTGATCAACATACAAGTCGTCAGCCCGAAAAGATATCAGGCAAATTACAACCAAGCCCCCTGCATCTATAATATGAGATTTTTCCTCTATCCCTATTAGCTTGGTATCCACGCCAAAAATTGTAAAAAATCTGAAAAACGATATAAATACCGGTGTCCATCTCGCGTCATAATAATCGTAGTATTTTTAGTGTACGGTGTACACTTCCTAAAAATACAACGGAACCCAAAATTTGACAATTTTCTTTTCCCAGCATTGGGACATTTCACGCCGATGTTAGCCAACTTAACTATACTCTCATTCCAAACTGAAATAAGTCTTCAATGCCGAGCGACCCCTACACTACGAATGTCTTCTTTATGTTTACATGGTTTTGTATGTGTCTTCTCATTTTTGAAAATTTTATTTTTTTGGCTAAATGAATGTATTTTTCAAAAAATTTATGCATTCTCAGTAGATAAAATATCACAATGCTCCACAAAGGTTGATACCAGTCACAGGTGTTCCCGTGACCCATATCGTGGGTTGCAGGCTCACCCCTGCCCCTCGCTGCCCGCAGGTACAGTGCCAGTGCCAATCACATGTCCCCGCTCTTGAATCTCCTCCTCCCTCTGTATGCGCGCGTCCCTGTGTCCCAGAGCGCCAGCTTCAGGAAATTCAAAGGGCCAGCGCACCATTAATTGGCTGTAGCCATTTTCCTAGAAGGAAAGGGCCAGCGCACCATTAATTGGCTGTAGCCATTTTCCTAGAAGGCTATTTAAATTTTTATTGAAGATTTACATTTTCACATCTCCACAGCAAATGCGAGGGAACCTATATTTTATATTCTAATAGCAGTACATTATAAGTGCTATATGTAAGTTAGAGAAATATTTAGGTTTCTTCTGCCGTAAGGTTCATCCGAAGTCTGTTGTTTCGGTGTCTATGGCGACAAGGGACCAGAGTTTGTTTGCTTTCTATTTCCCATGTGGGCTGATCATCAGATGAGTTGTACCCTGTGGTCATCTAATGGAGACCTCTGGAATCATCCAACTGGGGGTAACGCCAGAAAATCTTCACCATAAAGGTTGTAAAGGACGATGAGGAACTGACTTGTATGTGACGGCTCCCTCACCTCACCTCACGACCACCATATATGGAGCATGTTTCCTTTCTCCACGCCACACCTCCAGCACGTGTCCAGCAGCGAGGGGTAGTCTATGGAGTCCCATAGTTTCAAGGTCTACGATAGGAAAAGGGTCTGCGGTTCCAAGTCTATTTGTCGGAAAGGCACCCAAGGGAGTAGTCGTAGTGGGATCGTAGAGCTATATTGCTCAATCCGGACCCACTGTTTAGAGGTATGATGATGGTGCCAGTCCAATAGTCTCACCATGGCGGATGCCTGGTGATAGAGTCTGAGGTCGGGCAGGCCCCTCCCCCCCCCCTGCTATTTTTGGGCGAATAAGAAATCTCCAGCCAATCCTCGGATGGGTTGAACCCCAGATTAAACGAAGCGGGGCTGAGCGGATGGATTTAAAGAAGGAAGCGGGTGGTCGGATGTACTCCTGGACAGATAGAAACCGGGTAAAATTCCTTTAAACGTATTGATCGGCCACCCAAACAGGTATTTTTTATCTAGAAAATTTCTTTCAGTGTACGTTCCAAGAGTGGAAGTAGTTCAAAGAGTAAAAAAAAAAAAAAGTAAGTTTTTTTTGCTTGATCGCTAGGGAACCCTAATGCCTAGAAGGTAATTGCATCTGTGTGGCCAGCGGACGGGAAGCCGCCCTTAAGGGACTTAACTTCGGAGATGGCAGTGAGACGTTCGTGCTTCCGATTACCGTGTTATTTCAAATTGCTTAGCTCTCCATACCTCTCAGTCCGCGAATCGTGAGGGGAAGAAATTCTAGGTTGGCGCACATACAACAGAATATCGTCTGCAAACGCGCCGTTTATGCTTCGTTGGCCGAATCTGTATATCCATGTTATACTGGGGTCTATTCCGGATGGCACCATGCCATATGTTCCGTGACAATATCTGTTAACAGCAGTGATAGGGGCACCCTGACGTGTGCCATTATGGATGCAATGGTGGGGAGAAGCGAGATCGTCCCCAAAAAGATGACCTTCCAGCTGGTATGTGCTGCTGACATGAATTCCATGGACCCTTCTCTGCGTCTTTGCCAGGAAGGCAGGGAAGGAGCTGAGCGTTTTACGAGCATGCGCTATTAGGAAGGAAAGGTCTATTTAGTATTATCTCTAGCCTCCCGCCCTCACGAACCCACACGGCTGTATGGATTACATTAGGGATGTGCTGGTGCATCGGTCGCGCAAGATTTTTGAAGAACAACTTCAGGCCTTCTAGAGCGATATAGGCCTGTAATGCAGGGGGCAATGGTCTCTTCCCTGGCGGGGCTTCAAAAGATGTCTATGGTGGCTTCTAGCGATTGAGGGTAAAGGCTGTGGTAGGGATATGCGTTAAAAAATATTTCATAGGGGGGTCTAGGTGTGTCCCTGAAAATTTTTATTAAAAGTGCGGTTGTGAAAATCTGTCCCGACTTTTCCCTGAGGGCATTTTTAATAGCCCAGAGATTTAGAACTCGATTCAACTACTTCTTCTACCACCTTTGGTCCAAGACTGGGAGCGACGTTTCTGCAATGTAACGCCTTTATGCGGTCGCTCAGATCACGGGATGTTGGATCCGAGGTCTGTCCTTTGATGTTGTATAGCGGGAGTAGTGTCCCCGAATACTCCACTGATTGTCGAAGGTTTGAATACACGCCCAAGAGAGCAGCCATTCCCGCGTTATCTCGTCCTGAAAGGTATATAGTCGGGCCAGAGTCTCCCGCATTATTGATACGTCATTAAATCTACTCTTAAATCGTAAGTAGTGGCCAGGGATTTCTGTCTAGTAAGGTCCGAAGCATTAGGATTTTAAACCCATCTGCCAACGGTCTCCCGCGGTGTTGAGATAGTTTGGTCCTTTTCTAGAGGTTTTAATTGTTGGAGCATGGAGGATAGTTATCAGAGTTCTCTCTTTTCATCTGACACGTATCTATAAACCGGCTCCTAATGCTACCATTTAGTGCTTCCCCCACTTCAGGGAGCAATGTGGGAGAAAGATGTGTGTCCGCATGAAGGTAGTTCACCGTGTCTTTTATGTCCTGTGCGCGTCCTTGCTAATTGTCGTGCCTCATCCACAAAGCTCTGAATAATGCTGCACTCCCTATCCGTGCACCTCTTCTCTCTCTGTTTATGCCCTTCTCGTTCTCTTCGATCTGCCCTGACCATTTAGATTAATCGCTATCTAATTCGAAACTCTCATGCACGTCTCCAGGACTTCTCCGAATGCTCCACTTCCCTTCCCTGGACTCTCAGATAATACCACCCTCCAAAGTTCAAACATGCTCTAATAAACCACTCTCTTTAGGCCAGGCCTTATGCAACTTGCTAAACTGCTGAACGTTCAACTCTCCCCTTTACTATCCATCATATGTTGTACTCCCGTCTGTTTCTGAAACAGTCAAATAGATACAAGTCCAGGCTTCTGCAGTCTTTTTCACTTGGACCCTGTAAATAAGATGCGCTGACTGGCTGTTTCAGCAGCAGAATTTTTATTTATTAGTTTTCCCCTATAAAGAATGGCTGGACATTATACAAGCTCTGTTTCCGGTGTGCACATCCTCATCAGTCTGTATGCTCTGTTGAGCAGTGTGCTCACTCCTACTGTTCCATAGGACGGTTTGTACTCGTGTAATGTAATATTATTTGTATATGTCCCCTATTGATTTGTAAAGCGCGTGGAATGATGGGCGACGATATAGAAGATTATTATATACCAGGGACAACCTTTCCTGGGAACAGCTGGTTACCTTTACCAGTCGCCATGTGTTTCAAAGGAAATGCAAAGTGAGCCAGCGACTGCAGCCCCGATCCCATTTGCTTGTATTTCTAAATGAAATGACGCACCCTAAACATTAAGACTAAAAATACTGATAATAGGTATCGTATCGCACTCAAAATTCGGGTATTGTGCAACCCTAATAAGCGATATGTTTGGCTCAAGTGTTTTGAGCCTTTCTCAAGCGAACATACAGAGGTCTAGTCAAAATACACTAAAGTACAAATTAAAAAAAAATAATTATAATAACTAGATATATCATTATACACACACACAAACCATGGGTGGCCTCAATAATGCCAACCCGCCCCAATCCAGTTTGGTTCTTACTAAAGCTTTCTCTCTAATCATCTGAAATGTGCTTTAAGAGGAATAGATCATTCACGAGGGCATGAGATCCATGGGTTTCTCCCATTTGTTTCCAGAACCATAGTATTTCACCATATTTGCTCAGATTCTCTTATAATAATTCTTTGACCTTATGCTTCTGGACATACAGTTTGGAGAAAGGAAATTTTGATTTTAGAAACCTGATGAAGATACCATCTCAAACAATGATTTGTCCAAGTTTTCAAATTAATCAAAACCGTTTGCCGACCATTAAGACTTGATACTCATAAGAAGAAAAGGGATGTGAGGCAATGATTTATGCTACAAGTAGGTCCAGATTTATTCCGGCAGGATCCCAATGGCCGAGTTGGTCTTTCTGTCCAAAGGATGGTAGCCGCAAATTAAACAAGAAGGAAACGGGTATCAAAATCTTAAGTACATTCTCCGAAAAGATGGCGATCAAACAAACAATGAGATTTCCTCTCTATTCGGTTTTTTCCAGGAAAATGTCAAATATAGGTAAAACGATTTAATGAGGTATCGGCCATAATACGTAGTATTTTTAGTGTACGTGTACGCCATCCAAAAAATACAAAGGAACCCAAAATTGACAATTCTTTTCACCCTAAATTCAAGAGTTAATTAATCTCATCAATAGCTAATGACCACACTAAAATGAAGTATTGTAACGCGCTCATGTGAAAAAATAGCCCTTCCTACATCCAAATGCCAAAAAATAAAGATGTATAGCCACTAAAAGTGACATGCATAATCTGCTCTGAATGGTGCACTTCCCTTCGATGCCTGGCATGTGCCCATACACAGGTTACCACCACATATGGGGGTAGATTGTATATGCGGGAGAGATTGGTATCAAATTTTTGGAGCGTTTTGGTATTTTATCCATGAGAATTTGTACATTTTTTGAAAACTCATTCATTAGCCAAAAAAAATATTACTTTCAAAATTGGCAATCACGATTTTGTTATGACCCCTGTAAAACAATTAAAGGGTTAACAAACTTCATAAGGTTGTTTTATGTACGTTGGGGGTGTAGTTTTTCTATAAATGCGTAAAAATCGCACCTAACTTCAAAGTCCATAGCGCTCATATAGAGTATGCATAACCATGTCCCCATAACTAACATTTGGTGAATGTTAGTTATTATGTTTTTTTGCGGTTATGACTATGTTTGAAAAAGTAAACATTTTGAGTTCGAAAATCGAAGAATTTTTCCACAAATTTTCACAAATAAAGGTGGTCCCTTACTTAACCCCTAGCGCACAGGCGTTATAGACGTCCCCCGGGGCAGGATGTCTTAGCCGAGCGGACGTTCTATAACGTCCTGACTTCTGGCAGCGTCTCACGCACGGAGCCGGACCAGAAGCAGCGGCTGTCAGCTAACCCCCGCGATCGAGCCGGCTCCGATGCGGTGTTAACCCTTACCACGCTCCGGTCAACATGATCCGCGGCGTGTAAGGGTGTTTGCGCTGTGGATCGATCCCCGTCGCTACCGGGGATCCGATCCACTTCTGGGCAGCTCGGGACTGGCATGGGCCCCGACTGCCCGGTCTCCAGTGGAGTCAGACCCTCCGGTCTGACTGTAACTGTACTGAGCATGCGCAGGGGCTTGCCAGACATTTACACTGCTCTACATAAAATATATCTAGAGCAGTGTATTGAACTTAACCAGTGATCAGGAAGCATCACTGGTTCAGTTCAAGTTATTATAAGTAAAAATGGCAAACCTTAACACCTACACATTATAATAAATAAAAATAAATACATAAAAATACTAAGCCCTAAAATGTCACTTTCCCATAAAAACACTTAATAAAGTATAAAAAACACAAAACACAAAAAACACCGCATATTTGGTATTGCCGCGTCCGTAACAATCTGTATAATAAAACAGAATCGTTACGGACCGCACGGTACACGCCGTAGAAAAAAAAACGCAAAACGTCCGAAAAGAAGATATTTTTATTAACTACCCTATAAAAAGTGGCTCTAAAAAGTAAATTAAAAAATTTATGCACTCCAAATAAGCCCACTGAAAAGAACAACCTTCTCACAAAAAATAAGCCCTAACTAGATTGTCAGCTGAAAATAAAAAAGTTATGCATATGAAAAATGAGATTCTAAAATGAAACAGATTTATCCAAATTGGTTTTAATTCAGTACATTGAATAAAATCACAAAACCCCCACATATTTGGTATCCCTGCGTCCGTAACAATCTGCATAATAAACAGAATCGTTATTAGATCCGCAAAGTAACCCGTAAAAACAAAACAAAAAAAGCTCCGAAAAAGATAATTTTCAATTAATACCCTATAAAATGCTCTAAAAGGGATTTAACAAATGTTATCACTCTAAATACAGACCACTAAAAGACAATCCTCTCGCAAAAAATAGCCCTTAAACAGATTTGTGAGGCGAAAAATAAAAAAGTTGCTATGAAAGACGGTGATGCTAAAATTAACAACATTTTTGCCAATTACTTTTATGCACTAAAAATGGGGGAAAATAAAAAATCTATATAAATGAGGTCTTTTGTAATCGTGGCCCTTAAAGAATAAAAATAATATACGATTTTATGGTATGGTAAACAGCCAAAAAAACCCCCATAAAAATCTAGCCTGAAAAGTGATGATTTTCATTCCTCCACCAACAAGAGTTAATAAAATTCACAAACTAGCCTATAGATTCCCCCAATTACGTACCAGAAAGTGCATCTCATGTGGCAAAAGAAATAAGCCACCTATAGTTTCACATTAAAAAAAAAAAAAAAAATTTAGCCTGTACAAAATGACATAGCAAATCTGATCTGGATGGCGCCTCCTTCCCCTATATGCCCGGCCTGCGCCCATACAGCAAGGTTACACCACATGTAGAGTATCCGTGTACTCGGGAGAGATTGGGTAACAAACTTTGTTGAGCCTTCATTCATTAATCCATTTAAATGTTTAATTTTCCACCCAAAATGGGTTATTGTGAAAAAATATTACAATTTGCAGACTGCACCTCCATTTTGTTTTAACCCTCTATAAACACGTAAAGGGTAACAACTTCTTAAAAGTGTTTTCAATATGACGTTGAGGTGTTAGTTTCCACAATGGGTAATTTACGAGTCTCGCTATTATTTAGGCCTCTCAGTGTCAATTAGAACGTTGAGCAGGTCCATCTAAACAGGTTTGGTTAATTTTTAAACAAAATTTGAAAAATGATCACCTAAATTCTGAGCCTCATAACATTCTAGTAAAATGTGGAATCTTAAAAACCATGCCAACATAAAGCAGACATTTGGGAAATTAAGTTATGATTATTTGGGTGCTATGACTTCTGCATCAAAAGTAGAGAATTTAGACGTTGAAAATAAAGAATTTTTCAAATTTTGCCAATTTTGTTTTTTCATAACTAAACACAAAAGATATCACAAATTTTTAAACTAATTTGAAGGACAATATGTCACGAGAAAACAACTCTCAAATGCCCCTGATATCTCATCGTTCCAAAACACTATAACCACTTAGAGTGACACAGTTGTCAGATTTGAAGAGTGGGGCCGCGTCCTTAAGCCAAAAAGGCTGAGTCCCGTAGGGGTAAGGAACACCCGACTTACAGACAACCCATAGTTACGACAGACCCTCGACCTCTGGTGACGCTTTCTGTATGCTTTATTATAGTCCCAGACTGCAATGATCAGCTGTACTGTAATGAAGCTTTTTGATTCTAGTGATACTCCTTGTCCTACAGCAAAAATGTTTAAACTCCAATGTCCCTGGGCCAAATTTTTTTTGTCGGATCTACACTTATAAAAATACAGTTTGACTTACATACAAATTCAACTTAAGAACAAACCTCCGGACCCCATCTTTACCGTAACCACGGGACTGCCGTATCTATTTTCTCATAAATAAATGCAAAACATACACCAAAATGTTTTCAACTGCCTGAAGTACAAAGTGTCACGAGAAAATTATTTCAAAACACTTGGATTTTAAAGCCTTCCAAGTTATACCACTTATAGTGACACAGGGCAGATTGAAAAAAACGGATCGTGTCAGGAAGGTGAAAAGTGGCTTCGGCGTTAAGATGTAAGAGGATATTGTCTTGCATTAGTTGGAGTTTGATTTACATAATCTGTTTAGATATATTAAGTCGAAGCATTTTCTTCGAGTGTACATGTAGTAGTACACCATCTACTGCGGAGTTGGCGTTTAAAGATTTTGAATTGCAGAATAAGAGTTCTTTTTGTCCTGATACAAATATACCCCACATGGAATCTTTCATTGCATCAGTTAAGGGAGACATTGATAAGTAGCGTTCTAATTGTACAGATTGTAACCTGGAGAGACCTAGTTTAACCAGCGTTGAAATTGAAGCCTCGGGTGGCTTGGTCCATGACGACGACATCACCATTTAACCAATAGACAAGGGTAGGGCTGTCGTTGTCATGGACAACGTTAATTTCCATACTAAGTGAAATATACCTTCTGCCAGATCAACATGTGATGTTAGTTTCATTTGATATATCTTTGTATACCTCTATTGACCATCAGAAAGGGTTGTCAGCTGTACAAAAAATTTTGCACCTGAAGTTTGCAGTTTCATTTTGAGACCTCTTGAATTTGCGCTAAACATAAAACTATGTTTAATTTGTGGAGACATTTTTTTTCATCTAATGGGGGTTGCAATGAGGGTCAATATAGCACCAACATACAACAATATTGTCATGGCCGTTCTGGAGGAGCAGCACATCTAAGCCTCCTCACACTTTGTACATGTGGAGGAACATGTGGAGTCCAGAGGAGGAACACCATCAATATACCGCCACCACCATCTCCTCTGGACTGGAGATGAAGTAACTATAGAGGAGTAACATAGTTTTCTAAATACCAGGGATTCCTCATGGTGAAATCCTTTATCAAGTTACAATTCCTTGATGTGTTAGTTACCCTTCACAGCAATGTGATATCTTCTGATTTGTTTGTATAACAGACAGACTGTAACAAACTTGTTACATTTGAAAGTGGCCATCAGAGACCAATACTCAAATCAATTCTTAAGTGTTGAAAGAATCACTAGCGACTCAAAGAAGGTAGTCACAAATATGGATAAGATGAGCAAAAAATTCATGTTTAGAGGCTATCACAAGAGGATTGTTGACATTAATAGAAATAAATCCATGTTATGTACATGTAAAGACCTATTGGCCTATAAAACAAATACAAAATCAATGACTTGTATTTCCTTTGTTTCAATGTTTAATGATAAAAGTAATAATATAGCAGAAATTATAAAGACACATTGGTCAAAGTTTAACTATGGTGGCACACCTATACCCTTTGTTTGCATTCCAGTCATTACAGGACAGACTTGTTAAATCTGTCTGATTTTAACCCAAAGGGGTTAGAAAATAAATGATGGTCCAACTAAATGCATGCATGCAAGATGCTGTGGTAACCATGCTGGTTCAGTATACCTTCAATCTTTCATTTTGAATAAATCTCCAACAGTGTCACCAAACAACGCACAACCACATCATCAACCTACTCTCATGCGTCACAGTGGAACCAGGCATGTGTAGAGTCCATTTCGTTTCACTTTTTGCAACAAAGACACGGTGGTTGGAACCAAAGATCTAAATTTGGACTCTTCAGACCAAAGCTCAGATTTCCATGGTCTAATGACCATTCCTTGACTGTCCTTAGTAGTTGGTTTCATAGCAGCCTATTTACCATGAAGCTGCTGCACGTCTCCCTTAACAGTCGTGTAGAGATGTTCTGCTGCCAGACATTTAATCTGATCTGCTGTTAACCAGTCAGAGAGGGTGTCTCAGATGACTTACTTCCACAAGAGAAACTACTTCTTCTTTGAATGAAAGTGTTGCTTGACTGTGTAATTGATAGTATACAGCGGCGCCCGGACCCTGGTTAAGACCACCCCTCTGCCCACTGGACCTCGGTGAGGTCTCTGGATGCTTTACTTTAGTCCCAGGCTGCAAAGATCGCTTGAGTGTCTGCTAATGAAGCTTTATTGGAATCTGGTCCAATTACAGACAAAAAAATGTAAAACTACAATCAAGCTACATCTTTTTATACTGCTCAGCAACGGATCTGTCGTATCCCAGTGTATAAGCATACAGTAGGATACATGGTCGCCATACGTTGGAAGGACACTTCAGAATCCCCCTGACATGTCCTTACAACGCACGGCGAATAATATGATGCGATCCCAGCCTTACTTGTTTTTCATGACTAGTTGAACTTATCTACAACTGGTTGGACTCCTCCACTTTCATCACCAATCAGTACACTAAATCCCAGTGGTTGATTTCCTTTAAGGGGAACCCATCACCACTATTTTACAAATACAGGTAGTGACTAGGTTCCTATAAGCCTAGTAACTATCAACCCTGCTTGTAGCTAAAAATATTCCCCTGAGTTCCCATATATTCAACTTATAGTTTTACTGTAAACTAAGCAGTGGCTAACAGAGAGTCCAGGTGGGCTGTGGCTCCTCAGGCTGAGTCCAGCAGCTTCTCTCCATCCCATTTGTATGCTGCTATAAGTCATGTGACCAGTGTGACATAAATCGCAGGTCTATAGCTTTTGTAGCTATTAGGGAACGGGTACACTAAGCATATATGTCATGAAATCACAGCATATTTTATCACATGAAATCACAGCAGCCTGCATGGAGAGGAGTAGAAGTCCATGGAGGCTGCTGTGATTGTTTTATGTGGTCAGATATGTACATGAGGTATAGTTTTCATATTAAGTAGCTTAAGGACCTTTGATGTTGTCATCCTGGTTACATAACATTAGGCCGCTCCCCTTATAACTCTGATTTTATGGGGATCTGAGGGAAACTACTTTTAGTTACAAGCAGGGTGTCAGATAGTTACTAGAGCTCTATAGGAACCTGCCACTACCTGTATTTGTGAAAATAGTGGTGGTGTGGTTCCCTTTAAAGGGGTTTTCCCATCCACAGGATTATAAGCAACTTGCTTATCGTGGGGGTCTCAGTGATGAGACCTGCACAGATCACGAGGGGTCCCAGATACCTCCGTCGGAGACCTCGTTGCTCCCCGAGATTAATGAAGTAAACGGGAGCTGAAGGAGATTGACGAACATGGCGATTTCTGTCAGTTGCATAGCGATGAATGGAGCAAAACGGTCATGCTCGGCCGTCTACTCCATTCATCTCAAGGAGCAACAAGAGGACTGGCGGAGGTACCTGGGACCCTATTGGACACCTCGTTCTCGTGATCCGTGGTTGTCTCATCAATGACACCCACATCGATCAGCAAGTTAGACCCCATACCATGGATAGGGCACAACTTTTTTTCATGGGAAAACCCCTTTAATGCAATTTAGAAATTTTCAGTTTGATTTGCACATGCCACAATTGTAAAAATTGCTTTTGTCAATAATACAAAAATTCCAAAAAATGCCCTTCAAGCAAAGGATAAAACAACCTTCATCCCTGTGTCCCCCTCCTCTACACACAACATGCATCCCTGCACTCGCCTCCCTCTTCACACAACCTGCATTTCCGTGTCCCCCCTTTTTACACAAAATCATACAACTTCCACCCCCTGCTTCTCACACAACCTGCTGCCCCATATCGCCTCTACTTCATACAGCCTGCACCCACACCTGCTGCACGGTGCACTCGTTACGTTCGCCCAGCACCAAAGACACAGCAGCCCTCTCTAGCGCTAGCTAGTTACGCTCCTCCCACACGAGAGTCAGGTCGCGTGTTCATGACGTCATCGAAGGTCCTCTAGCACTCGGAAGTAGTGTCTCCCCAGGTAAGTGAACGTAGCGGTGCCATGTGTTTGGGGCCCGACCAAATTGCGTGTATTGTGTATTCAGAGACCGCAATAAACGTATGTGATCTGCGATGTGCACGTCTGAATACATCCTTCACCTCTGTACCTGACGTCTAGCTTAGTCTCTCCTTAAGAAAGCCTGGTAGTGTATGACAACTTGTAATTTGTACATTCTGTGAGGTAAAACCGACCAAAGTTGGGGAAATGATACGGGAATAAAAATGCACATGTTTTCATGTTCACCCGAAATGCACCTAAAACAATGAGAACATCTGGTAAGGTTTACAGTAATTGTCTTTGGTCATATACTCCTGGAAGAGCTGGTTGACAACCAACATGGCCGCCATTACAGCTGTCACTATATCAGAGCTTGTGACAGCAGTGGACAGTCCCTCTAAAGCTTTCTGTGATGACCTTCAAATCAGTAGGTACTGTACTTCTTTTATGTATTGTGCTATATGTAATGCCTTTTCATGTGCACAGAGCTCAAAAATAGTGGGGCAGGTTCATCAAAATGTCTAAAAGTAAGAATGTCCTTAGTTGCCCATGGCAACCAATTACAGCTCAGCTTTCATTTTACCAGTGCTCATGAATATTTTAAAGGGGAGCTGTAATTGTTTGCCATGGGCATCTAAAAACATTCTTTCTTTTAGACATTTTGATTCTTTTTTTGAGCTCTGTGCACATAAAAAGGCATTACATATTGCAAAATACATAAAACAAGTACAGTACCTACCGCTTTTGAAGGTTTTGCCAGGAGTTGGAGCTGAAATACATGGTTGTCAGTTTGTAAATCAGCTGTGCACTGGCAGGCCTCTGTGCAAATAGTGATATATGGTACAAGAAGTCCCTTCTCTGCTGTAATCCTGATTAATGTCAGCATTGGGAAGCAGCAATTCCTTGCATCAAACATTACTGTCTTCTGCACTGTGGCCTACTTGTGATTTAAAGCAAACCCTCTTTCTGGATACCCCATGTCCCCATAGAGAATAGTGTACAAATTGCCAAAGAGTATTTATAGAAAAACTGGCTTTTTTGAGAAAAAGATAAGCTATATCAAAGTTTACCTTTTCGTATGCAGATCTGTGTCCCTAGTCCTATGGGAGTGGCCAGTGAGGAGTGGGGTAGAAATGGATGACATCCTTATGGGGAAAGCAACAGGGGTAGGCGATGTGGGGAACATGCACGTTTTTATTTTAAATTGATGCATGACAGAGCTGTTTCCTGTGGCTGGGAAGAAAACTCCTCACTGACCACTCCCATGGGACTACACAAAGGTAAACTTTGATCAAAATTATCTTTTTTCCAGAAAAAGTCAGTTTTACTATAAAAACTTTTTGGCAATGTGTACAATATTCTCTATTTGGATACAGGGGGAGCCAGAATAAGGCCTTCTGATGACAAATGCCCTTTAACTCACAGACAAGATTTTAGTGTCCTGATTGGAGGGAGATCGTGAGGGAGAGACCTCCAGAAGGCAATTAACAACCGCGGCATTTAACAGGTTAAACACCCGCGATCAGAGCTCACTAGGTGTTATAATGGGGTGTCAGCTGTAGTTAGAACCTGTCGCCAGGTAACCTCCCCACAAAGCATACATAGTAACATTGAGATGTCTGTTATACATGTTCCATTGATGCCTCTATCCATGGTATTAGAGGCAGCATTCTTGACTTTTATTGATGTCCTCTGTTCTAGTCATGGGGATGGAGTGCTGCAGTATACAGTCAAGCTATACCCCTTCTATTTCACATATATAAAAAGTAAAGGACAAAACTGTGATTGTGAACATATAACATGGTCTATTTAGCCACTTGCACATTTCCCAAAGATTATGTGGGGAAGACTTTCCGTCAACTTAGAAAAAGGGTCCAGGAACATATGCTGGACATCAAGGACAACAAGGATACCCCGATAGCGAAGCATATGGAGCAATACCATCAGAGCAACAGAGGCATATAGGTGGTAAGACCATCTGTAAGAGGGGGAGACTGGGACAGAATGATCCTCAGGAAAGAAGCCCAGTGGACCTTTAAAATCAACTCTATAAAACCACATGGAATCAATGATTTCATATCCTATGCAAGCTTTATTGAATGATATTAGGGGTAACGCCTTTACCCTGGGCATCAAAATTCCCCCCTCCAGAACTCCTTATCCATCTGGAAAGGATTGCTCTGGTCACCACATATGCTGTCACGAGGATTCCCCAATGTCGTATGTCCTATAGGACATAAGCAGATATTGCTATCCCATCAAGTGCTGCTAAGATCACGTGAGAGCACATGGATACACTCTAAATACTCGAAGCATATTTGAGCAACATTCAAAAACCCAGTCGTTCTGCAACAAAGCACTGAAAGCAGTGCTATTCAAGCAAAAAAATAGACCTCAGATCTAACTCAAGTCCCAATGTAGCCGACGGCAGGGCTGATACAGGTTGGCTATTAACATACAATTCTAAACCATGGACATGGCCTATCCGTTTGCTGTCTATAATAATCGAGAGGATAGCCTTTTAAGGGCTAATCCTCACAGTCCCGCAATTTTTGAAATTTTATGCCACCAAATAAAATGTTCTTATGCGGCTACTTGGGGAGTGTGAGTACGACACATCTGAGGTTACACGAGGCGGCTACTCCAACGCCCCGGTACGCCTCTTTTCTCCTCCTACCAAAATCTTCGGCGCGCACTCTCGTAGTGGGCCCTCGCTGCGCAGGCAGAAACAGCAGCCCGTGCTGTTGCAGCTCTGATCCGTAGCAGTGACGCGCAGGCGCGGCCGGCCTGTTCTGCCCATCGCAGACGGCAGATGTGGCGGACAAGGGAGCGCCGCTACGAGCAGTCTGCGCGCGAAGAGTTTTGGTTAGGAGAGAAAAGAGGCTACCGGGGGCTGGAAGTCGCCCGCCTCGTGTAACATCAATTGCGGCTACTCCACGCCCGCATTGCGCAATAAGAGAAATTTTAAAATTGGGGCATAAAAATTTTCAAATCATTGCGGGGACGTGAGGATTAGCCCTTAAAAGGGCATCTCAACGCCGATTGAGCCCACAATACCACACGATTCTACCTTTATAGGTAGTTTGTGGGTGTTAGGTGCCTTTAAAATTTTTGCATACTAAGTATGTGCTTTGAATACCTATACAAACACATTGGGGGGAATTTACGCTTGGGTTCTGTGTCTATGTTTGGGCATTGTTTGGCACACGTTTTGGTATAAATGCGTTTTCAACTTCCCATTCACCAATGAACTAGGTACAGTGCAAATCCTCAATTGTACCTGCGTCAAAATTCTTTTTGCATAGACTAGTTTTTCAACTGAATTCATGAGTTTTGATTTGGCACAAATTTTTATTAGGGCATTTTTGCCGCCAAATGGACTCCAGTCAACTGCTGGCATAGAAAAAGGTATAAAACAGTTTCAAATTTATATAAGACCAACTGCCACCTTGAGGGACTGTGCACCAAAAAAAAAAATAAAATATATATATATAATATATATATATATATATATATATATATTAGAACAACAAAACCAACATACATAGCACTCGCTTGACAAATTCGAAGACTAAACAAATTGGAATTGGAACTGGACACCCAAGTAAAGAAGCAATTGTACTGGACAACTTCCTCCCTTAAATACTTTTTGTAACCACACTGATGCTGCACCAATCATAAGCTATAATCAAAACATCGCTCCATGCATATTCGTGCGGGATTTGGGGACCACCATGAGGTTTCCCGCAGTACGCTTCAAGTCTAATGTAGCATTTAGCACTCTTTACCATGTGTGAATAAATTTTTTGAAGCCCATTCTCCCTACACATATTGCTCTGTATTTTACATCAGATGCCATGTGCAACGTGATTTCTATTCAACTGTTTAATATGGAACATGCGTTTCTAATGTCAGTACAGTCAGTAAAGCTGATCATTGCAGCCGGGACTAAAGAAAGAAGCTGCACTAGAGGTAATAGCAGCAGAGAGGTCCATCTGAAAGGCAAATTTCCCGAACGGCGGGACGCGCTTTATAACTTTTAGAATATAATATATATATATCATATTATAAATATATTATATATTCAGGCAGTCCCCGGGTTACATACACAGATAGGGACTGTAGGTTTTGTTCCTTAATTTGAATTTGTAGTAAGTCGAAACGTTATTTTATCATTGAGTTCCGACAATTTTTTTTTTGCCCAGTGACAATTGGAGTTTCAAATTTTTTTGCTGTAATAGGCCAATAATTATCAATACAAAGGCTTCATTGAGACAATTTTAAGCTGATTATTGCAGTGAGTCTGGGCGACTTTTAAAGCATCCAAGATCTTCACCAGAGGTCACAGTGGGCGAGAGGGTACTGTGTGTAAACTATGGGTTGTTGTAAGTCGGGTGTCCTTAAGTAGGGGACCGCCTGTTATAATCTTATATATATATATACTATATATGATATGATATATAGCTAATATTATAATACATATATAACCATAATCACAATATCACACAGTCAGCGTTGCTGAGGTTTTATAGAGTGGTTGGCCTCATTTCCTTTAACACCACCAGGCAGGCAGTAAGGGAGGGCTGAAAATGAGCCCACTCACTTTTTTTCTGGCAAGAAAATATCAAAATTTCCTCGTATGCTGATTCCCTTCCACTTAAGATTCTTCATTAGTGTCACAAGAAGATTTTAGGAGAATATGAATGCATGACAACTCAGTCGGCATTAGTTGGTAATTTTTTGTGTGTTCCTGGTGTATTATATACTAAAGGAATGTAAACAAACTCTACAATCCAAGTTTGTTGAAGAGGCTATCAAATCTGAATGATTTATGTGGTGTTCTCTGGACATGAAACAGTGCCTAATAAAAAGGCGTTGTGTTTCTGACACATCAGAAGAAAGGGAACACATAGCAATACATTCAATTATACTTACATTTCACTTACCAACGTTATAGTATTGTTTCATACTTCAGGTTCTGAGCACGTCATTGCTTCATTCCATCTTTTTCTTAATACCTCTTAATTAGATATAGTTTATATACTGTGCGGTTAATGCTCTATTCAAGTATCTATCCTAAATGGTGAACATTTTCCATTAGTTTTTCGTCTTCTTTATATAGGGACATGAACGGGACACTGCAGCGCAATGAATGAATCCTGAAGGTTTTACTTGAGCATGTAAGAGTTGTACAGTCACGATACTGGGGTATCCTGGATCTGCTGTATAGGGCACTCACTCGCTACTACCCACTTTTCAACGTAAAAAAAGAAAATGAAATAAGTATACCAAAACTATAAAAAGAAAATTGTTGTCAAACCTAACCTACACAGATCCCACAATTTAAGTCAGATTGGTTTTTTTGTTAAGCATTAAGCCAATAAAAACCCCATCCAAGCTATCAGTTCCAGTTATTTTTATGCGTGAAATAAAGGAAAAGCTGGCTGCATGCGTTTTGCCCTGGTGAGTTAGACACTAAAGTTGCGTTCTCTATGTAAAACAGCTTTATATCCTTGGATATGACATAGTCAATGCATAAATGGTGCACTGGTTCCCAATTACCAGTTGTGTCCAATAAAACGGCTACGATACTGTAAAACATCCATACAGTACATTAGAGCTTCAGCGGCTTTTTTAGCTGATACACAAGTTGCTCTTCTGGTGCTGTATCTTAATAAATCGACTGCTTTTTAGACCTCAGGGGCTCTATTTCGCAGCCTTTTATATACATATTAAAACTGCTGTTTTATCTATTATATTGGTTAAAAAATTGAGAGGCACCAGAATGAAGGAAATGCAGTTTTTAACTGCAATATAATTCTATCATAGTCTAAATTTCTATTTTTGATTAATTCAAGATCAATTAATTGTACTCTTGACACACCAAATAATTTTTAATCTTTGTTCATTTACCATAAAATTCACAGATTTACAAGATCAAGTGGGTGTAACAGGATGTATGTTATTCAAATTTAAAGCACAATATATAAAACTACCTATAAGTATAGTGGGGCGTGTCCAACTGTGACCAAGACGGGACGCATTTTTCCTGCAGCTCTGTCTTCCGACCATAATTGCCAAAGCCATTTTTGCTTCACTATGGAGGTGATACTGTGCCCCAGGCAGTTGGGGGTATTTGGCACTTGCGCCAACCGAACCCACCAAGCTGGACTCATCTCAGGCCACGCCAGCAGACGGTGCTTCCACGACGCCAGAGCCACCGATCCGGGCGCAGATTTCCTGCAGATCTGAGCTTCGGGAAACGGAGGGCTTCCACTACCAATGAGGGCAGACTACCAGGTGAAGCCCAGCCGGAGCACTAAAAAGGACCACAGGCTGCATTTCCAGTCAGAAATCTACTTCTTTCCCACCTGGGCTACCAGGAACTCAGTGCCTTGCAGCGTCAAAGTACACCCCCCCACCACTGGAGTTCTCTACCCCAATGTGTTGATCCCAGAACGGACACCGTGGCTTTGCCAGATCCATTGCTGCTTCCTGAAAACAAGCAGAGGGGTGCATCAGCTTCAATTAAGCTTACTCCTAACCCATCCAGGTCAAAACATGTTGCAAAGAGTCTGTAGTTTTCTCCAGGTCCTCGGTTTCCTTCCACTCCAAAATATACTGGTAGGTTGATTGAATGTAAGCACCATGGGGACAGCACGATTTAGCAACACTTGTTCAGTCAGAGCTGTAAGTACGCTTATAAAAGAATGTATATTACTTATTATTATTACTTAAAAACTCATCTCCTTCACGCCCTTCAAGTAGATGGCTGGGACAACCTACATCAAGCTAATAGTTTCGGACCAAGCTGACTGGGAGTCAGACTGGGGAGTTTCCCCCTTCCACAAGGATCTTTTCGTCAGGACCAAGACGTATTCAGGGTTCTACAATTAAGAAAAAAAACAAAACAAAAAAACAGCGCTACTTTAGTTATCATATAAAAAACAATCGCAAAGTCAAAGGAAAACTGTCCAGATGTGTTCAAATCTGACACATCACGGACATCACTATTACGTGTATAAACAGATTTCTATGTTAATCCAAGAATTTGACCTGTGTTATTTGGTCTAAGAGCTCAATCAGACAGCTGTGGGGACATACATACGTCAATTTCTCGTCCCCCCATAAGCACCCAATGGGTGCTGCGCTGTATGGAGCGTACGGCAGTAATGTTCAACCCGGGAGGAAAGATAGGACATTTCTACGTCTTGCCCCGGAACACGGTCGCCGTTCGCAGTTTGATACTATAAGAGGGACGGTGATGAGAACGTGTGCTCGCGTGCTGAATATAGCCTAACAGTTTGCCACTTCACGGCAATGAGTGTATCTAGGCGTATCTACGCCAGGGTGTATCGAACAAACTTGTACTGCACCTCCTAGGAACTTAGAATGTAACCGGCATTATGAGCAAAAAAATAAAAATAAATAAAAAAAACATAATCTGCTCCAGGTGTCCCCGAGGTCCTCATTCGTACCATTTTTGGCCCCTAGCAACCAGGGTTTCCCACCTCTCAAAAAACTACATCGAATAAAAAGGGGGAACTGGACCTGCCTCCTGTCACTCATCACAAGCACCTCATGCTGAACTTACGCAAGACACATATCTATCTAATCCTATCTTTCATCTATCTCCTATCTATGTTCTACTATCTCCTATCTACCTACCTATCTGTTATATCAATACTATCTACCTTCCAAGGAAAATTCAGCAAAGCACATGAGGGGCGGCACCTTTGGAGACTTGGCAGAGTCCTCTGCTCATTTTCCTGCTAGGAGTGGAGGTGATGGATAGGGGGGGTTGTGATTCGAGGATCTTGGTCTGTGTGGATTCTTTGCTATTGCAGTGTAGGGAAAAGCTAGGAGAGATGAAGAAGTTAGTTTGTTTTGTTACTACATTAGTGCGTGGCTTCCTACTGCACATGACTGCGGAGCATGATCGCGTAAGCATGTGATGCAGGGAGAGGATGGGGGCGTGTCTCCGGGCTCAGTAGTCCTCAGCTCTTCATGAAGACAGCGAATTGCAGAGAACAGGTTATTGAGGAGATCACTGACATCTAGGGGAAGTCTGCAGCATACAAGAGGAAGGAGCAAATTCAGGTAACTAATCAATTGCAAAAAGGCTTAAAATGTACCTCCCTCAACAATATCAAAAGTTTTTTTTTAAGTTTTTTTTTTTTTTAAATGCTTGCTTTCAGTGAATGTCTAAAGGACGATTCCATGGCTGATTGGGACTGCAGGAAAAGTGAGAAGCCTATTTAATTTGTGGTTCTTCCCTGACACCCATGTTCTTCGCGCCAACAGAAGAACACTGGTAGAGCAAGATACATAAGAGTCCAAATTTGCTCTTTTGCTCAACGTTGTTTGGTGCTTCAAGACCGTCTACGATGAAAGCGAACCAGGGGCATTTACTGCTAACCTCCTTGTTTAGATCACTTTCAGTCTACTAGTCGACTGGTGTTTTTGGTATCTTAGGGTTATCATTCAGTTCACTAAAAATAAGTGGGATACCGTTTAGTTGTGCCCTTTGATAGTAATAAAAGGTTTGCCGTCACTGCACGAGGAAACAGTGTGTCAAGACACATTCCTAAATAGAATGTTCATCGTTAGCTGCATAAAAGTCCATGCCTTACATTACCCTATGTCTGTTCTCTAATGTTGGTTGGTGGCGTTTCCTGTAGGGCCCCAGGGGGGAATGGTGTTATGGTTTCAAGGGCTCGTCGGAGCTTACCTGAGCATACAAAACCTCTTGTGGGGTGGATCCAGTCTGTCCTGCCAAACTCGAAACGGTTTTATACTACCGGAATAACGGAGTATTGCAGACGTTGAAAGCGAGGTTGTAAGACGGTTTGGCACAATTCCATTTTTCTAACAATTGTCAGCCGGTTTATAATATGGCTATGGGGCATAACTTGTTGTGGTTTTATAGTGGGTTTGCTACTGAACGGTAACAGGCCATCTCATATCACACTGCCAGGAGAGGGCCTACACAGTTGGCTTCACTGTGGGAAAATAATTAGACATTGTATCATGAGTGACTAGACGGTTCGCCCCTATCGCAGTTGTCCAGCGTGAAATGTATGTTTCTTAGTGTATGGCACTCATGCGGCTGAAACACGATTCTCTTTTTTTGTACTAGGAGGTACACGAAAAAGCACAATTTTTAGTGAACATTGTTTTGTTTCTAAGTCATATCCGCTGTGTCTACTATGAAAAGTCAAAGCATCTTTACTTAATATGCAGGTTTCCTGAATACATCCAAAATGTTAGCCTATTTTTGTTGTTGCCTGGAAAATATGACAGGCTCAGTGGTTATAAGAGTTACTTGTGTATTTTTGGTTTCCCTTTTTGTTCTTTTGTTGGACTTTCCTACCACTGGGCAGGCCTGTATAGTCAAGATAAAATGGACCAGCTCCACAAACACTATGAAATGATAAAAAATTTTTTATTAATGTATGTTCTAACTTAATCTACGGATAGTAGGCCGTGTGAAACAACTTGCCTTCTGCGTGTCTGGTGCTCGGTTTGTATGTGGCGGCTCAGCACCCACAGCAAACTGGCTAGGAAAGCAAAACGGACTTGGGAGCAGACAAATACTTTGCCCACTCCTTGAACCTCTCACTGGCCTGTTTCGGTATGGGACTGACATGTACAACCATGTCAGGACACAGAGCGAGGCAGAAAGGCACGGCAGCAATGAGACACTCTTGGCTGTACACACTATCCACCTCCTGCATTAATGACCTTCCACAGTTATGTTACATCAGTATTGACGACATTGGACTCAGACGATGTCAGCGGGTACCGAACCAGGGCTGCTAAAGTCTACCGCAAAATGTGTGCATTCTTGGCAGCAAAGAACGGCCCTAGTGCTGCCGTGAGCAGTTACAAATACACTGAATTACAAAACTTTCAAACTAATGGAAACAATCTCATGCAGTGGTCATAAATTAAAACTTACACAGGTCAAAAAGTTATACTTGTGACTACAAATTTATTATGTGATTTGCCCAAGTCTAATGTTTACTAAAACTGGACAGTTTCTAGGATAGTTTATTAAATGAGTTTTGGCCAAAGGCTTACAAAAACATTTGCATTTCACTGTTGCATCAATATATCTACACTCGCTCCAATAATAGTTACACAGCTCAAAGGGCATAACTGTAAGCTAAAGAACCGAATCAAGTTAATACATACTATTTTAAGGTGTAGAATATTTTTTCGGGGTAGTATCGTTAGGTTAGATAATATCACAAACTAG
Source organism: Engystomops pustulosus (assembly GCA_019512145.1). NCBI lineage: Eukaryota > Metazoa > Chordata > Amphibia > Anura > Leptodactylidae > Engystomops > Engystomops pustulosus. The sequence continues at coordinate 113,444,042 of CM033643.1, read as the reverse complement.
GTGCAACACAATTCTGTCAAAATTTGGCGTAAATGTCCTGAAATGCGTTCATTATGGATTTCTCTACACTTTCCACACACTATAAACACAAGGAGCTGACCTTAGACAGATACATCTTTTGTTTGAACCTAAAAAGATACAATAATCTGCACCAATATATTTTATTTTAGAGGCAAATTTTGGTAGTGTAGAATGCGTCTGAATTATGTGCTTTGAATTGCTTTCTTAAAAATACAAAGAAGTAGCAAACTTTCAAAAGTATGTATTACTTTACTCTAAATTCTGATAGTGATCTGTTTTCAGGTTAACAAGTATCGGGATAAAATTGTGTTTAGGTTTGTTATTTAGCTAATAAGTATAACCAGTTTCACAGTGAATGCAGGAAAGTTCCCAAAACACTGGTGCTACAGTAATTTGACTACAGTGTGCAACCGAGCATTTAGTAAAAGACCATGGATATATAAGAGGTCCGATATACAACACATGTAATGTGACATCATTCTAGCGCTGCAGTATTTTCATTTACCCAAAGAAGCTTAAAAATCTGAAAGCTGAGCTCCTATTTGCAAGCAACCTAGAAAAGTTGTGCTTTGGACTCGTTGAAAATACCGATTGTGTGGTACAATTAGTTGAATGGCAACTACTAAAAGTTACCCCAGGTGGAGTTGATAAAGGTGGTGGTGAATTATGTGAGCTCAATTTTTGGGGCATGGAAGGCAAGCTACCAAATTGAAGTGATTTGCAGTGGCCACTTCACTAACTTGTTGCATTGTACATTAGGTGCGGGAGGTTGTAATTAACATTAATAGTTGCCTAATTGTTGTTCGTTAAATATTTTATAGGACTATGGCATCCCTGATGTCTCTACCAGCTAATGACACTCAGATCTATGTTCAGAAGAAGTCGAGAAACTGATGGACAGAATCAGGTTTTCAATAAGTGTAGGACATGGTGTGGAGGAACCCAGTAGAGGAACAAACCAGAGCATCTTCGCTCAAGTAACAAGAAATGATAAACAATTGTTTTTAGTTACTTGGGATGATTCTTGGCTAATGACCAGATTAAAAGATAAAATTGATTGTAAATTTCGATTCTACATTTACAGCAGTCAATAAGAGAGCTCTTTAAATTTAAGGATATCCAAACTTTTTTGTGATTCAAGTTTTTTTCACTCAAGTGGAATTGTAGAAGGAATGAGGCCATGGGATAACAAGTGATAAGACTATAATATCTTCAGTCAGACAATTTTTAATGACAGACGAGATAATGGGATTGTACACGTATGTTCTTATTATATTATATATTCAAAGTAAAATCCACTTTTTACAGAGAGTTAAATGAAAAAGAAACATTAAAGACTATTCGGAAAAAACTAAATCCTAGTTTTAAGACCATCAAAATAATTCCATGAGAACATTGGAAGATGTCATTGGGAGTATTTTTGTATGCGATATAGGTATGGGAAAGACCAAGAAATATGAGATGTTACAAATGATATTAGATGTAAAACGAGTAACAAACCTCATTTAAGCTACTATCATTGTCTTTTGAAGAGGCCAGCACTCTAAATATAGTGCTGCACAAATCTCGACTGTGGAACCCCCAATTGAATTTTGGCAACTCAGTTTTTCAATGCATCATATAACAAAAGAAAGAACAATCTTCACCGCGCGACATTTTGTTTGGGAATCTAGAGGGGTTACAGTTACAGGCTTTGACGCCATTTGAATTTTAATAAGTCTAGCTGAGGTTTTCATGGGTCCAAATTCGCCACTGTAAGGGTATTTTCAGCTCTTCTAGTTCATACATTTCTAGAGAGAATTTTACATTTATCCCAAACGGCACGTTTTCTTCAACAGGGTCTTCTGAACATCAGTGAAAGTTCTTAAGCTCTTATCGGTCAAAATGACACAATTTATTAGGTGGCATCAAACAAGCCTCTGTGGCCATGTGATGAAAAGGGGCCAAACATCTAGTTTGATGCTTGGTTGCTTCTGATTGAACAGGTCCTTATATAGAAGTCCTAAAAGGAAGACGGCTCCACTTTCAATTGCTTCTTGTCCATGTCTTTCAACTGTAAGAAAACCAAAGAATGGGTTTGCATAACGCATGTGTTTGATTTAAACTGCCTCTAAATAAATGTGGCTATTCACCTGTAATAGCTTAAACACTTTACTCCAAAATCCATAAGCACTACAATAAAAATGACAACCTGGAGAATTACAACCCCACCAGTCACCCTTATGTAGAATATTTAAGTCTGACTTATCTGAACTCAAAGAGTCAGTAGATGAAAGAATTCACTTGCGGCAGAACAATCAAGGTGAGGTCTCCTTTACTCTGACTAGCCAGGTGAAAAATTACCAAGTAGAATTCCAGCACATCATGAATTTCAAAGATATGTTCTTAACAAAAGTAATTTACGATCGTTTTCAGCTGTATTATGCTTTTAGGCCCTCGTTTATTGCCTTCATGCTCCTTGTCCACCAATGCCAGTTGACAAATTGGAAGTTATTTTCTTCCAATAGGTCAGACTCCAAAACGTTGTTCACGCACTTGTGATCTTTTTCTGGAAAATTAATGCAGTCAGTAGGTTCACAATATACCTGAATACAGATCTAAATGGAATGAATTATGGAAGGCAGAATGTCTGCAAAAAGTGAGATTGTCTTATTAACAAAGCAAAGATTATTTCTTCTTGCTAAATTCAGTCCAAATACATAGTCAAAAAAATAACTGTAAAGGACCAAGGACTTTCAGTTAGAGAAAAATAGGTTAGTTAAAAGGGGTATTCCCAACAAAGGGACAAGTTCTTACCATTACAGAGGATAACAAAAAATCAACCATCCCTGGTTCAGGACTGTAACATCTTTGACTATGGTGGTCAATACCTTTAAGCTCTTCTCTGCATTTGAGGGGGGAGGGTAGAAGCTGCAGGCACACTGCAGAATAGTATTTTATAGTGATAAGCACGCGTGAGAGGAGCCTCAGAAGCACACAAACAAGATCACTCTGTATCTGAGGTTGTGAGTGACATAGCAGTGCTCATTTGGTGTCCTAATTGTTTGATGAGGTCCAGATTTGCAGTGTGTCATGGTGTACCTTATATCAATCTCATGATCTTTTCGTATGTTCAGATATAGTAGAATGTTCAGAAGGTAAAAAAGTATAACACAGAATCTCAAGACAGAGAAATCGCACTACACTGATCGTCAGACCAAAAACAAACAATTAAACTGACTACAATTGCAAAGTAAGAGGTTAAAAGATCTTTATTGGGGAAATCACACTAGGGATACAAATAGAGAACAGGCTTTCATGGGGAGCCCCTTTAAAATGGGAACCTTTGCATACATATGCATGCGATCTGCACCAAAGTAGGTAGGTGCTGACAGCTTTAATATTGTCACAATAAGCCCCGTAGACTCATTCGGACAACAAATTCTATCCGTTAAAGTTAACACAGAAGGATTTTTATAGGAATGACAGCAAGCAAATATTAAGAAAAAAACTGAGGAATTGATACAGAAAGGATTGGAAAATAGCACAACTTTCATTATACAAACAATATACAATTTTTAAATTATGGCTTCATACATAGTATGTCATACAGCCCAGACCCGAAACAAACAGGAGCGAACAACAAAATCCAATCCCTGATGTTTAACCCCTTACACGATGTGGTCAAGCCTTTGTAAGTAAGTACGCGTGTGGATGGATCGTTCTGGTAAGCTACTGTGGAATCGATCAATCCTGTGGCAGCCCAGGGGTCGAGAAGGTGCCCCAAGGCTGCCGGCTCCTCTTACGCCGGGTTACGCCTCTGGCAGGAGTTGCTTAGATTGTAAACGCCCCACCCCCCACCCACCAGAATTTGTGATTAATTCACAGCTTCTACATGAAAATGGTGTAACAAACAGTGATAAATCCCCCAATGTGTGTACCACACTCAACAGGACAGAAGATGAAAAAAATAATAAATAGGGAGTAAGTATGCCCAATCACAAAAAATAAATAAAAATTCAGCTGCGGTAACCCCAGCTCCTCCCTTTTGTAAACCAATTCAATGCATGTGACCAGACCCAAATGCAAAACTGAAGGGAGTCTCTGGACCATGCAAATTTGAAATGGAAATGCTGCAAGAAATTCGGCCCTTATCCCCATATTTTTAGACAAACTGCATAGTAATAAATACTCCCCTCTTTGGAGCTTGCATTGCGAGCTGTGAAAGGATCATCTACAAATTGCTAGAACAGCAACTGGATCAAAAACATTGGGGGTGTATCAGTATTTTTACATCTCACAACTGCAAATTTTGTGAGAACTGCTGGCGTCAACCACTTTTTTAACCGCAATTTACCACATATATAAGAATTGGACTATCATGAGGCACTGTGAATGTTTAGCACCTTGGTCCTTGATAAAACATTATCCATCAAGTCTTTCGAGTCTCCCTGTAATCATCTTGTCTAGTGACATTTGAAAAGGAACGCAGTGTCCTGTGAGACGTTAAGGTAAAACCACATCTCTTTCTTTCAGTGATCATAGGATGAAAAATAAGATTTAGCTCCAGTTCTAAGACCTAAAATGAAACAGAGGAAAAGTTTGTTTAGTAGTTGGGGAAAAAAACGAATAAAAAAAAACAAGCATAAACTCATGTTATCATATTTTTTTGTGTATTTTCTCCAACAAGCTTGTTTTTAACAAGATGTACCTTAGTGCTTCATTCTGTGGTACATATATCTTACAGTTTACTCTATAAACACCTTCTACACAAAATTCAAAAAAACAAAGCAAGTTATGTAAAACATGAAGTAGGCAGGAGTATTAAACTACAGGATAATACAGGTAATCATTACCATCAAAATCAACATGATAAACCAAGGACCTTACTCATGGATCAAGGCACTATGCCTGTGGTGATCGTCAAATTCTTATGCACTTTCCTCCTTTTTTTTTTAGCTTAACTTTTAAAAATTCACAGGCCATTACATTCTAAAAGAGCACTTTCCCGTCACCAATGCAGAGAGATAAAGGGAGTTAAGGAGGATGGTGAGACTGAGATAAAGGCTGTGTGTAACAGTTTTGAAGCCAGAGCCCAGTGGCCTCTGTAACACGCCCAAGCCTTCAAGGGTATTAGCGTAATTTCTTTTATAGTCACAGTGCCTGGGTCTAAGTGTGGGGTAAGTGTCCTTGGTTCATCAGCTTTACAGTCAATTTAGACACACAAAAGCAAATTGCAATAACCTGTGTATCCCCACAATTGCATAGTGACAGAAAGTTGATTGATTTGCATTGCCCATCCATATATACACTCCTGGTCAACCCTTAAACAATCATGAGTGCTTAATCTTGGTAAGCCATAATTTACATGATCCTGTAAAAAACAGTGGACCTGCACTGCTTAGTTCCCAGATTGGTCACAGCTTAAAGATAATTTGTCACAATTTTCACTTATAAGATAGTGACAGGTTCCTATAGAGCCCTATTGACTGACACCTTTTTTTAGCTAAAAATGGTTTCCTGAATCACATAAATTAATCTATGTATTTAATAACCTGGCATCAGAAAAAGTCTTGGTGCTTGCTCAGCCAGCCCCTCCCTCTACTCCTACTCATGTCCCATTCTTCTCAGCATACTCATGTGACCAGGGTGACATAATTAAAGATCCTTAATCTGGGTAACATTAGACAAACCGTACATCATTGTATATATCTGATCACATAAAATCAGAGCCAGCTCCATCAACTTCTACGTTTACCATCGTCACATGGATGCATGCTGTGTTTCATGTGATCAGATAACATATGAGGTAGATGTTGCAGATGTAACATAAATGTCTTGTCTGGTCCCATGACTGAGTGCCCAATGAGGTACAGAGCTCTCCATACAGCAGAATGTCATAGCAGGTAACAGGGACAAGGAGGCAGGCAATGCAAGTAAAACTTAATTGATGGATTCATTAGTGTGACATGACTCAATCAGGTGAGTTTCATGCGAGTTTACAAACTTATTTTGTAACATTGCAACCATGAGAAAAAACACATTTAGACGCGGTCACTTGTACCGATAGCGCTGCGTTTACAAACCAGTTAAAGCGTACAAGCGGGCCTCGTGGTGCGTTTTTGGAGACAGAAGCGGTCAGTAACCAGATTCCGGTGTCTTGCGTTGTTTTAAATATAGTTTTTAATGAAGTCTTTATTTGGGTGGGTAATTTACATGACAAGGTTCCTTGTACTTTGTTAAGTGTAAGGCTGCTGTCCAGTCAGACAGTGATCTTTGCATCATATTACTTTATGACGCATGGACTCCAATGCACTGTGCTGTGCTTGGTCCATGGGATCTCACCAGCACACAGGTTTTATCCACAGAACCAGCAGTTGGTGTGCAGGGGTGTGGGGGACGGGCAAAGGGCTTTTAACCCATTTACACAGGCATATGAGTTGTCCCATAACAAACACCATCACACAAATAGAAAGTTGGAATTTCTTTTTAAATCTATTATCTATAAATTCTTAAATGTAATCAATTGTGTGGTAAAAAGGTCTTTAGGTGAGAACACAGATATATATAGGGACCATAAAGTATATTTATCACGAAGCCGACACTTGCTTTTAAAACATACAAACCATTTCAAAGATCACGCAACATAGAAAACACATTATAATGTAATCCATGAAGAGCTTGGATTTTTAGCGACAAACAAGCATAGAAAAAGTTTGCCTGTAGTAAAAATGGACTTTTTGAGCAACTGAGGCAGTGATGATGATGCAGTTGTCAACATTGAGAAGAGGAGGAAAAGAAAGGTTAGTGACAGAGTGAAGGGTGGTTAAATTGGATTTCAGTTTTGTCATATTAGTTGCTGGCAGCTGGATTTAATCCAGCACGAACAGAAGGAAGACTGAAATATGAGCCATGACCTGTAAGGTGAACAAAAGAAAAATGGGAAAGTGTGTGTGATTTTTTGTTACATGCATAAAAAGACACAGATAAAAGAAAAATGCAGATACTCTGAGTCCAGCCAAAAATAGACTGCCAAACTTATATTTTCTAAAAATCACAGCAAGGCATATGTTCAGTGTACCTCTCCTTCTGAAAAGTATATCATTATGGCTCCATTCATAGAGCTGCTTTATGAAAAACTGCAAGACTTTATCCTGAAAATTCTCATAACATATACTATAAAGACACACTATGAACATATAAATAAACAGCTCGTGTTTTCAGATGTACCAATAAAAGGAAGGTGTTCTATTGCCTCAATTTAATATAGAAAAAGACATTATAATGCAATCTCCAATGCATGCATTTATGGCGTATAAATCTGAAACTGATGGAAATCTATTTCTTCTTTAGCTGTGACTGAAGATAGTATGATCGGTCCCATTCTGATTTAATAAGAGCTTCCTGTGTACGTCCAACTCACCCTATAGCAGACTACACACAGAATGAATATATAAAAACAAGTGCTGTGATCAAATGAAACCATATATGCGTTAATTTAAAGGGCACCTACCACCCTGATTAACATTAAGGTAGAAGGGTGGTAGGTGGGATGGATGGGACGGGAGGAAGATAAAACTTTTAGAAAACTTGTTGCATGTATATTATTTTTTTATGCGGCTACGGGGCGTGAGATGGACATGAGCTACTAGTGCGGCTACACCCACGCCCCAGTAGCAACGACTACTCGCCTACCAGGTAATCTTCGGCGCCCTCGTCGGGTCTGCGCTGCGTGGCCGCGGCTCGGGCCGGACACTATGCGCATGCGCAGTAGCCGGGGGGGACTCGGACGAGGGCGCACAGCTACCATGAGGCTGCGCGCAGAAGATTACCTGTGTAGGCGGTAGTAACGTGCTACTGGGCGTGAGTAGCGTGATAGTACTCCATGTCCGGCTACTCCACGCCCCAGTAGCCGCATAAAAAACTTAGCATTAATGCAATAAAGTTTTCTAAAAGACACCCGGGACGTGAGGATTAGCCCAAAAAAGGGCTAATCCTCACGTCCCATCATCCACCTACCACCCATTTACCTTTATAGGTAGAATCGTGGGTGTAGGTTCCCTTTAATAATGATATACGTGAGTGATAATATAAGAGAGAGTAGGAAGTTTATTGGGAAAACTACAAGTGCAAGGTAGTGTAGCACGCTGTTGGACTACCACTTGATGCAAGATGACATATAGCAGGCATGGAGATATACAGGTTCTGTATGGCACCTTCTTGCACAGAAGTTGAAATGCTGGCTATGCCCACAACCATTTTGATGCGTGCAACTCATCATCAACTCGCTTCATGTGCTTGCTATAATGTTCGGCCCGAATATTCATAAACAGAAACTGAACTGACATCTGAGGTCGGTTCTGGTAAAAGAGCGTTTGGCGAAGGTTCCAGAATTTTCTTATATTTTCGCAGAGACTTATTCACACACACGGCAATGGTTTTCCAAAAAATCTGTGTGTGCACCATGTGAAACGGCCTGTTGCCACCGTGGCACCATCCGCACTATATGCCGTACTACTGATAAAGCATACTAAGTACTACTTGGAGCACATTTATCATTGTATTTCTGCTGCCTCTTTTCAAGTAATCTGAATCAGCACACTTGTGTGTTCCCATGTATCACAGGCGAGATAATAAGAACATGGGGGAATTTTTTTTTGCAACTTTCTAGGAGCGTTTAGACGCAGTATGGGTCAGTACTTAACTTGCGACAAAAGTCTCTAAATTCCACCATGACAGCCCCCCTGGAGGATGAGCCTTTGACCTCAGATGGAAACGCAGAGAGAGGGTTAAGAGGTCCGTCCCCTGCATCGCTCTCTAGTGTCTACCAATAACAACACCAAGGAAGGAAGCAAGGAGGTTAATAGCAGTTAATTCACATACCAAAAAAAACTCACGCACAATAATAGTATTACCGCATCTAGTGGAGGAAAAAATTCACCCGCCCACGGTGTACTAAGGAAGCCATCGGCCCCACCTGGAGTTGTACCAGATGATAATGGATTTTTTTAGGGAGGAATTACATTGTAGAATTTTCTTGTAGAACTACAGCTTGTAGAATCTCTGGTAGATTATAAGTCCACCCGATAGCAGCCCAAGTAGCAGCTGCCTGGTTGAGTGGGCTTTAGATTCGAGGGAACTTCTAACTTTTATTAGGTATAACAGTCTTTGATGGTTAGTCTGATCCAGCAAGCAATTTCTTGGCCTCTATTTCGCCTTAAAACTAGAGGAAAAGTTTAAGTTTGAGTCTGTAGCCAACTCATAGTATCTGTAGATAGTGAAGGACTTTTTTCTGACATCTAAGGGGTTTGTCAGGCTCCAGGGGCAGTGGACCCACTGGGACCACCTTGGAAGGATAAGTAAGCCGACACCTGGGACCGAAATCTAAGTAACACCTGGTTTTAACCAGTGCCTGCGCGGCGGACAAACATGTGTGACTTTGTCTACGGTGGCAGCCAAGGCGAGGTACAAACGTCAGGCAGATGGGTCGGGGACAAGCAGAGGTCGAGACGGCAGCATAGGATCAACATCGGGACACAAGCAGGGAGGTCCAGGATAGGCGGAAAAGGATCAAGTCACATACAGAACCGGGTTCACAACGTGAAGTCAATCACAGCAGGTCCACTAGCTTCTTCAATGGCATAGAGCACGAGATCGGCAGGAATGCTGGGAGAGGCGGCTTTTAACCATGGAATGGCCAGACCAATCAGCGGTGCACTGCCCCTTTAAATCTTTGCAAGCCAAGCGCCCTAGGAGTCAGGGATATTGTCACACACAGCCGCGTGAGCCGGAACAAGGAATGGGGAAAGGTGGGTGGCACTGGCGCTGTGGGGCGGGCACGAGAGAGCCTGTGACAGATATCTTGAGATCATGGTCCAGGAGATTGTCCTCAGGCTCCCAAAATCTATCATCAGGCCCCCAAATATGGGACGCAGCGCACATCTCGCCCGACCCTGGGTTGGCCCGGTTTGGCTTCTTCGGGTGCACTGTGGCGTAGGCGTCCCATATTGGAGTTTTATATGCGCATTTTTATCGCTCTTTTGTGAGTATGTTTTTAACCTAAATAAATCCTGAGTGTTAAACTGTACTATACTATCTGTGGGTGAATTTCTTCCAGTGATCTACCGCAACATATGTTGCATACGGAGGAGGTCACAAGAAAAATGCAGGAGTGTTGGTCTGAATAACGGTATATTCTTATCGGAGGATTCAGGAATTTGTGCTGGAGGAGTGTGAACTGCTCTATTTTGTGAGTGACATATTGGAAGAGAAAGACACACGGAAGCAAGGGAATCGGGAGCTCCGGTCAGAACTTATTTTCTATGTTTTACAATTTGGGTTCACTGGATCAACTCTTGACTGTTTGTTGCTCCGTGAGAGAGGTGTGCAGCACATAGCTGTTATTGCTGTATTTTTTGCTTGTCAACTGGAGAGAAGCTAGGAGGAAGACTATGTTTCTTGTCGGCCTGGAGCTTGGTTCGATGAAAAGGCTTCTCTGTATCAGGCAGAGTGAGGCTGTGGCAAAAGGTAGATTTTAATCTTGAGAAGGCTTCTATAGCCACTCAAGGCCAGATAAGGGGATTGGCGTCCTTCTTGGCGAGTGCCAAAGAATCTCTGTATTGCATGTAGTCCTACTGGGTGTGGCCATTGAAGAACCGCAGACAAGGATTAATTTGTAGACCCAATGTAGCCAAGGAAGGGCAGACTCTTCAGATGGAACTGGCTCTTACTAAGTTTGGCATAGTGGCGATTGGCTCTTAGACTACGGAGGACTTGACGCACGTGGGACTGATGGAATTCAAGGTCCACAAAAACACGAGTATATCATCTAGATAAACCACAACACAGGTGTATAGCAAGTCTCTGAAGACGAACTCCTGAAAGACGGCTGTGCGTTACAAAGCCCGAACGGCATAACCAGGTACTTAAAATGGCGAGTGTTAAAGGCAGTCTTCCACTTGTCAACCTTGCGGATACGAATGTTATAGGTCCAGTTTCAAGAAGACCCTGCTCCACGTAGGCAGTTAAACAGCTCAGTGATCAATGGCAAAGGATAGCAGTTCTTAACGGCGACTTTGTTAAGACCATGGTAGTAGATACAAGGGCAGAGTGACCCATCCTTCTTGGTCACAAGTAAGAAGCCAGAGAAGAGGATTTACGTATAAACCCCCTCTGCAGGTTCTCTTTTATATAGCCCGACATTGCTGTAGTTTCTGGCAGAGAGAGAGGGTACAACCGACCCCGAGGCGGAGACGTACCCGGCAGCAGATCAACAGGGTAGTCGTAGAGCCGATGCAGAGGCAAAGTCTCTGCTTGCTCCTTTGAAAAAATGTCAGCAAAGTCCTGATATCAAGCTGGAAGACCCTCCAGAGGCCTGTAAACCACCGAGGAGACCAAGACTGGTACTGGATGAGGAACCACCATGCAGCGACGCTGCAGGGCGAACAGGATAAGCCCCAATGAAAAGTTCTGGACCGGCACAGTACAGACAGAATTCCTCCTGACATCGTCTGGAGCGTACCTGAGGAGAAAGTCGGGCTCTGTCCACATGCATTGGTTCTTCTGCAGAAGTCACGGCTGGAGGCTGAAAAGGCCTTTGGAAGCCGGGAGCCAAATGAGGCAAACGTTGGCCCCGGACCAGCACTTAATAGAGATGCTGTTCCTCAGAGCGCTTCGTAAACCGGATATCGATCCATAGACGGCCAGTCACGTGCAGACAGAGCGTCTTTAATTTGTCCCGAAAGTCTCTTTTTAAAGGTCGCAGTAAGGGCTGCACCGGTACGGTGGGCAACGGCAGTGGCAATGTAGCCTTACATTTTCATAATTTTTGAAGTGTCTGGATAATTTATTTTGATGTCACGCGGCTTACAAATCAAATATCGATTTTCCATATTTTCTGCATGGACTATTTTGGGGATAATTATTGTTAATGAAATTTTAAATATTTAGCATTAAAAAACCTACATAATCAACCCATTTTCAAATCTGCACCCCTCAAACACCAAAAAATAAATTAGTAAATACTAAAAATAGTAACAATTGTCGCCCCCAAAGACGGTGCAGGGGGTGGGGGCGATCGTGTGGGGGGGAACCCTCGGAAGGCCGTTTAAATTATGCAATTGCACTAACCTCGGCATTTAACGGGTTAAACACCTACGATTGGCCGCGGGGACTCGGGGATGTCAGCGGTGCATCAGCTTAGGGGGCGCTGAGCACTAAGGGGTTAAATTACTGATTAATTACCAAATTGTGAATGAGGCCTTAGGGTGTTCATGCAGAATGTAACCAAACATTGACTTAAGATGAAGATGCACTGTTTTAGCCATTCGGATTACACTTTTTGCATTACAGGCTTTTTAATGACAACGCCACTTTTTTGTCTAAAATGCCTAATAATATGTGGTGCAAGACATTTTAGGCATTCTTTGGTACAAATTACAACATAATTCAGTAACAAACTCTGATTAATCTGCCCCACTGGGCAAAGCTTATCAATGAGTTTTACATTAGACGAGTGTAGAAGTTTACTGCAAGTCCGACCGTCTAATAATAGTTGGTCTAGTTCACTGAGCCCATCTGATAAATATTTACAAAAAGCTCACCAGGACTCCCCACCCCACGGCATATATAGTACTTTTTAGATGTCTTTATACATGTTTCACATTCAAGGGAACAGAGCCACCATTCTTCTGAAACAGACTATTCCTCTGTTCCAGTCATGGAGGCAGGGAGCTTTATTATGCAGTCAAGCTACCTCGTCCCCTCACTAGCCATTGAGGAGGAAAGCTGATTTCTATTCACACAGCCAGCTCCCTCTCTGCTCCCACCTTCCTGAGGCAGTGGTTAACAATATAGCAGAGCAGTACAGCTCACTTTCTCCTTACGCCTCCAACAGGAATTTCTTCAGCCTAGTTCTATATACTCCTGGAAGAGCTGGTTGACAACAAACATGGCCGCAATACAGCTGTCACTATATCAGAGCTTGTGACAGCAGTGGACAGTCCCCTAAAGCTTTCTGTGATGACCTTCAAATCAGTAGGTACTGTACTTCTTTTATGTATTGTGCTAGTATGTAATGCTGCTCATGTGCACAGAGATCAAAAATAGTGGGGGAGGTTCATCAAAATTCTAAAAGTAAGAATCCTTAGTTGCCCATGGCAACCAATTACAGCTCAGCTTCATTTTACCAGTGCTCATGAATTATTTTAAAGGGGAGCTGTAATTGTTGCCATGGGCCATCTAAAAAACATTCTTCTTTTAGACATTTGAAAATCTGCCCCTTTTTTGAGCTTGTGCACATAAAAAAGGCATCCATTACATTGCAAAATACATAAAACAAGTACAGTACCTACCGCTTTTTGAAGGTTTTGGCCAGGAGGTTGGAGCTGAAATACATGGTTGTCAGTTTGTAAATCAGCGTGCACTGGCAGGCCTCTGTGCAAATAGTGATATAGGTACAAGAGTCCCTTCTTGCTGTTAATCTGATTAAGTTTAGCATTGGGAGGGAAGCAGCAATTCTTGCATCAAACATTACGTGTCTTCTGCATGTGGCGCCTTCTTTGTTATTTAAGCCATAACCCTCTTTTGGATACCCCCATTCCCCTACGAGAATATGTGTACACATTGCCAAAGAGTATTTATAGCAAAACTGGCTTTTTGAGAAAAGATAAGCTATATCAATATGTTTAATTTTTTGATGCAGATCTGTGTCCCTAGTCCTGATGGGAGTGGCACCAGTGAGGAGAGTGGGGTAGAACGTATGAGTCTTAGTGGGGAAAGCAACACAGGGTAGGGCGTGTGGGGAAACATGCACGTTTTTATTTAAATGATGCATGACAGAGTGTTCTGTGGCTTGGGAAGAAAACTCCTCACTGACCACTCCATGGGGATACACCAAAGTGTGTAAACTTGATCGAACTATATCTTTTCCAGAAAAAGTCAAGTTTTACTATAAAAAACTTTTTTGGCAATGTGTACATATTCTCTATTTGTATACGGGGGAGCCAGAAAAGGCTTCTTGACAAATGCCTTTACTTTCTCTCAGATTTAGTGACTCCGAGGCTTAAAAGGTTACACCCGCGAAGAGCTTAGTGTTAAAGGTCCCCGCGATGCTCAGCCCCTGGTGTTAACTGGGGTGTCTCTGTTCCGCCCAAGTGCCCTCACGAATACCTGGTCACAGACTTCCGCACTCCAGTCTGTTACCGTTCCATTGATGCCTCTATCATAGTATTGTTAGAGGCAGCATTCTTGACTTTTATGATTGTCTGTTCTAGTCATGGGGATGGAGTGCGCTGAGTATACAGTCAAGGCTCTCCCTTCTATTTCACATATATAAAAAGTAAAGGACAAACTTGTTGAGTGTGAAATATAACATGGCTATTTAGCCCTTGCACATCTCCAAATGTTATGGGGGAAGACTTACGCTTCCTCTACTTAAGAAGGGTCACAGGGTAACTATGCTGGGACATCAGGACAACAGGATACCCTGATAGCGAAGCATATGGAGCAATACCATCAGAGCAACCATAGACAAAGAATATCGTTCGAGCATAGAGGTGGTAAGACATCTGTAAGGGGGAGACTGGGACAGAATGATCCTCAGGAAAGAAGCCAGTGGCTTTAAAATCAACTCTCTAAAACACATGGAATCAATGATTTATATCTATGCGAGCTTTATTGAATGATATGAGGTAACTCCATTACCCTGGGCATTAAAATTCCCCCTCCAGAACTCCTTATCCATCTGGAAAGGATGTCTGGCTCACCACATATACTGTCACAGCGGATTCCCCAATGGCGTATGTTATCGGACATAAGCAGAATTGTATCCTCAAGTGCTCGCTAAGATCACGTGAGAGCACCATGGATACACTCTAAATACCTCTAAGCATATTTGAGCAACATTCATAAAACTGCCAGTCTGTTCCTGCAACAAAAGCACTGGAAGCAGTGCTATTTCAAGCAAAAAAATAGACCTCAGATCTAACTCAAAGTCCCATGGTAGCCAGCGGCAGGGCTGATACAGGTTGGCTATAACATTAAACAATTGACATGCCTATATTTATGCTGTCTATAATAAATCGAGCTTGCACAGGGCGACCAGTTTAATAGTATAACATAGAATGGACTGTGAGCGGTTAAAGGAAACCTACCACTGGGTGGTTATAGCTGGACATGCGTTGCACAGCTCGGGGTATGGTGCCGCCTTATCTCCGTGTCAGGGTCGCGCTCGGCGCACCATGCGCGCTACCATTCCTTCCGATGCACGCACGGTCGCGCGCAGTGGCGCCGAGCGCGGATCCCGGTGCGGGAAGCCAGCAAGGTATAAACATTAATAAACTGGTTAACACACTTTAAAACGTTTAAAAACATAACGGAGATAAGCGCCGGCACCCGCCCTCACATTGACTATGGTGGGCACCTGACAGGGCAAGCCCCAGTAGGACCAGTGCCTCATATACGCTGATGGTCCTACAGAGAATACAATTTACTCACTGAGAATACTTGTAGTATATATGACTAGATATACAGAACAGCGTTTGAGGTGTAGATAGATCGTACCCTGATCCCGCTGAGTGAGGGAAGAGGACCTGTATCCTGTACACGTTGTGATAGAAGGCATCATGCGATAGAGTGATATGTGAAAATCTGCTTAAAACAGCAGGCCCGCCAAGGTTGAAACCTTGCACAGAGTCACAAGCATTACACAGATACCGCTAACCCCTATCACAAGGTACAGGTACACTAACCTGTTTGCGATCGCTAACATCGACAGCAAACAATATTAAACACATAATGTCCCGATCGGAAACAGCATATTAAAATACCTACCTTCTGTCAGAGTGTACAGTACGCAATAGTCAGGGGGCAGTCCTATCTCCACACTGGCGCCACCCACTACGCGCTGGTTGGTTACCAGCTGACTCACAAAGTGTCATGGATGACGCGCTGCAGTTCATTGGCCACTGGGGAGGCTCGCCGCGGTGACGAGCCTAAGATTTGAGTTAAAAGGAAGGCCCGACGTGGCGCGCGCCGGGCTAGCAACATGGTGGGCGTGCACACAGCACATTCGTTTTGACACAATTTAACCCTAGATTTTCGTTGCTTTCCAAAAAGACCCTGGTGAGTTCTGTAAAACGAAACGATTGGGTACTAGGGTCAATCGTATGAAAGGCAGTCACTTAGATTAGACCATAGCTTCGTATAGATAGGAGTGTATGTGTGAATGGCCTACCAGATAAGCAGCAGAAAGACTGATGTTGTCTAATGCAGAAGGCTATATAAAAATAGCATAAAGTGCCTAAGCCAACCTTCGCTAGCAACTGAGCACAGTCGTAGCCAGCCAGAGGTAGAAATAATACCATCTAGTCACTCCAAAAAAGATATCGAATAGAAGCAGCAGGTGGCAAACTGAGTAGTACCGCTCTAGTCACACTGCCAAAAACACTGAGTGGTGAGGGTAAACACTGTATCCAAACACCACATGCTGTATTTAAACATTTAGAGTTGCGTTAGTAAAGTTGCAGTAATAGATGGCAACATCAGGTAGGATTCAATAGCAAATACAGTCTTTGCACCTACTAAGGAAGAACTAACATAGCAATCACATTTATGTTATATGTTCACAATCACAGTTTTGTCCTTTACTTTTTATATATGTGAAATAAAAGCTACGTTTTAATTCTTAAGAAAAATAACTCCACTGCCAGTGAATCTAATGCAATCTAAGGAGCTATTAGTTAAACCGTCAAAATCTTTTTTCAGTGAAAAAGCTATTCCCCTTGGTGACACTGTGAACAGCATCTCTATTAAGTGCTAGTCCGGCGCCGACGTTTGCATTACTTGGCTCCCGGCTTCCAAAGGCCTTTCAGCCTCCAGCCATGACTTCTGCAGAAGAACCAATGCATGTGGACAGAGCCTGACTTTCTCCTCAGGTACGCTCCAGATGATGTCAGGAGGAATTCTGTCTGTACTGTGCCGGTCCAGAACTTTTCATTGGGGCTTATCCTGTTCGCCCTGCAGTGTCGCTGCATGGTGGTTCCTCATCCAGTCTTGGTCTCCTCGGTGATTTACAGGCCTCTGGAGGGTCTTCCAGCTTGATATCAGGACTTTGCTGACATTTTTTCAAAGGAGCAAGCAGAGACTTTGCCTCTGCACCGGCTCTACGACTACCCTGTTGATCTGCTGCCGGGTACGTCTCCGCCTCGGGGTCGGTTGTACCCTCTCTCACTGCCAGAAACTACAGCAATTTTCGGGCTATATAAAAGAGCACCTGCAGAGGGGGTTTATACGTAAATCCTCTTCTCTGGCTTCTTATTTGTGACCAAGAAGGATGGGTCACTCTGCCCTTGTATCTACTACCATGGTCTTAACAAAGTCGCCGTTAAGAACTGCTATCCTTTGCCATTGATCACTGAGCTGTTTAACCGCCTACGTGGTGCAGGGTCTTCTCGAAACTGGACCTATAACATTCGTATCCGCAAGGTTGACAAGTGGAAGACTGCCTTTAACACTCGCCATTTTAAGTACCTGGTTATGCAGTTCGGGCTTTGTAACGCACAGCCATCTTTTAGGAGTTCGTCAACGACATCTTCAGAGACTTGCTATACACCTGTGTTGTGGTTTATCTAGATGATATACTGGTGTTTTTTGCGGACCTTGAATTCCATCAGTCCCACGCGCGTCAAGTCCTCCGTAGTCTAAGAGCCAATCGCCACTATGCCAAACTTAGTAAGAGCCAGTTCCAGCTGAAGAGTCTGCCCTTCCTTGGCTACATTGGGTCTACAAATTAATCCTTGTCTGCGGTTCTTTAATGGCCACACCCAGTAGGACTACATGCAATACAGAGATTCTTTGGCACTCGCCAAGAAGGATGCCAATCCCCTTATCTGGCCTTGAGTGGATATAGAAGTCTCAAGATTAAAATCTACCTTTTGCCTCAGCCTCACTCTGCCTGATACAGAGTAGCCTTTTCATCGAACCAAGCTCCAGGCCGACAAGAAACATAGGCTTCCTCCTAGCTTCTCTCCAGTTGACAAGCAAAAAATACAGCAATAACAGCTATGTGCTGCACACCTCTCAGCAACAAACCGTCAAGAGTGATCCAGTGAACCCAAATGGTAAAAATAGAAATAGTTCTTGACCGGACGCTCCCGACCCTTGCTTCCGGTGTCTTTCTCTTCAATATGTCATCACAAAATGAGCAGTTCACACTCTCAGCCAAATCCTGAATCCTCAGACCAACACTCCTGCGTTTTTCTTGTGACCTTCTCCGTATGCAACATATGTTGCGGTAGATCGCTGGAAGAAATTCACCCACAGATAGCGTAGTACAGTTTAACACTCAGGATTTATTTAGGTTAAAAACATACTCACAAAAGAGCGATAAAAATGTGCATATAAAACTCCAATATGGGACGCCAGCTGCACCCAGTAGAAGCCAAACCGGGCGAAGCCCAGGGTCGGGCGAGAATGTGCAGCTGGCGTCCCATATTGGGCCTGAGGAGAGATTTTGGGAGCCCGAGGACAATATCCTGGACCATGATATGCAGAGATTTCTGTCACAGGCTCTCTCGTGCCCCGCCAGTGCCACCCACCTGTCCCCATTCCTGTTCCGGCTCACGCGGCTGTGTGTGCGCGTCCCTGACTCCTAGGGCGCTTGGCTTGAAAAGATTTAAAGGGGCAGCGCACCGCACCGCTGATTGGTGCTGGCCATTCCATGGGTAAAAGCCGGCCTCTCCCAGCATTCCCTGCCGGATCTTCGTGCTCTATGCCATTGAGAAAGCTAGTGGACCTGCCTGTGTATTGACTTCACGTTGTGAACCCGGTTCTGTATGTGACTTTGATCCTTTTCCGCCTATCCTGACCTCCTGCTTTGTTCCCGATGTTGATCCTATGCTGCCTGTCTCGACCTCCTGCTTGTCCCCGACCCATCTGCCTGACGTCGTTGTACCTCGCCTTGGCTGCCACCGTAGACAAAGTCACACATGTGTGTCGCCGTGGCAGGCACTGGTAAAAACCAGGTGTTACTTAGATTCCGGTCCCAGACGTCGGCTTACGTCATCGTCCAAGGTGGTCCAGTGGGTCCACTGCCCCTGGAGCCTGACAAACCCCTTAGATGTCAGAAGAAAAGTCCTTCACTATCTACAGATAACTAGGAGTTGGCGTACAGACTCAAACTTAAACTTTATTCCTCTAGTTTTAAGGCGAGAATAGAGGCAAGAAATTGCTTGCTGGATCAGACTAACCATCAAAGACTGTTATACCTAATAAAAGTTAGAAGTTCCCTCGAATCTAAAAGCCCACTCAACCAGGGCAATGGCTGCTACTTGGGCTGCTATCGGGTGGACTTATAATCTACCAGAGATTCTACAAGCTGTAGTTCTACAAGAAAATTCTACAAGCTGTAATTCCTCCCTAAAAAATCCCTTATCATCTGGTACATCTCCAGGTGGGGGCCGATTTGGCTTTCCTTTAGTCCACCGTGGCGGGCGAAATTTTTCCTCCACTAGATGCTGTAATACTTTTATTGTGCGCTGAAGTTTTTTTTGGTATGTGAATTAACATGCTATTAAACCTCCTTGCTTCCTTTCTTGGTGTTGTTATTTGGTAGACACTAGAGAGCGATGCAGGGGACGGACCTCTTAACCTCTCTCTGCGTGTCCCATCTGAGGTCAAAGGCTCATCCTCCAGGTGGGGCTGTCATGGTGGAATTTAGAGACTTTTTAGTCGCAAGTTGAAGTACTGACCCATACTTGCGTCTAAACATGCTCCTAGAAAGTTGCAAAAAAAAATTCCCCCATGTTCTTATGTATCTCAGCCTGTGATACATGGGAACACACAAGTGTGCTGACTTCAGATTACTTTGAAAAGAGGCAGCAGAAATACAATGATAAATGTGCTCCAAGTAGTACTTAGATGCTTTTATCAGTAGTACGGCATATAGTGCGGATGGTGGCCACGGGTGGGCAACAGGCCTTTTCACATGGTGCACACACAGATTTTTGGAAAACCATTGCCGTGTGTGTGAATAAGTCCTGCTGAAAATATAAGGAAAATTCTGGAACCTTCGTCCCAAACGCTCTTTACCAGAACCGACCTCAGCATGTCAGTTCAGTTTCTGTTTATGAATATTCGGGCCGAACATTATAGCAAGCACATGAAGCGAGTTGATGATGAGTTGCACGCATCAAACTGGTTTGTGGGCAATAGGCCAGCACTTCAACTTCTGTGCAAGAAGATGCCATACATAACCTGTATATCTCCATGGCCTGCTGTATGTCATCTTGCATCATAGTGGTAGTCCAACAGCGTGCTAGACTACCTTGCACTTGTAGTTTTCCCCAATAAACTTTCCTACTCTTATATTATCACTCACGTATATCATTATTAAAGGGAACCTACCACCCCGATTCTACCTATAAAGGTAGAATGGGTGGTAGGTGGATGGATGGGATGTGAGGATTAGCCCTTTTTTGGGCTAATCCTCACGTCCCGGGTGTCTTTTAGAAAACTTTATTGCATGTATATGCTAATTTTTTATGCGGCTACTGGGGCATGGAGTAGCCGGACATGAGGCTACTAGTCACAGCTACTCCACGCCCCAGTAGCCACGTTACTCCGCCTACCAGGTAATCTTCGGCGCGCAGCTCATGGTAGCTGTGCGCCCTCGTCCGAGTCCCCCGGCTACTGCGCATGCGCAGCAGTTCCGGAGCCGCGGCCATGCAGCCGAAGTTCTGCGCATGCGCAGAACGCAGGGGACCCGGACGAGGGCTACTGCGCGCCGAAGATTACCTGGTAGGCGGAGTAACGTGGCTACTGGGCGTGGGTGTAGCCGCACTATAGCCTCATGTCCACTCCTCACGCCCCGTAGCCGCATAAAAAAATACATATACATGCAACAAGTTTCTAAAAGTTTTTCTTCCTCCCGTCCCATCCATCCCACCTACCACCCTTCTACCTTATAGGTAGAATCAGGGTGGTAGGTGCCCTTTAAATTAACGCATATATGGTTTCATTTGATCACAGCAACTTGTTTTTATATATTCATTCTGTGTGTATGTCTGCTATAGGGTGAGTTGGACGTACACAGGAAGCTCTTATTAAATCAGAATGGGACCGATCATACTGATCTTCAGTCACGAGCTAAAAAGAATAGATTTCATCAGTTCAGATTTATACGCCATAAATGCATGCATTGGAGATTGCATTATAATGTCTTTTTCTATATTAAATTGAGGCATAATACACCTTCCTTTTATTGGTACATCTGAAAACACGAGCTGTTTATTTATATGTTCATAGTGTGTCTTTATAGTATATGTTATGAGAATTTTCAGGATATAAGTCTTGCAGGTTTTTCATAAAGCAGCTCTATGAATGGAGCCATAATGATATACTTTTCAGAAGGAGAGGTACACTGAACATATGCCTTGCTGTATTTTAGAAATATAAGTTTGGCAGTCTATTTTTGGCTGGACTCAGAGTATCTGCATTTTTCTTTTATCTGTGTCTTTTTATGCATGTAACAAAAAATCACAACACATTTCCCATTTTTCTTTTGTTCACCTTTACAGGTCATGGCTCATATTCAGTCTTCCTTCTGTTCGTGCTGGATTAAATCCAGCTGCCAGCAACTAATATGACAAAACTGAAATCCAATTTACCACCCTTCACTCTGTCACTAACCTTTCTTTCCTTCCTCTTCTCAATGTTGACAACCATGCATCATCACTGCCTCAGTTGCCAAAAAGTCCATTTTTACTACAGGCAAACTTTTTCTATGCTTGTTTGTCGCTAAAAACCAAGCTCTTCAATGATTTACATTATAATTGTGTTTCTATGTGCGTATCTTTGAAATGGTTTTAGTTTTAAAAGCAAGTGTCGCTCGTGATAAATATACTTTATGGTCCTATATATATCTGTGTTCTCACTAAAGACCTTTTTACCACACAATTGATTACATTTAAGAATTTATAGATAATAGATTTAAAGAAGATTCCAACTTTCTATATTGTTGATGGTGTTTGTTATGGACAACTCATATGCCTGTGTAAATGGGGTTAAAAGCCCTTTGCCCTCCCCCACACCCTGCACACCAACTTGCTGGTTCTGTGGATAAAACCTGTGTGCTGGTGAGATCCCATGGACCAAGCACAGCACAGTGCATTGGAGTCCATGCGTCATAAGTAATATGATGCAAAGATCACTGTCTGATGGACAAGCAGCCTTACACTTAACAAAGTACAAGGAACCTTTCATGTAAATTACCCACCCAAATAAAGACTTCATTAAAAACTATATTTAAAACAACGCAAGACACCGAATCTGGTTACTGACCGCTTCTGTCTCACAAAAACGCACCACGAGGCCCGCTTGTACGCTTTACTGGTTTGTAAACGCAGCGCTATCGGTACAAGTGACCGCGTCTAAATTGTTTTTTCCTATGGTTGCAATGTTACAAAAATAAGTTGTAAACTCGCATGAAACTCACCTGATTGAGTCATGCACACTAATGAATCCATCATATTAAGTTTTACTTGCATTGCTGCCTCCTTGTCCCTGTTTGACCTGCTATGACATTCTGCTGTATGGAGAGCTCTGTACCTCATTGGGCACTCAGTCATGGGACCAGAAAGACATTTATGTTACATCTGCAACATCTACTCATATGTATCTGATCACATGAAAACACAGCATGCATCCATGGACGATGGTAAACGTAGAAGTTGATGGAGGCTGGCTCTGATTTTATGTGATCAGATATATACATGATGTACGGTTTGCTAATGTTACCCAGATTAAGGATCTTTAATTATGTCACCCTGGTCACATGATATGCTGAGAAGAATGGGACATGAGTAGGAGTAGAGGGAGGGGCTGGCTGAGCAAGCACCAGAGACTTTTTCTGATGCCAGGTTATTAATACATAGATTAATTTATGGATTCAGGAAACCATTTTTAGCTAAAAAAAGGTGTCAGTCAATAGGGCTCTATAGGAACCTGTCACTATCTTATAGTGAAAATTGTGACAAATTATCTTTAAGCTGTGACCAATCTGGGAAACTCAAGCATGCAGGTCCACTGTTTTTTACAGGATCATGTAAATTATGGCTTAACCAGATTAAGCACTCAGATTGTTTAAGGGTTGACCAGGAGTGTATATATGGATGGGCAATGCAAATCAATCAACTTTCTGTCACTATGCAATTGTGGGGATACACAGGTTATTGCAATTTGCTTTTGTGTGTCTAAATTGACTGTAAGCTATGAACCAAGGACACTATACCCACACTTAGACCCAGGCACTGTGACTATAAAAAAATTACGCTAATACCCTTGAAGGCTTGGGCGTGTTACAGAGGCCACTGGGCTCTGGCTTTCACAAACTGTTACACACAGCACTTATCTCAGTCTCACCATCCTCCTTAACTCCCTTTATCTCTCTGCATTGGTGACGGGAAAGTGCTCTTTTAGAATGTAATGGCCTGTGAATTTTTAAAGTTAAGCTAAAAAAAAAAGGAGGAAAGTGCATAAGAATTTGAACGATCACCACAGGCATAGTGCCTTGATCCATGAGTAAGTGTCCTTGGTTTATCATGCTTGATTTTGATGGTAATGATTACCTTTATTAATCCTGTAGTTTTAATACTCCTGCCTACTTCATGTTTTACATAACTTGCTTTGTTTTGTTTTGAATTTTGTGTAGAGGTGTTAATAAGAGAAACTGTAAGATATATGTACCACAGAATGAAGCATTAAGGTACATCTTGTTAAAAACAAGCTTGTGAGAAAATACAAAAAAAATATATCAACATGAGTTTATGCTTGTTTTTTTTTATTCGTTTTTTTCCCCAACTTACTAAACAAACTTTTCCTCTGTTTCATTTTAGGTCTTAGAATCTGGAGCTAAATCTTATTTTTCATCCTATGGATCACTGAATAGAAAGAGATTGGTTTTACCTTACGTCTCACAGGAGCACTGCGTTCCTTTTCAAATGTCACTAGACAAGATGATTACAGGGGAGACTCGAAAGACTTGATGGTAATGTTTTATCAAGGACCAAGGTGCTAAACATTCACAGTGACCTCATGATAGTCCAATTCTTATATATGTGGTAAATTGCGGTTAAAAGTGTTGAGCCAGCATTCTCACAAAATGCAGTTGTGAGATGTAAAAATACTGATACACCCCCAATGTTTTTGATCCAGTTGCTGTTCCTAGCAATTTGTAGATGATCCTTCACAGCTCGCAATGAAGCTCCAAAGAGGAGGAGTATTTATTACTATGCAGTTTGTCTAAAAATTGGGGATTAAGGGCCGAATTTCTGCAGCATTTCCATTTCAAATTTGCATGGTCCAGAGACTCCCTTCAGTTTTGCATTGTGGGTCTGGTCACATGCATTGAATTGTGTTAAAAAGGGAGGAGCTGGGTTTACCGCAGCTGAATTTTTATTTATTTTTTGTGATTGGGGCATACTTACTCCCTAATTTATTATTTTTTGCATCTTCTGGTCCATGTTGAGTGTGGTACACAACCATTGGGGGATATTTATCACTGTTTGTACACCATTTTCAAGTGTAGAAGCTGTGAATTAATCACAAATTCTGGTGGGTGGGGGGTGGGGCGTTTACAATCTAAGCAACTCCTGCCAGAGGCGTAACCCGCGTAAGAGGAGCCGGCAGCCTTGGGGCACTTCTCGACCCCTGGGCTGCCACAGGATTGATCGATTCCACAGTAGCTTACCAGAATCGATCCATCCACGCGTACTTACTTACACAAGCTTGACCACATCGTGTAAGGGGTTAAACATCAGGGATTGGATTTTTTTTCGTCCTGTTTGTTCGGGTTGGGCTGTATGACATACTATGTATGAAGCCATAATTGAAAAATTCGTATATTGTTTGTATAATGAAAGTTGTGCTATTTTCCAATCTTTCTGTATCAATTCCTCAGTTTTTTTCTTAGATATTTGCTTGCTGTCATTCTATAAAAATCCTTTGTGTTAACTTTAACGGATAGAATTTGTTGTCCGAATGAGTCCTAGGGGCTTATGTTGACAATATAAAGCTGCTCAGCACCTCCTACTTTGTGCAGATCAACTGCATATGTATGCAACAGGTTCCATTTAAAGGGGCTCCCCATGAAAGCATGTTCTCATATTTGTATCCCTAGTGATGTTACACAATAAAGATCTTTTAACCCTTACTTTGCAATTTTAGTCAGTTTATTGTTGTTTTGGTCGACGACAGTGTAGTGCGTATTTCTCGTGTCTATGAGATTCTGTGTTATACCTTTTTTACTTCTGAACATTCTACTAGTATCTGACCACATAGAAAAGAGTCATGAGATGATATAAGACACATGACACACTCAAATCTGGCTACCTCTCAATCAATTAGACACAAATGAGCACTGCTATGTCACTCACACCCTCAGATACAGAGCTGATCTTGTTGTGTGCTTCTGAGGCTCCTCTACCACGCTGTGCTTATGAACTATAAAATACGTATGTCTGCAGTGTGCTTCGCCTTCTACCCTCCCCCCTCACAATCAAGAGAGCTTAAGGTATGACACCATAGTCAGAAGATTACAGTCTGAACCAGGATGTGTGTGATTTTTTTTTATCCTCTGTAATGTAAGAATCTTGTCTTTGTGGGAATACCCCTTTTAACTAACTATTTCTCTAATTCTTAAAGATCCTTGGTCCTTTAAGTTATTTTTTTGACTATTATTTGGACTGAATTTAGAAGAAGAAATATCTTTGCTTGTTAATAAAGACAATCTCACTTTTTGCTAGGACTTCGCCTTCCATAATTTCATTCACATTTAGACTGTAGTTTCAGGTATATTGACCATACTGACTGATTAATTTTCCAGACAAAAGATCACAAGTTGCGTGAACAACGTTTTTGGAGTCTGACTACTTGGAAGAAAATAACTTCAATTTGTCACTGGCATTGTGGACACAGGAGCATGAAGGCAATAACACAGGGCCTAAAAGCATATATACAGTCTAAAACAGATCGGTAAATTACTTTTTGTTAAAACAGTCTTTGAAATTCATGATTGCTGTGAATTCTACTTGGTAATTTTTCACCTGGCTAGTCAGAGTAAAGGAGACTCACCTTATTGTTCTGCGCAAGTGATTTTCATCACTGATCTTTGGTTCAATAGTCAGACTTAAATATTCTACATACAGGTGACTGGTGGGGTTGTAATTCTCCAGGTTGTCATTTTTATTGTAGTGCTTATGGATTTTGGATGAAAGGTTTAAGCTTACAGGGAGATAGCCACATTATCTTAAGGCAGTTTAAATCAAACACATGCGTTATGCAAAACCCATTGCTTTGTTTTCTTACAGTTGGAAAACACATGGACAAGAAGCAATTGAAAGTGGAGCCGTCTTCCTTTGTAGGACTTCTATATAAGGACCTGGTTCAATCAGAAGCAACCAAAGCATCAAACTAACAGATGTTTGGCCCCTTTTCATCACATGGCCACAGAGGCTTGTTGATGCCACCTAATAAATTTGTACATTTTGACCGATAAGAGCTTAAGAAACTTTCACTGATGTTGTCAGAAGACCCTGTTGCAAGAACACGTGCCGTTTGGGATAAATGTAAAATTCTCTCTAAATGTATGAATAGAAGAGCTGAAAAATACCCTTACAGTGGCAATTTGGACCAATGAAAACCTCAGCTAGACTATTTAAACTTCAAATGGCGCTCAAAGCCTGTCTGTAGACCCTCTACGATTCCCAAACAAAATGTTCGGCGCGGTGAGATATGTTTTCTTTCTTTGTTATATGATGCATTGAAAAATCGTGAGTTGCAAAATTCAATTTGGGAGGTCCACAGTCGAGATTGTGCAGCACTATATTTGATAGTGCTGGCCTCTTCAAAAGCAATGATGAGAGTTAATGAGTGTTTGTTATCTCTGTTTTACATTAATATCTTTTTAACATCTCCAGATTTCTTGGTCTTGTCCCATACCTATTCGCATACAAAAATACTCCCAATGACTCTTCTACAATGTTCTCATGGAATTATTTGATGGTCTTAAAAACTAGGATTTAGTTTTTTCCACATAGTCTTTATGTTTCTTTTTCATTTACTCTCTTAAAAAGTGATTTTTTGATAATATATAATATATAAGAACATACGTTACAATCCCTTAATCTCGTCTGTCATTTAAAATTTGTCTGACTGAAGATATTAATCTTATCACTTGTTATCCCATGGCCTCATCCTTCTACAATCACTGAGTGAGAAGCTAAAACTTGAATCAAAAAAGTTTTGATATCCTTAAATTTAAAGAGCTGCTCTATTGACTGCTGTGAAATTAGAATCTAATTTACAATCAATTTTCTTTTTAATCTGGTCATATAGCCAAGATGATTCATCCCAAGTAACTAAAAATGTTTTCTAATTTACTGTGTTACTTTGAGCAAGATGCTCTGGTTTGTTCCTCACGGGTTCTCCACCCATGTCCTACACGTTATTGAAAACCTGATTCTGTCCATCAGTTTTCGACTTCTTCATCGAACATAGATCTGAGTGAGTCATTTAGGCTGGTAGAGACGATCAGGGATGCACATAGTCCTATAAAATATTTAATCGTAAAAAAGAGGCAACCTATTAATGTGCAATTACAACCTCCCGCACCTAATGTACAATGCAACAAGTTAGTGAAGTGTGCCATGCAAACATTAATTTGGGTTAGCTTGCCTTCCATGCCCCAAAAATTGACGCTCACGACTAATTCACCACCACTTTATAACTCCAACTGGGTACTTTTAGTATTGCCATTCAACTAATTAGTACCACACAATGCGGCTGATTTTCAACGGAGTCCAAGTAGCACAACCTGTCAGGTTGCTGCAAATAGGAAGCTCAGCTTTCAGATTTTTAAGCTTTTTGGGTAAATGAAATACCTATGTAGCGCATATGAATGAATGTCACATATGTGTGTATATCGGCAGCACTCTTATCATATCATAGGCTCCTTTTACTAAAGCTCAGTCTGCATCCCTGTACAAAACTGTAGCACGTGTATTTGGAATCATTCCTGCATGCACTTGAAATGGTTACTTATTAGTAAATAAAACCAAACACACAGTTTGTTATTGAACTGTTATACTGAAACAGATCACTATCAGAACTTCTTAGAAAGTAAATACATTCTTTTGAAGTTGCTATTCTTTGTCATTTTCTAAAGAAAGCAATTCAAAGCAAACATCAATTCAGCGCATTCTAGACGCCAAAATTTGCCTTCTATAAATAAAATATTTGTGCAGAGTTATATATTTTTTAGGGTGTCAAACAAAAGATTGTATCTGTCCTAAGGTCACCCCTTGTGTTTATAGTTGGGAAGGTGTAGAGAAATCCATAATGAACGCATTTCAGGACATTCTACGCCAAATTTGACAGAATTGTGTTGCACTACGTTTGGATATTATCTAACCACGATACACTCAAAAAATATTCTATCACCTTAAAATAGTAATGTATAATCGTTGATTCTGTTTTTAGCTTACAGTTATGCCGCTTGGAGCTGTGTAACTCATTATTGGAGCGAGTGTAGATTAATATTGATGAACACAGTGAAATGCAAATGTTTTGTAAGCCTTTGCCAAACTCATTTTAATAAAACTATCCTAGAAACTGTCCAGTTTTAGAAACATTAGACTTGGCAAATCACATCAATAAATTCTTAGTCACAAGTATAACTTTTTGACCTGTGTAAGTTTTAATTATGACACACGCATGAGATTGTTTCCAATTAAGTTTTTGAAGTTTGTAATTTCAGGTGTATGGTCAAACTGGCTCACGGCAGCACTAGGGCCGTTACTTTGCTGCCAGAGAATGCCACATTTTTGCACGGTAGACTTTAGCAGCCTGGTTCGGTACCCGCTGACACGTATAGTCCAATGTACGTTCAGTACTGAGTAACATAACTGTGGAAGTGATCATTAATGCAGGAGTGGATAGGTGGATACAGCCAAAAGGTCTCATTGCTGCCGTGTCCTTTCTGCCCTCGCTCTGTGTCTGACACTGGTTGTACATGTCAGTCCCATACCGAAACAGGCCCATGAGAGGTTCCAGGAGTGGGCAAGTACTTGTCTGCTCCCAAGTCCGTTCTTGCTCCTAGCACAGTTCTGCTGTGGGTGCTGATGCCGCCAATACAAACCGAGCACCAGACACGAGAAGACGGCAAGTTGTTTCACACGGGCCCTACTATCCGTAGATAGGAGTTAGAACATACTGTTAAAAAAATTTTTTATCATTCATAGTGTTTGTTGGAGCTGGTTCCATTTTATCTTGACTATACAGGCCCTTCCCAGTGGTAGGAAAGTTCAAAAAGAGAACAAAAGGGAAACCAAAAAAATACACAAGTAACTCTGTAAACCAGCTGAGCCTTGTCATATTTCCAGGCAACAAAAAATTAGGCCTACATTTTTGGCATTATTCAGGAAACCCGCATATGTAAGTAAAGATGGCTTTTGACTTTTCATAGTAGACACAGCGGATATGACTTAGAAACAAAACATGTTCACTAAAAAATTTGTGCTTTTTCGTGTACCTCCTATCACAAAAAAGAGAATCGTGGTTCAGCCAGCATGAGTGCCATACAACCTAAACAACATACATTATACGCTTGGACAACCCTGCGATAGTGCGAACCGCTAGTCACCTCATGAATACTAATGTCCTAATTATGTTCCCACGTGAAGACCAAACTGTGTAGGGCCCTTCCATGGCAGTGTTTATTGAGATGGCTGTACCGTTCCATAGCAAACCACTATAAAACCACAACAAGTTATGCCCCCATAGCCATATTATAAACTCGCTGAAATTGTTGAAAAATGGAAATGTGCCAAACCGTCTTAACACCTCGCTTCAACGTCTGACAATAGCTTCCCGTTATTCCGTAGTAGTAGAAACCGTGTTCGAGTTTTGGCAGGTACAGACTTGATCCACCCCACGAAGAGTTTTGTATGTCTCGGAAGTCTCCAGAACGAGCCCTGAAACCATAACACCAGTTTTCCCCCTGTGGGCCATACAGAAAACCCACCACACCAACATTAGAGAGACATTATGGGTAATGTCAAGCATGACTTTTATGCAGCTAACGATGAACATTCTATTTAGGAATTTTTTCTTGACAACTGTTTCCTGTGCAGTGACGGCACAACCTTTTATTAATGTAAAAAGACACTACCAACCTTCGACTACTATTGTGAATGTGCAAACACCTACAGACTACCGCAAAAACAACCAAGCGACTTTCTACGACTGAAAGTGATAAACAAGGATGGTTTAGCAGTAAATGCCCTGGTTCCGCTTTCATGTAGACGGTCTTGAAGCACCAAAAACGTTGAAGCAAAAGAGCAAATTTGGACTCTTATTGTATCTCTCTCCGTGTTCTTCTGTATGACGACGAAGAACATGGGTTCAGGGAAGAACCACAACTTAAATAGGCCTTCTCACTTTCTGCAGTCCCAAGTCAGCCATGGAATCGTCTCTTTAGAATTGCACTGAAAGCAACATTTAAAAAAAAAAAAAACTTAAAAAAAAACTTTTGATATTTTGAGGGCAGGTACATTTTAAGCCTTTTTGCGAATGGATTAGTTACTGATTCTGCTTCCTTCCTCTTGTATGCTGCAGACTTCCCCTAGATGTCAGTGATCTCTCAATAACCTGTTCTCTGCACATTCGCGCTTCACTGAAGAGCTGAGGACTACTGAGCCCGGAGACACGCCCCCTCTCTCCCTGCATCCGAATGCCTTACGGGCTCAGTGCTCCAGCAGTCATGGCAGTAGGAAGCCACACTAATGTAGTAAAAAACAAACTACTTCTCATCTTCTCCTCAGCTTTCCCTACACTTGCAATATGCAAAGAATCCACACAGACACAAGATCTCGAATCACAACCCCCCCTATCCCATCACCTCCACTCCATAGCAGGAAAATGAGAGGAGGACTCTGCCAAGTTCCAAGGGCCGCCCACTCATGTGACTTGCTGAATTTTCCTTGGGAAGGTAGATAGGTATTGATATAACAGATATAGGTAGTAGGAGATAGATAGAAACATAGATAGGAGATAGAATGAAAGATAGGATTATAGATAGATATGGTGTATTCAAGAGTCAGCAGCGGTGCTTGTGAATGAGTGGACAGGAGGCAGGTCCAGTTCCCCCTTTTTTGTGCGAGTAGTTTTTTGAGAGGTGGGAAACCCTGGTGTAGGGCCAAAAAGGTACGAATGAGGACTCGGGGACACCTGAGCAGTTATGTTTTTTTATTTTATTTTATTTTTTTGCTCAGAATGCCGGTTACATTCTAAGTTCCTAGGAGTGACAGTACAAGTTTGTTCGATACAACCCTGGCGTATACGCCAGATAACTCATTGACCGTGAAGTGTCAAACTGAGGCTATTTCAGCACGCGAGCACACGCTTCTCATCACCGTCCACTCTTCTATAGAAACTGCGAACGGCGCGTGTTGGGGCAAGACGTGAAATGTCCTATCTTTCCTCCCGGGTATGGAACATTACTGCCGTTACGCTCCATACCGCGCTAGCACCCATGGGTGCTTATGGGGGGACGTAGAACTGACGTATGTAGTCCCCAACACTGTCTGAATTAGGTCTTAGACCAAATAACAAGTCAAATTACTTGGATTAAGCATAGAAATCTGTTATGTACCGTACATAGTGATGTCCGTGATGTTCAGATTTGAACACATCTGGACAGTTTTCCTTTGACTTTGCGATTGTTTTTTATATGATAAACTAAATACGCTGTTTTTTTGTTTTGTTTTTTACTTCTTAATTGTAAAGCCATGAATAGTCTTGGTCTGACGAAAATAGATCCTTGGAAGGGGGAAACTCCCAGTCTGACTCCCCAGTCAGACTCGTGGTCCGTAACTATTAGCTTTGATTTGGACTTTGTCCCAGCCTCTCTTGAAGGAGCGTGAAGGAGATTGAGTTTTAGTAATTAATAATAAGTAATATACATTCTTTATATGAGACTTACAGCTCTGCTGAACAAGTGCGTAAATCGAGTGCTGTCCCCATGGTGCTTACATTCTCAATCAACCTACCAGTATATTTTGGATGTGTGTGAAGGAAACCGAGCACCTGGAGAAAACATAAGACTCTTTGCAACATGTTTTTGGACCTGGATGGGTTAGGAGTAAGTTAATCTGAAGCTGATGCACCCCTCTGCTTGTTTATCCAGGAGACCAGCAATCGGATCTGGCCAAAGCCACGGTGTCCGTTCTGGATCAACGACATTGGGTAGAGACTCCAGTGGTGGGGGGGGGTGTACTTTGAGCTGCAAGGCCTGAGTTCCTGAGGTAGCCTCGGTGGGAAAGAAGTAGATTCTGACTGGAAATGCATGGCCTGGTTCCTTTTTAGTGCTCCGGCTGGGCTTACCTGGTAGTCTGCCTCATTGGTAGTGGAGCCCTCCTGTAATATCCCAAGCTCAGACTCGCAGGAAATCTGCGCCCAGGATCGGTGGCTCTGGCGTCGTGGAAGGCACCTCTGCTGGGCGTGCCTGAGATGCGAGTCCCAGCTTGGTGGTTCGGTTAGCGCAAGTGCCTAAATACCCCAACTGCCTTGGGCACAGTATCACCTCCATAGATGAAGCAAAAATGGCTTTGGAATTATGTCGGAACAAGCTGCAGGAAAATGCGTCCGTCTTGGTCACAGCTTGGACACGCCCCCACTATACTATAGTAGTTTTTATATATTGTGCATTTATAATTTGAATAAACATAATCCTGTTTACACCCACTTATCTTGTAAATCTGGTGAATTTCTAGGTAATGAAAAAGAATTAAAGATTATTCTGGGGTCAAGAGTACAATTATTGATCTTGAATTGAATCAAAAACTAGAAAATGTTATGAATCTATGAATAGAATTATCATATTGCAGTAAAACTGCATTTCCTTATTCTGATGCTCTCATTTTTAACCAATATAATAGAAAACAGCATTTTATACTGTATTAAAAGGCTGCGAATAGAGCCCCTGAGGTCTAAAAGCAGTCGATTTATTAAGATACAGCACACAGAAGAGCAACTTGTGTGATCAGTAAAAAAGCCGCTGAAGCTCTAATGCTACTGTAATGGATGTTTTACAGTATGGTAGCCTCTTTTATTGGACCAACGGTAATTAGGGAACCAGTGTGCACCCGATTTTATGCACATTGAACTATGTATACAAAGGATATAAAGCTGTTTACATAGAGAAGCAGCTTTAGTGTCTTAACTCACAGGGCAAACGCATGCAGCCAGCTTTTCTTTATTTCGTACAGCATATAAATAACTGGAACTGGATAGCTTGGGATGGGGTTTTTATGGCTTAATGCTTAAAAAAAAACAATTCTGAATTAAAATTGTGGGATCTGTGTCAGGTTAGGTTTGACAACAACTTTTTATTTATAGTTTTGGTATACTTATTTTCAATTTTCTTTTTTTACGTTGAAAAGGGACTAGTAGCGAGGTGATGCCTATACGTCAGATCCCAGATACCCAGTATCGTGACTGTACATACCATCCTTACACGCTCAAGTAAACCCTTCAGGATTCATTCATTGCGCTGCAGTGTCCCGTTCATTCCCTATTAAACGAAGACGAAAAACTAAATGGAAAATGTCACCATTTAGATAGATTTATGAATAGAGCATTAACCGCACAGTAAATAAACTATATCTAATTAATAGGTATTAAGAAAAAGCATGGAATCGAAGCAAATGACGTGCCAGACCGGAAGTAATGAAACAATTACTATAAACGGGTAAGTGAAATGTAAGCTTATAATTGAATGTAATGCTATGTGTTCCCTTTCTTCTGATGTGTCAGAAAACAACGCCTTTTTATTTAGGCACTGTTTCATTGTCCCAGAGACACCACAAAATCATTCAGCTTTGAGCCTCTTCAACAACATTGATTTAGAGTTTTTTACATTTCCTTTATATATAATACACAGTGAGAAACAATAAAATTACCAGCTAATGCACTGACTGAGTTGTATGCATTGCCAATATCTCCTCAAATCTTCTTGTGACACATCATGAGAATCTTAAGTGGAAGGGAAGTCAGCATACGAGGAAATTTGATATTTTCTTGCCAGAAAAAAAGTGATGGGCTCATTTTCAGCCTCCCTTACGTGCCTGCCTGGGTTTAAAAAACTGGGCCAACACTCTATAAAACTCTCAGCAACGCTGACTGGTGTGATATATGTACTTATGTTATATTTATGTATGTATATATATATATATATATATCATATAAGTATATATATATATAATCTATAGACAGGGCGGTCCCCTTACTTAAGGATCACCCGAACTTACAACAACCCATAGTTTTACAACAACCCCTCGCCCACTGTGACCTCTGGTTGAAGACTCTCTGGATGCTTTAAAAGTCCCCACTATGCAATAATCAGCTTAAAATTGTCTGCAGAAGCCTTTATGATAATTATTGTGCCTATTACAGCAAAAAATTTGAAACTCCAATTGTCACGGGCAAAAAAAAAATTGTCGGAACTACAATGATAAAATAACAGTTTCGACTTACATACAAATTCAAACTTAAGCAACAAACCTACAGTCCGCCTATCTGGGTATGTAACCCGGGGATGCCTGATATATATATATCTATATAATAGTATATATAATATTATATTCTAACAGTTATAAAGGCGTCCCGCCGTTCGGGGAAATTTGCTTTCAGATGGACCTCTCTGCTGCTATGTACCTCTAGTGCAGCTTTTTCTTATCCCCGGCTGCAATGATCAGCTTTACTGTACTGTACTGACATTAGATAACGCATGTTCCATACTTATAACAGTTGAATAGAAATCACGTTGCACATGGCATCTGTCGTAAATACAGAGCAATATGTGTAGGGAGGAATGGGCCTTCAACACAAATTTATTCACACATTTGTAAAGAGTGTAAATGCTAATTAGACTTGAAGCGTATGGGCGAAACCTCATGGTGCCCCAAATCCCGCACGAATATGCATGGAGCAGATTTTGATTATAGCTTCATGATTGGTGCAGCCATCAGTGTGTTACAAAAAAGTATTTAAGGAGGAAGTTTCAGTACAATTGCGTTCTGTTGACATTGGGTGTCCATGTTCCATTCCAATGTTGTTTATCTCGAATTTGTCAAGGAGCTATGTATGTTGTTTTGTTTGTATATATATATAATATATATATATATATCATATATATATATAGTATATTTTATTTTTTTTTTTGGTGCACAGTCCCTCAAGGTGCAGTTGGTTCTTAGTTATACACTTTGGAAACTTGTTTTTATACCTTTTTTATGCCAGCAGTTGACTGGATGTCCATTTGGCGGCAAAACATGCCCTAATAAAATTTGTGCCAAATCACAAATCATGAATCATCAGATTGAAAAACTATCTATGCACAAAAGGAATGTTTGACGCAGTACACTTGAGGACTTTGCACTGTCTAGTTCATTGGTGAATGGGAAGTTGAAAACAGCATTTATACAAAACGTGTGCCAAACAATGCAAAACATAGGGACACGAACCCAAGCTAAATTCCCCCCAATGTGTTTGTATTAGTATTCAAAAGCACTACTTGTATGCAAAAATTTTAAAGGCACCTAACCCCCAAATCTACCTATAAAGGTAGTATCGGGTGGTATGTGGGTCAATAGGCGTTGAGATAGCCCTTTTAAGGGCTAATCCCTCAACGTCCCCGCAATGATTGAAAATTTTTATGCCCAATTTTAAAATTTCTCTTATGCGCAACTGCGGGTGAGTAGCCGCATCTGAGTTACAGAGCGGCGACTCCAGCCCCCGTAGCTCTTTTCCTCCTACCCAAAATCTTTCGGCGCGCAGATGCTCGTAGCGGCGCTCCTTGTCGGCCACATCTGCCGTCTGCGCATGGAGAACAGGCCGGCCCGCGCCTGCGCGGTCACTGCTACGGATCAGAGCTGCACAGGCACGGGCTGCCTGTTTCTGCGTCATGCGCAGCGATGGGCGCCACTTACGAGAGACTGCGCGCCGAAGATTTTGTAGGAGGAGGAAAAGAGGCGTACCGGGGGTTGGAGTAGCCGCCTCGGTAACCTCAGATTGTCGCACTCACTCCCCAATAGCCGCATAAGAAATTTTAATTTGGGGCATATAAATTTTCAAAACATTGCGGGGGACATGTGAGGATTAGCCCTAAAAGGCTATCCTCCAATGTAGAAGTGGGTGGTAGGTGGATGTGATGGACGTGAGGATGAGCCCTTTTTTGGCCTAATCCTCACGTCCCGGTTGTCTTTTAGAAAACTTATGCATGTATATGCTAATTTTTTTATGGCGTCTACGTCACGCCCCATTACCACGTACTTTTACTCACTTTACTGTGGCCTGCCTACCCAGTATCTTCGCGCGGCGGGTAGCCCTCGTCCCGGGTTCCCAAGGTGCAGGAATGTCTGCTGTCGATCTGTCACGCATAACTTCTGCGTGCTATGCCGCGGCGTTCTCGGAATGCTGTCGTGCAGGGCTAAGCCGGGGGACTCGGACGAGGGCCACAGCTACCATGAGCTCGCGCCAAGATTACCTGTAGGCGAGTAACGGCTACTGGGGCGTGGATAGCGTGACATAGCCTCATGTCCGGCTACTCCATGCCCCAGTAGCCGCATAAAAAATTAGCAATATACATGCAAAAGTTTTCTAAAAGACACCCGGACGGAGGATTAGCCCAAAAAGGGCTAATCCTCACATCCCATCCATCCCCCTACCACCCATTCTACCCTTTATAGGTAGAATCGGGGTGTAGGTTCCCTTTAATAATGATATCCGTGAGTGATATATAAGAGTAGGAATGTTATTGGGGAAAACTACAAGTGCAAGGTAGTTAGCACGCTGTTGGACTACCACTATGATGCAGATGACATAAGCAGGCATGGAGATATACAGTTGTATGGCATCTTCTTGCACAGAAGTTGAAATGCTCTGGCCATCCACAAACCATTTGATGCGTGCAACTCATCATCAACTCGCCTTCAGGTGCTTGCTATAATGTTCGGCCCGATATTCATAAACGAAACTGAACTGACATGCTGAGGTCGGTTCTGGTAAGAGCGTTTGGCCAAGGAGACTTATTCACACACACGCAATGGTTTTCCAAAAATCTGTGTGCCACCAGTGTAAGGCCACCGCCCGCACATATGCTTCACTACTGATAAAGCATCTAAAGTACTACTTGGAGCACATTTATCATTGTATTTCTGCTGCCTCTTTTCAATAATCTGAAGTCGCACACTTGTTGTGTTC
Source organism: Engystomops pustulosus (assembly GCA_019512145.1). Classification (NCBI taxonomy): domain Eukaryota; kingdom Metazoa; phylum Chordata; class Amphibia; order Anura; family Leptodactylidae; genus Engystomops; species Engystomops pustulosus. The sequence continues at coordinate 113,406,728 of CM033643.1, read as the reverse complement.
CCATGATCTCACAGTTAGATACATAAGAACATGGGGGAATTTTTTTTGCAACTTTCTAGTCGCATGTTTGACCAGTAGGGTCACGTACTTCAACTTGCACAAAGTCTTCAATTCCACCATGATGCCCCACCTGAGATGAGTGAGCCTTGACCTCTGACGGGACAACGCAGAAGAGGTTAAGAGGTCCGTCCCCTGCAATCGTCTCTAGTGTCTCCAATAACAACACCAAGAAGGAAGCAAGGAGGTTTAATAGCATGTTAAATCACATACCAAAAAAAACTCTCAGCGCACATAAAAGTAGTTGCTATAGGTAGAATCAGGGTGGTAGGTGCCCTTTAAATTAACGCATATATGGTTTCATTTGATCACAGCAACTTGTTTTAATATATTCATTCTGTGTGTGTATGTCTGTTATAGGGTGAGTTGGACGTACACAGGAAGCTCTTTATTAAAATCAGAATGGGACCGATCAACTGAATCTTCAGTCACGAGCTAAAAAAGAAATAGATTTCAAATCAGTTCAGATTTATACGCCATAAATGCATGCATTGGAGATTGCATTTATAATATCTTTTTCTATATTAAATTGAGGCATAATAGACACCTTCCTTTTAATGGTACATCTGAAAACACGAGCTGTTTATTTATATGTTCATAGTGTGTCTTTATAGTATATGTTATGAGAATTATTCAGGATATAAGTCTTGCAGGTTTTTCATAAAGCAGCTCTATGAATGGAGCCATAATGATATACTTTTTCAGAAGGAGAGGTTGGCACTTGACATATGCCTTTGCTTGTATTTTTAGAAATATAAGTTTGGCAGTCTATTTTTGGCTGGACTTCAGAGTATCTGCATTTTTCTTTTATCTGTGTCTTTTTATGCATGTAACAAAAAAATCACAACATTTCCCATTTTTTCTTTTGTTCACCTTTACAGGTCATGGCTCATATTTCAGTCTTTCCTCTGTTCGTGCTGGATTAAATCCAGCTGCCAGCAACTTAATATGACAAAACTGAAATCCAATTTTACCACCCTTCACTCTGTCACTAACCTTTCATTTCCCCTCTTCTCAATGTTGACAACGCATGCATCATCACTGCCTCAGTTGCCAAAAAGTCCAGTTTTTACTACAGGCAAACTTTTTCTCATTGTCAGCTAAAAAACCAAGCTCTTCAATGATTTACATTATAATTGTGTTTCTATGTGAGCTGATCTTTGGAAATGGTTGTATGTTTTAAAAGCAAGTGTCGGCTCGTGATAAATATACTTACTGGTCCGTATATATATATCTGCGTTCTCACCTAAAGACCTTTTGTAGCACACAATTGATTACATTTAAAGAATATTATATAGATAATAGATTTAAAGAAGATTCCAACTTTCTATATTGTTGATGGGTGTTTGTTATGGACAACTCATATGCCTGTGTAAATGGGTTAAAAGCCCTTTGCCCTTCCCCCACACCCCTGCACACCAACTTGCTGGTTCTGTGGAATAAAACCTGTGTGCTGGTGAGATCCCATGGACCAAGCACAGCACAGTGCATTGGAGTCCATGCGTCATAAAGTAATATGATGCAAAGAATCACTGTCTGCTGGACAAACCGCAGCGCTTACACTGTAACAATGTTCAAGGAACCTGTCATGTAAATTTACCCACCCAAAATAAAGACTTCATTAAAAGCTATATTTAAAACAACGCAAGACACCGGAATCTGGTTACTGACCGCTTGTGTCTCCAGAAAAACGCACCACAGAGGCCCGGCTTGTACGCTTTAGCAGTGTTTGTAAACGCAGCGCTATCGGTACAAGTGACCGTGTCCTAAATGGTTCCTTTCCATGGTTGCAATGTTACAAAAATAAGTTTGTAAACTCGCATGGAACTCACCTGATTTGAGTCATGCACACTAATTGAATCCATCATATTAAGTTTTACTTGCATTGCCTGCCTCCTTGTCCCTGTTTGACCTGCTATGACATTCTGCTGTATGGAGAGCTCTGTTACATCATTGGGCACTCAGTCATGGGACCAGAAAGACATTATGTTACATCTGCAACATCTACCTCATGTATGTATCTGATCACATGAAAACACAGCATGCATCCATGGACGATGGGAAACGTAGAAGTTGATGGAGGCTGCTCTGATTTTATGTGATCAGATATATGCATGATGTACGGTTTGCTAATGCTACCAGATTAAAGGATCTTTAATTATGTCAGCCTGGTCACATGATATGCTCAGAAGAATGGGACATGAGTAGGAGTAGAGGGAGGGGCTGGCTGAGCAAGCACCAGAAGCTTTTTCTGATGCCAGGTTATATAACATAAGATTAATTTATGCGGATGTCAGGGAAACCATTTTTAGCTAAAAAAAGGGTGTCAGTCAATAGGGCTCTATAGGAACCTGTCACTATCTGTATTAGTGAAAATCTGGTGACAGATTCTCTATAAGCTGTGACCAATCTGGGAAACTAAATCGGTGCAGGTCCACTATTCTTTACAGGATCATGTAAATTATGGCTTAACAAAGATTAAGCACTCAGGATTGTTTATAAGGGTTGACCAGGAGTGTATATATATTTTATGGGCAATGCGAATCAATCAACTTTCTGTCACTATGCAATTTGTGGGGATACACAGGTTATTGCAATTTGCTTTTGTGTATCTAAATTGACTGTAAAGCATGATGAACCAAGGACACTTACTCCAACACTTAGACCCAGGCACTGTGACTATAAATAAAATTACGCTAATACCCTTGAAAGGCTATGGGCGTGTTACAGAGGCCCACTGGGCTCTGGCTTCACAAACTGTTACACTGCAGCAGCTTATCTCAGTCTCACCTTCCTCCTTGAACTCCCTTTAATCTCTGCATTGGTGAGCGGGAAAGTGCTCTTTTAGAATGTAATGGCCTGTGAATTTTTAAAAGTTAAGCTAAAAAAAAGGAGGAAGTGCATAAGAAATTTGAACGATCACCACAGGCATAGTGCCTTGATCCATGAGTAAGTGTCCTTGGTTTATCATGCTTGATTTTGATGGTAATGATTACCTTTATTAATCCTGTAGTTTTAATACTCCTGCCTACTTCATGTTTGTACATAACTTGCTTTGTTTGTTTTGAATTTTGTGTAGAAGGTGTTAATAAAGATAAACTGTAAGATATATGTACCACAGAATGAAGCCATTGAAAGGTACAGCTTGTAAAAACAAGCTTGTTGGAGAAAAATACAAAAAAAATTTGATAACATGAGTTTTATGCTTGTTTTTTTTTATCTGTTTTTTTCCCCTAACTTATTAACAAACATTTTCCTCTGTTTCATTTTAGGTCTTAGAACTTGGAGCTAAATCTTATTTTTCATCCTATGGATCACTGAATAAGAAAGAGATGGTTTTACCGCGTCTCACAGGAGCACTGCGTTCCTTTTCAAATGTCACTAGACAAGATGATTACAGGGGAGACTCGAAAGACTTGATGGTAAAATGTTTTATCAAGGACGCAAAATGCTAAACATTCACAGTGACTCATGATAGTCCAATTCTTTATATATTGTGGTAAATTGCGGTTAAAAGTGTTGAGCCAGCATTCTCACAAAGTGCAGTTTGTAGATGTAAAAATACTGATACACCCCCAATGTTTTTGATCCAGTTGCTGTTCCTAGCAGAATTTGTAGAATGATCCTTCACAGCTCGCAATGAAGCTCCAAAAGAGGAGGAGTATTTATTACTATGCAGTTTGTCTAAAAATATGGGGATTAAGGACCGAATTTCTGCAGCATGTCCATTTCAAATTTGCATGGTCCAGAGATCCCTTCAAGTTTTGCATTTGGGTCTGGTCACATGCATTTGAATTGTGTTTAAAAAAGAGAGGATCTGGGTTTGCCGCAGCTGAATTTTTATTTATTTTTTGTGATTGGGGCATACTTAATACCCAATTTATTATTTTTTTTTGCATCTTCTGGTCCATGTTGAGTGTGGTACAAACCATTTGGGGATATTTATCACTGTTTGTACACCAGTTTTCAAGTGTAGAAGCTGTGAATTAATCATAAATTCTGTGTGGGTGGGGGGCGTTGTACAATCTAAGCAACTCAGTTAGTTACAGCTGGATCCTGCCAGGAGGCTTAACCCTGCTTGAAGAGGAGCCGGTAGCCTTGGGCACATGCTCGACCCCTGGGCTGCCACAGGATGGATCGGATTCCACAGTAAGCTTACCAGAACGATCCGATCCACCGGGTACTTACTTACACTAATGCTTGACCACATCGTGTAAGGGGTTAAACATCAGGGATTGGAGTTTTTCGATCCTGGGTGTTCGGGTCTGGGCTGTGATGACATAATATGTATGAAGCCTTGAAAATTAGTATAATTGTTTGTATAACGAAAAGTTGTGCAATTTTCCAATCCATTTGTGTATCAATTCCTCAGTTTTCTAGATATTTGCTTGCTGTCATTCTATTAAATCCCTCTTTGTTAACTTGTTGTCCGAATGAGTCCTAGGGGCTTATATTGGTGACAATATAAAGCTGCTCAGCCCCTCCTACTTTGTGCAGATCAGACTGCATATTGTATGCAACAGGTTCCATTTAAAGGGGCTCGCCCATGAAAGCATGTTCTCATATTTGTATCCCCTAGTGATGTTTACACAATAAAGATAATTTTTAACCCCTTACTTTGCAATTTTAGTCAGTTTTATTGTTGTTTTTGGTACTGAAGATCAGTGTAAAATTCAGCGGTAGTGCTGATTGCTCTGTGCTATGAGATTCTGTGTTATACACTTTTATTTACCTTCTGAACATTCTACTAGTATCTGACACATAGAAAAAGAGTCATGAGATGGATATAAGACACAATGACACACTCAAATCTGCTGACTCACCGAATCAATTAGACACAAAATAAGCACTGCTATGTCACTCACCACCCTCGGATACAGAGCTTATCTTGTTTGTGTGCTTCTGATGGCTCCTCTCCACGCTGTGCTTATGAACTATAAAATGCGTATGTCTGCAGTGTGCTGCCTGCCTTCTACCCCTCCCCCCTCCAATGCAAGAGAAGCTTAAGGTATCTGACCACCATAGTCAGAAGATTTACAGTCTGAACTGGGGATGTGTTATTTTTTTTATCCTCTGTAAATGTAAGAATCTTGTGGGAATACCCCTTTTAACTAAACCATATTTTCTCTAAAGAGTCCTTGGTCCTTTAAGTTATTTTTTGACTACGGTATTTATTTTGGACTTGAATTTAAAAGAAGAAAATATCTTTGTCTTTGCTAACAAGCACTAATCACTTTTTGGAGGATCACTTCTGCCTTCAATAATTTCAACATTTAGATCTGTAGTTTCAGGTATATTTGACCATACTGCATTAATTTTCCAGAACAAAAGATCAAAGTTGCGTGAACAAGTTTTGGAGTCTGACCTTACTTGGAAGAAAATAACTCAATTTGTCACTGGCATTGTGGACAAGGAGCATGAAGCAATAAACGAGGGCCTAAAAGAAATATTACAGGCTGCAAAACAGATCGGTAAATTACTTTTTGTTAAAGACGAATTCTTTGAAATTCATGATGTGCTGTGAATTCTACTTGGTAATTTTTCACCTGGCTAGTCAGAGTAAAGGAGAGCCTCACTTGATTGTTCTGCCGCAAGTGAATTTTCAATCTACTGATCTTTGGTTCAATAATTCAGACTTAAATATTTACATAAGGGTGACTGTGGGGGTTGTAATTCTCCCAGGTTGTCATTTTTATTGTAGTGCTTATGATTTGGAGTGAAAGGTTTAAGCTATTACAGGGGAGATAGCACACATTTATTTAGAGGCAGTTTAAATCAAACACATGCGTTATGCCAAACCCATTGCTTTGTTTTCTTACAGTTGGAACAGACTATGGACAAGAAGCAATTGAAAGTGGAGCCGTCTTCCTTTTTAGGACTTTCTATGATAAGGACTGTGTCAATCAAGAAGCAACCAAAGCTATCAAACAGATGTTTGGCCCCTTTTCATCAACGTGCGCCACAGAGGCTTGTGATGCCACCAATAAAATTGTGTCATTTTTGACCGATAAAGAGCTTAAGAAACTTTCACTGATGTTTCAGGAAGACCCTGTTGAAGAAACGGTGCCGTTTGGGAGAAATGTAAAATTCTCTCTAGAAATGTATGAACTAGAAGAGACTGAAAATATACCATTAAGTGGCGAATTTGAGACCAATGAAAACATCAGCTTAGACTTATTTAAAATTCAAAATGGCCTCAAAGCCTGTACTGTAGACCCCTCTAGATCCAAACAAAATGTCGGCAGCGGTGAAGATGATGGCTCTTTGTTATATGATGCAGTTGAAAAATACGTGAGGTTGCAAAATTCGATTGGAGGTCCCACAGTCGAAGATTTGTGCAGCACTATATTTGAGATGCTGGCCTCTTCAAAGAGCAATGATGAGCTTCAAAATGAGGTTTGTGTATCTCTGTTTTACATTAATATATTTTTACATCTCAAGATTTCTTGGTCTTGTCCCAGTACCTATTCTGCATAAAAAAATACTCCCAATGAATTCTTTACAATGGTTCTCATGGAATTATTTTGATGGTCTTAAAACTAGGATTTAGTTTTTTACTAATAGTCTTTCATGTTTCTTTTTTTCATTCACCTCTTTAAAAAGTGGATTTTATTTAAGTTATATATATATATAGACATACGGTACATCCCATTATCTAGTCTGTCATTAAAAACTTTTGTCTGACTGAAGATATTATAGTCTTATACTTGTTATCCATGGCCTCATTCCTTCTAAAATTAACTTGAAGTGAAAAAAACTTGAATCAAAAAAGTTTTGGATCATCCTGTAAATTTAAAGAGCTGCTCTGACTATATGGACTGCTGTAAATTAGAATCTAAATTTACAATCAATTTCTTTTTATGTGGTCAATTAGCAAGATAATCTCATCCCAAGTAACTAAAACAATTGTTTCAATTCTACTGTGACTTTGAGCAAGATGTCTGTGTTTGTTCCTCTGACTGGGTTCCTCCACCCATGTCCCTACACTTATTGAAAACCTGATCTGTCCATCAGTTTCTGACTTTCTTATCTGAACATAGATCTGAGTAGTCAATTTAGCTGGTAGAGACATCAGGGATGCCAATTCCTATAAAATATTTAAGTATGAAAAACAGTGAGCAGACTATTAATGTTCAATTAAAATGCACTAATGTACAATGCAACAAAGTTATTAAGTGGCACATGCATAACGATAAATTTGGGGTAGCTTTGCCTGTCCATGCCCCAAAAATTGAGCTCCACTAATTTCACCACCTTTATCAACTCCAACTGGGGTAATCTTTTAGTAGTTGCCATTCAACTAATTGTACCACACAATGCGGGATATTTATCAAAGGAGTCCAAGAGCAAAACTGTTCTAGTTGCTTATGGCAAATAGGAGCTCAGCTTTCAGATGAAAGATGAGCTCTGATTAATGTCACATTAATGTGGTGTATATGGACTTTAATAATATAGGTCTTTTAAAAGCTCATTGACAACTGTAGAAACTGTAGAAAGTGATTTGGGAACCTTTCCTGCATATCTTGAAAATGGTTAATTATTTAGTAAATAAAATAAAAACACATTTATAAACTGTTAATATGAAACAGACCTATCAGAAATGTTAGAGAGTAGAATACATATTTTGAAGTTTGCTAATTCTTTGTATTTTTATAAGAAAGCAATTCAAAGCAAAACAATTCAGAGCATTCTAGCCAAAATTTGCCTATAAAATAAAATATCTTGGGGCAGATTTATTTATCTTTTTAGGGTCAACAAAAAGATGTATCTGTCTCTAGAGGTCACGCCCTTGTTGTTATAGTTGTTGGAAAAGTGTAGAAAATCCATAATGAACGCATTTCAGGACATTTTAGCGCAAATTTTGACAGAATTGTGTTGCAGACAGTTTGTGATATATCTACCCGAAAAAAATATTCTATCACCTTTAAAATAAGTAATGTATAAATCGTTGATGTCAGTGTTTCTTTAGCTTACAGTTATGCCTCTTGGAGTGTGTAACTCATATTGGAGCGAGTTATGATATATTTATGACACAAGTGAAATGCAAATGTTTTTGTTAAGCCTTTGCCAAAACTCATTTTAAAAAGCTATCCTAGAAACTGTCAAGTTTTAGGAAACATTAGACTTGGCAAATCACATCAATAAATTCTTAGTCACAAGTATAACTTTTTGACCTGGTAAGTTTTAATTTATGACACACTGCATGAGATTGTTCATTAAGTGAGTTGTAATTTCAGTGTATGTGTAACATGCTCACTGGCAGCACTAGGGCCGTTCTTTGCTGCCAGAGAATGCACACATTTTTTGCAGGTAGACTTTACAGCCCTGGTCGGTACCCTGCTGACAGTCTGAGTCCAATGTACGTTTTCATAACTGATGTAACATAACTGATGGAAGTGATCATTAATGCAGGAGGTGGATAGTGGTGAGTACAGCCAAGAAGTTCTCATTGCTGCCGTGTCCTCTTCTGCCGCTCCGCTCTGTGTCCGACATGTACAACCAGTGTCAGAAGCCAGAACAGGCCCAGGAGAGGTTCCAGGAGTGGCAAGTACTTGTCTGCTCCCAAGTCCTTTCCTGCTCCTAGCACAGTTCTGCTGTGGGTGCTGATGCCGCCACATACAACCAGCACCAGACACCGAGAAGAGCAAGTTGTTCACCACTGGCCTATATCCGTAGATCAGGAGTAGAACATACATTTAAAGAAAATTTTTATCATTTCATATGTTTGTGGAGCTGGTCCATTTTATCTTGACTATACAGGCCTGCAGCCAGTGGTAGGAAAGTCAACAAAGAGAACACAAAGAGAACAAAGAAAACCACAAAATACACAAAGTACTCTTTAAACCCTGAGCCTTGTCATATTTCCAGGCAAAAAAATTAGGCCTACATTTATGGCATTTATTCAGGAAACCTAGCATATTAAGTAAAGACTTTACTTTTCATAGTAGCACAAGCTGGATATGACATTAGAAACAAAAACATGTTCATCTAAAAATGTTGCTTTTTCTGTAACCTCATATACCAAAAAAGAGAGCGTTGTACAGGGCTCTTATGCTCCACTCAGCGCCTCTAATGGTTCAGCCAGCATGAGTGCCATACACCTAAGAAACATACATTTATCACTGGACACCCTGCGATAGGGAACCGTGCTAGTAACCTTCATGAGTACGAATGTCCTAAAATTATTTCCCACAGTGAGCCCATCCATGGCAGTGTTATATGAGATTGGACTGTACCCGTTTCCAGTAGCAACCCACTATAAAAACCACAACAAGTTATGCCCCCATAGCCAATTTTAAAACTGCTGAAGATTGTGAAAAATGGAATTGTGACCAACCGTCTTGACACCTCACTTGCAAGTCTGACAATAAAGATTCCAGTTTATTCCGTGTATAAACCGTGTCTGAGTTGGTCATTACAGACTTGCATCACCCCAAGAGGTTTGTATGGGCTCAGGGAAGCTCCAGCGAGCCCTTGAACCATAACACCAAGTCCCCCTCTGGGCACTACAAAACCCACCACACCAACATTAAGGAGACATATGGTAAATGTTAGGAAGTAACCGCTTTGTATGCCAAGACTAACGGATGAACATTCTATTTAGAATTCTGAAAACTGTTTCCTAGCACAGTGACGGCGAACCTTTTATTTACGGAGTACCCAAACTACAACCCAAACCCCACTTATTTTTAGTGAAGTGCCAACACAGGATTTTAAGCAGTAAATGCTCCTGGTTCAGCTTTCATCGTAGCGGTCTTGAAGACGCCAAAAAAGTTGAAGCAAAAGAGCAAATTTGGACTCTTATTGTATCTTCTCTTCAGTGTTCTTCTGTACTGGAAGAAACATGGGTTCAGCGGAAGAACCACCAAATATAAATAGGCCCTTCTCACTTTTCCTTCAGTCCCAAGCAGCCATGGAATTGTCTCTTTAGAATTGCACTGAAAGCAGCATTTAAAAAAAAAAAAAAAACTTTTGATATGTTGTAGGGCAGGTAATTTTAAGCCCTTTTGCAATTGGATTAGTTACCTGAATCTTGCTCCTTCCTCTTGTATTCTGCAGACTTCCCCTAGATGTCAGTGATCTCTCATATAGCTGTTGCTATGCACATTCAGCTGTCTTCACTGAAGAGCTGAGACTACTGAGCCAGAGACACGCCCCCATCCTCCTCCCTGCAATCAGCAGATTGCTTCGCGGCTCAGTGCTCCAGCAGTCATGTGCAGGTAGAAGCCCTCACTAATGTAGTAACAAAACAACTACATTCTCATCTCTCCCTCAGCTTTCCCTACACTTGCATATAAGCAAATAATCCACACAGACACAAGATCATCGATCACAACCCCCCCTATCCCCATCACCTCACACTCCACAGCAGGAAATGGCAGGAGAGACTCTGCCAAGTCTTCAAGCTGCCCCCTCATGTGCTGTGCTGAAGTTTTCCTTGGATAGGTAGATAGGTATGATATACACAGATAGGTAGGTAGATAGGAGATAGATAGAACATAGATAGGAGATAGATGAAAGATAGGATATAGATAGATATGGTGTCATTGGTCAGCAGCAGGTGCTTGTGATGAGGTGACAGGAGGCAGGTCCCGTTCCCCCTTTTTGCTGATTGTAGTTTTTTTGAGAGGTGGAAACCGTGGTTGCTATGGGCCAAAAAAGGTACTAAATGAGGACCGCTTAACCCTGCTTGAAGAGGACCGGCCTTGGGCACATGCTCGACCCCTGGGCTGCCACAGGATGGATCGGATTCCACAGTAAGCTTACCAGAACGATCCATCCACCGGTACTTACTTACACTAATGCCTTGACCACATCGTGTAAGGGGTTAAAACTCAGGGATTGGAGTTTTCGATCCTGGTGTTCGGGTCTGGGCTGTGATGACATAATATGTATGAAGCCTTGAAAAATTAGTATAATTGTTTGTATAAGAAAAGTTGTGCATTTTTCCAATCATTTGTGATCAATTCCTCAGTTTTCTAGATATTTGCTTGCTGTCATTCTATATAATCCCTCTTTTAACTTTAACGGATAGATTGTTTGTCCGAATGAGTCCTAGGGGCTTATTTGGTGAACATATAAAGCTGCTCAGCCCCTCCTACTTTGTGCAGATCAGACTGCATATTGTATGCAACAGGTTCCATTTAAAGGGGCTCGCCCATGAAAGCATGTTTCTCATATTTGTATCCCCTAGTGATGTTTACACACTAAAGAGAATTTTTAACCCTTACTTTGCATTTAGTCAGTTTTATTGTTGTTTTTGGTCTGAGACAGTGTATCAGCGTAGTGCTGATTCTCTGTCTATGAGATTCTGTGTTATACACTTTTATTTACTTCTGAACATTCATATTAATCTAACACAGATAAAAAGTCATGAGATGGATATAAGACACAATGACACACTCAAATCTGCCTGACTCCACCAATCAATTAGACACAAAATGAAGCACTGCTATGTCACTCACCACCTCGGATACAGAGCTGATCTTGTTGTGTGCTTCTGATGGCTCCTCTCCACGCTGTGCTTATGAACTATAAATGCTAGTCTGCAGTGTGCTGCCTGCTTCTACCCTCCCCCCCTCCAATGCAAGAGAAGCTTAAGGTATGACCACCATAGTCAGAAGATTTACAGTCTGAACGGGGATGTTGTTATTTTTTTATCCTCTGTAATGTAAGAATCTTGTGTGGAATACCCCTTTTAACTAACCATATTTTCTCTAGCGTCCTTGGTCCTTTAAGGTTATTTTTTGACTAGTATTTATTTGGACTGAATTTAGAAGAAAAAATATCTTTTGTCTTTGTAAGCACTATCACTTTTTGAGATCTTCTGCCTTCAAATATTCAACATTTATCTGTAGTTTCAGGTATATTTGACCATACTGCTAATTTTCCAGACAAAAGATCAAAGTTGCGTGAACAAGTTTTGGGTCTACCTTACTTGGAAGAAAATATACCTCAATTTGTCACTGGCTTGTGGACAAGGAGCATGAAGCATAAACGAGGGCCTAAAAGAATATTACAGGCTGCAAAACAGATCGGTAAATTACTTTTTGTTAAAGACATTCTTTGAAATTCATGATGTGCTGTGAATTCTACTTGGTAATTTTTCACCTGCTAGTCAGAGTAAAGGAGAGCCTCACTTGATTGTTCTGCCGCAAGTGAATTTTCAATCTACTGATCTTTGGTTCAATAATTCAGACTTAAATATTACATAAGGTGACTGTGGGGGTTGTAATCTCCCAGGTTGTCATTTTTATTGTGTGCTTATGATTTGGAGTGGAAAGGTTTAAGCTATTACAGGGGAATAGCACACATTTTTTAGAGGCAGTTTAAATCAAACACATGCGTTATGCCAAACCCATTGCTTTGTTTTCTTACAGTTGGAACGACTATGGACAAGAAGCAATTGAAAGTGGAGCCGTCTTCCTTTTTAGGACTTTCTATGATAAGGACTGTGTCAATCAAGAGCAACCAAAGCTATCAAACAGATGTTTGGCCCCTTTTCATCAACATGCGCCACAGAGGCTTGTGATGCCACCAATAACATTGTGTCATTTTGACCGATAGAGGCTTAGAAACTTTCACTGATGTTTCGGAAACCCTGTTAAGAAACGTGCCGTTTGGAGAAATGTAAAATTCTCTCTAAATGTATGAACGGAAGAACTGAAAATAATACATTAAGTGGCGAATTTGAACCAATGAAAACATCACTTGACTTATTTAAATTCAAAATGGCCTCAAAGCCTGTACTGTAGACCCCTCTAGATCCAAACAAAATGTCGGCAGCGGTGAAGATGATGGCTCTTTGTTATATGATGCAGTTTGAAAAATACGTGAGGTTGCAAAATTCATTGGAGGTCCACAGTCGAAGATTTGTGCGCACTATATTTGAGAGATGCTGGCCTCTTCAAAGAGCAATGATGAGCTTCAAAAGGAGGTTGTGTATCTCTGTTTTACATTAATATATTTTTCACCTCAAGATTTCTTGTCTTGTCCCAGTACCTATTCTGCAATAAAAATACTCCCAATGAATTCTTTACATGTGTTCTCATGGAATTATTTTGATGGTCTTAAAACTAGGATTTAGTTTTTTACTATGTCTTTCATGTTTCTTTTTTTTTCATTACCTCTTTAAAAAGTGGATTTTTTAATTTATATATATATAATACTATACGGTAACACCATTATCTAGTCTGTCTGTCTAAAAACTTTTGTCTGACTGAAGATATTATAGTCTTATACTTGTTATCCATGCCTCATTCCTTCTAAAATTAACTGACTTGAAGTGAAAAACACTTGAATCAAAAAAGTTTTGGATCATCCTGTAAATTTAAAGAGCTGCTCTAATATTGACTGCTGTAATTAGAATCTAAATTTACAATCAATTTCTTTTTAATGTGGTCATAGCAAGATAACTCATCCCAAGTAACTAAACATTGTTTCAATTCTACTGTGACTTTGAGCAAGATGTCTGTGTTTGTTCCTCTGACTGGTTTCCTCCACCCATGTCCTCACTTATTGAAACCTGATCTGTCCATCAGTTTCTGACTTTCTTATCTGAACATAGATCTGAGTAGTCATTTAGCTGGTAGAGACATCAGGGATGCCATTCCTAAAAATATTTAAGTATGAAAACAGTGGCAGACATTAATTCAATTAAAATATCACTAATGTACATGCAACAAGTTATTAAGTGGCACATGCAAACGATAAATTTGGGGTAGCTTTGCTGTCCATGCCCAAAATTGGCTCCACTAATTTCACCCACTTATTCAACTCCAACTGGGGTAATCTTTTAGTTTGCCATTCACACAATTGTACCACACAATGCGGGATATTTATCAAAGGTCCAAGGCAAACTGTTTCTAGTTGCTTATGGCAAATAGGAGCTCAGCTTTCGACTGGGAAAGATGAGCTGATTAATGTCACATTAATGTGGTGTATATGGACTTTAAAATATAGGTCTTTTAAATACTCATGACACAGCAGAAACTGTAGAAAGTGATTTGGAACTTTCCTGCATATCTTGAAATGGTTAATTATTTAGTAAATAAAATAAACACATTTATAACTGTTAATATAAAACAGACCTATCAGAAATTTTAGAGAGTAGAATACATATTTTGAAGTTTGCTAATTCTTGTATTTTTATAAGAAAGCAATTCAAAGCAAAACAATTCAAAGCATTCATGCCAAAATTGCCTATAATAAAATATCTTGGGGCAGATTTATTTATCTTTTTAGGGTCAACAAAAGATGTATCTGTCTCTAGAGGTCACCCTTGTTGTTATAGTTGTTTGAAAAGTGAGAAAATCCATAATGAACGCATTTCAGGACATTTTAGCGCAAATTTTGACAGAATTGTGTTGCAGACAGTTTGTGATACTATCTACCCCGAAAAAAATATTCATCACCTTAAATAAGTATGTATAAATTGTTGAGGTCAGTGTTTCTTAGCTTACATTTATGCTCTTGGAGTTGTGTAACTCATATTGGAGCGGTTATGATATATTTATAACACAAGTGAAATGCAAATGTTTTTGTTAAGCCTTGCCAAAACTCTTTTAAAAAGCTATCCTAGAAACTGTCAAGTTTTAGGAAACATTAGACTTGGCAAATCACATTCATAATTCTAGTCACAAGTATAACTTTTTGACCTGGTAGTTTTAATTATATGACACACTGCATGAGATTGTTCATTAAGTGAGTTGTAATTTCAGTGTATGTGTAACATGCTCCTGGCAGCACTAGCCGTTTTTGCTGCCAGAGAATGCACACATTTTTGCAGGTAGACTTTACAGCCCTGGTCGGTACCTCGCTGACAGTCGATTCCAATGTACGTTTTATAACTGATGTTAACATAAGTGATGGAAGTGATCATTAATGCAGAGGTGGATAGTGGTAGTACAGCCAAGAAGTCTCATTGCTGCCGTGTCCTCTCTGCCGCTCCGCTCTGTGTCCGACATGTTGTACAATGTCAGTAAGCCCAGAACAGCCCAGGAGAGGTTCCAGGAGTGGCAAGTTACTTGTCTGCTCCCAAGTCCTTTCCTGCTCTAGCACAGTTCTGCTGTGGGTGCTGATGCCGCCAATACAACCAGCACCACACCGAGGAGAGCAAGTTGTTCACCACTGGCCTATATCCGTAGATCAGAGTAGAACATACATTTAAAGAAATTTTTATCATTTCATATGTTTGTGAAGCTGGTCCATTTTATCTTGACTATACAGGCCTGCAGCATGGTAGGAAAGTCAACAAAAGAACACAAAGAGAAAGAAAACCACAAATCACAAAGTACTCTTTAACCACCTGAGCCTTGTCATATTTCAGGCAAAAAAATTAGGCCTACATTTATGCTTTATTCTGGAAACCTAGCATATTAAGTAAAGACTTTTGCTTTTCATAGTGCACAAGCTGGATATGACATTAGAAACAAAACTGTTCATCTAAAAATGTTGCTTTTTCTGTACCTCATATACAAAAAGAGAGCGTGGTTGCTCGCCCTCAGTTCGCAGCATGAGTGCCATACACCTAAGAAACATACATTTATCACTGGACACCCTGCGATAGGGAACCGTGCTAGTACCTCATGAGTACGAATGTCCTAAAATTATTTCCCACAGTGCCCACTCCATGGCTTGTTATATGAGATTGGACTTGTACCTTTTTCCAGTAGCAACCCACTATAAAAACCACAACAAGTTAGCCCCCATAGCCAATTTTAAACTGCTAAGATTGTGAAAAATGGAATTGTGACCAACCGTCTTACACCTCCGCTTCAAGTCTGACAATAAAGATTCCAGTTTATTCCGTGTATAACCGTGTCTGAGTTGGTCATTACAGACTTGCATCACCCCAGAGGTTTGTATGGGCTCAGGGAAGCTCCATCGCGAGCCCTTGAACCATAACACCAAGTCCCCTCGGCACTACAAACCCACCACACCAACATTAAGGAGACATATGGTAATTAGGAAGTAACCGCTTGTATGCCAAGACTAACGGATGAACATTCTATTTAGAATTCTGAAACTGTTTCCTAGCACAGTGACGGCGAACCTTTTATTTACGGAGTACCCAAACTACACAAACCCCACTTATTTTTAGTGAAGTGCCAACACAGGATTTTAAGCAGTAAGGCTCCTGGTTCAGCTTTCATCGTAGCGTTCTGAAGACCCAAAAAGTTGAACAAAAGAGCAAATTTGGACTCTTATTGTATCTTCTCTCAGTGTTCTTCTGTACATGAAGAAACATGGGTTCAGCGAAGAACCACCAATATAAATAGGGCCCTTCTCACTTTTCCTCAGTCCCAAGCAGCCATGAATCGTCTCTTTGAATTGCACTGAAAGCAGCATTTAAAAAAAAAAAACTTTAAAAAACTTTTGATATGTTTGTAGGGCAGGTAATTTTAAGCCCTTTTGCAATTGGATTAGTTACCTGAATCTTGCTCCTTCCTTGTATTCCTGCAGACTTCCCCTAGATGTCCGTGATCTCTCATTAGCTTTTGCTATGCACATGCAGCGTCTTCACTGAAGAGCTGAGACTACTGAGCAGAGACACGCCCCCATCCTCCCTCCGCAATCAGCAGATTGCTTCGCGGCTCAGTGCTCCAGCAGTCATGTGCAGGTAGAAGCCCTCACTAATGTAGTACAAAACAACTACATTCTCATCTCTCCCTCAGCTTTCCCTACACTTGCATATAAGCAAATAATCCACACAGACACAAGATCATCGATCACAACCCCTATCCCCATCACCTCACACTCCACAGCAGGAATGGCAGGAGAGACTCTGCCAAGTCTCAGCTGCCCCCTCATGTGCTGTGCTGAGTTTTCCTTGGATAGGTAGATAGGTATGATATACACAGATAGGTAGGTGATAGGGATAGAGCATAGATAGGAAAGATAGATATGATAATATGAGTAGATAGATATGGTGTCTTGGTCAGCAAGCAGGTGCTTGTGATGAGGTGACAGGAGGCAGGTCCGTTCCCCCTTTTTTTGCTGATTGTAGTTTTTTTGAGAGGTGGAAACCGTGGTTGCTATGGGCCAAAAGGTACTAATGAGGACCCTCAAGGCAAAATTTGAGGACGATTCTAGAACACCTGAGCAGATTATGGTTTTTTATTTATTTATTTTTTTGCTCAGAATGACGGTTACATTCTAAGTTCCTAGGAGTGCAGGACAAGTCTTGGTGAATACGACCCTGGCGTATATCAGCCATAATAAACTATTGGTGTGAAGTGCAACTTAGGCTATATTCAGCACACGCTTCTCATCCCGGCCCCTCTTCGTAGAGAAACTTGGTGAACGGCGCCGTGTTCCGGGGCAAGATAGGACATGTCCTATCTTTCTCCCGGGTATGGAACATTACAGTGCCGTACTGCTCCATACAACGCTATGCACCCATTGGGTGCTTATGGGGGGAACGTAGATCTGACGTATGTATGTCCCCAACAGCTGTCTGAATGCAGTCTTATGACGAAATAACAATGTCAAAATTACTTGGATTAGACATAGAAGTCTGTTATTACCGCAAACAGTGACATGTCAGTGATGTGTCAGATGTGAACACATCTGGACAGTTTCCTTTTACTTTGTGATTGTTTTATATGATAAACTAAAGTATTGTAGCAACATGACATAGTCTTGGTCATGACGAAAAATAGATCCTTTGGAAGGGGGAACTCCCCAGTCTGACTCCCCAGTCAGACTCTGAGTCCTAACTATTTACTTGATTTGGCTTTGTCCCAGCCATCTCTTGAGAGGAGCGTGAAGGAGATTGAGTTTAAGTAATAATAATATAATTCTTTATATAGTGCTTACAGCTCTGCTGCACACGGTTTGCTAAATCAGTGCCTGTCCCCATGGGGCTTACATTCCAATCAACCTACCAGTATATTTTTGTAGTGTGACAGGAAACCCGAGGACCTGGAGAAAACATACAGACTCTTTGCAAATGTTGACCTGGATGGGTAGGAGTAAGCTTAATCTGAAGCTGATGCACCCCTCTGCTTGTTTCCAGGAGCCAGCAATGGATCTGGCAAAGCCACGGTGTCCTGTTCTGGGATCAATGACATTGGGGTAGGCAGTAGGAGACTCCAGTGGTGGTGTACTTTGAAGCTGCAGGCATGAGTTCCTGAGGTAGCCTCAGGTGGGAAGAGGTAGATTCTGATCTGGAGATGCAGGCCCTAGGTTCCTTTCAGTGCTCCAGGCTGGGGCTTCACCTTGGTAGTCTGCCTCATTGGAGTGGAAGCCCTCCTGTATCTCCCAGAGCTGAGACTCTGCAGGGGAAATCTGCTGCCAGGATCGGTGGCTCCCCTGGAACTGTCAATGGGCCTGGGGAGCAGTTTCTCCTCCAGGGGAAGCTCTGGCGGTCGTGGAAGGCACCTCTGCTGGCCGTGGCCTGAGATCGAGTCCCGGCTTCTGGAGGTTCGGTAGGCCGCAAGTGCCAAATACCCCAACTGTCTGGGGCACAGTATCACCCTTCATAGGGTAAGCAAAAATGGCTTTGGATTTAATGGTCGGAGACAGAGCTGCAGGAAAATGCGTCCGTCTTGGTCTACAGCTTGGACACGCCCCCACTATACTATATGTAGTTTTTATATATTGTGCATTTATTATTTTGAATAACATACATCCTGTTGACACCCATCTTTATCTGTGTAAAATCTGTGAATTTCTATGTAATGAAAAAGAATTATTATTCTGGGTGGTCAGATGTACATTTAAATTGATCTTGAATTAATCGAAAACTAGAAATTGCTATGAAGTAGAATTCATATTGCAGTAAAACTGCATTTCCTTCATTCTGGATGCATCTCATTAACAATAATAGATAAACAGCAGTTTTACTTGTATATAAAATGCTGCCGAATAGAGCCCCTGAGGTCTAAAAAGCAGTCAGAATCTATTAAGATAACAGCACACAGAAGAGCAACTTGTGTGCATCACGTAAAAGCCGCTGAAGCTCTAAATGCTACTGTAATGGATGTTTTACAGTATCTGTAGCCGCTTTTATTGGACACACTGTAATTGGGAAACCAGTGCACCCAGTTTTATGACATCGAGACTATGTATATACAAAGGATATAAGCTGTTTTACATAGAGACGCATCTTTAGTGTCTTAACTCACCAGGGCAAAAGCATGCCAGCCAGCTTTCTTTATTTCTACAGCATAAAATAACTGGAACTGATAGCTTAGATGGGTTTTTATTGGCTTAATGCTTAAAAAAAAACCAATCCTGCATTAAAATTGGTGGGATCTGTGTCAGGTTAGGTTAGCAACAACATTTTCTTTATAGTTTTGGTATACTTATTTTCAATTTTCTTTTTTTACTGTTTGAAAATGGGCACTAGTAGCGATGTGATGCCTATACAGTCAGATCCAGTAACCCAGTCGTGACTAGTACAGACAGTCCTTACACTGCTCAAGTAAACCCTTCAGGATTCATTCATTGCGCTGCAGTGTCCCGTTCATTCCCTATATAAAGAAGCCGAAAACTAAATGGAAAATGTTCACCATTTAGGATAGAATAGAAATGAATAGAGCATTAAACCGCACAGTATAAACTATATCTAATTAAGAGGTATTAAGAAAAGATGGAATCGAAGCAAATGACTGCTCAGAACCCTGAAAGTAATGAAACAATACTATAAAACGTGTAAGTGAAATGTAGCTTATAATTGAATGTAATTGCTTATGTGTTCCCTTTCCTTTCTGATGTGTCAGAAAACAAAGCCTTTTTAATTTAGGCACTTGTTTCATTGATCCCCAGAGACACAACATAAATCATTCAGCTTTTGAAGCCTCTTCAACAAACATTGGATTTTAGAGTTTTTTACATTTCACTTTAGTATATATTACACAGGAGAACAAAAAAAATTACCAGCTAAATGCACTACTGATGTAGCTATGCATTCCAATATATCCGCTAAGATCTCTTGGACACAGATGAAATACTTAAGTGGAAGCGGAAGTCAAGCATTACGAGGAAATTGATATTTCTTGCCAGAAAAAAAAGTGACGTGGGTCATTTTCTAGCCTCCCTTACGTGCTTGACTGTGGGTTTAAATGAAAATGGTCCAACCACTCTATAAACTCTCAGCAAGCTGACTGTGTTGTGTGTGTTATGTATAGTGGTGTAATATGTATATGTGTGTGTGTAGATGTATCTGTGTTGTGTGTGCTATGTATGTAACTATATATATACATATATATATATCTAATTATCTATATATATATTCTAAAAGTTACATAAAGGCGGTTCCCGCCTTCGGGAAATTTGACTTTCAGATGGACCTCTCTGCCTGCTATGACCTCTAGTGAAGCTCTTTTCTTTAGTCCCAGGCTGCAATGATCAGCTTTACTGTACTGTACTGACATTAGAAACGCATGTTCATACTTATAACAGTTGATGTATAATGCACGTTTCACAATGACAGTCTGCTGTAAACTACAGAGCAATATGTGTTAGGGAGAACGGGCTTCCAAAAATGTATTCACACATTGTAAAATGAGTGCTAAATGCTAAATTAGACTTGAAGCGTACTCGGGGAAACCTCATGGTGCCCCAAATCCCGCAGAATATGCAGTGGAGCAGATGTTTGTATTACTAGCCTTCAAGATTGGTGCAGCCTCAGTGTGTTACAAAAGTATTTATTGGGAGGAAGTTGTCATTACAATTTGTCTTTGACTTGGTTGTCTAGTTCAATTCCAATTTTGTTTTATCTGAATTTTCAAGCGAGTCTATGTATGTTTTTTTGTTGCAAAATATATATTTTTTTTTTTAGTGCACAGTCCCTCTAAGGTGCAGTTGGTCTTAATAAATTTGGAACTGTTTTTATGACCTATTTCTATGCCAGGCAGTGACTGGAGTCATTTTGCGGCAAAACATGCACCTAAATAAAAATTTGTGCCAAATCACAAATCATTAATTCAGTATTGTAAAAACTAGTCTGTGCAAATAAGGAATTTGGCGCAGACAATCTGAGGACTTTGCACTGTCCTATGTTCATCTGGTGCAATGGGAAGTTGTAAAACAGCATTTATACCAAAACTGTGCCAAAACAATGCCAAACATAGACACAGAACCCAATGATAAATTCCCCCCAATGTGTATAGTATTCAAAACCAATACTATAGTATGCAATTTTAAAAGGAATTATGGCCTGGAATGTGGCATTTTAACACCTGTTAATGTGCTTTGTTTTATACCATTCCATTGTGGTTTTTTTCCTTATCATAAGGATACTTGTTCTTCTTGAAGACAAACCTACAGCCTCTCATAGGTTTTTACTCTAGAATGGCTCCTTTCATCTTCCCACCAATTTTGGTCAGCTTCCAAGTGGTGGGAGCATTCTTCCAACACCATGCCTCATGGTGTGGGAGTTGTGATGTGTAGCTTTCCTCAATGCGTAACTTTTGCTATTCAGGCAAAAAAAATATAGTCTCATGCAACCAGAGCACCCACTTGCATATGCTAGCTATGTCTACTACATAGTTGGGGGGGGGGGTTGTTTGTTTTTTTAGGAATGTGCAAATGGGACAACTTATGGCTTGCTTTGTTAAATGGCTTACTTCATGTTAGTTGTCCATATAAGCCAGGTTTGTGAAGTACAAGTTTCCTTTGGACAGATTCTCCCACCCATTGACCCCGGGCTGTTCACATGTTCACATGAAATGTCTACCTCAGATGGCCCCCTTTTAATGAAATATTTGCTACAGATGCTCCCATTTAACAAAATGCCCACCCCAGATGCCGCCTTTAATGAAATGTCTATCTCAGATGGCCCCCTTTACTAAAATGTCCACCCCAGATGGTCCCCTTTTAATGAAATGTCCACAGTAGGGCCCTCTTGAAAGAAAAAAAAATCTATACTCACCTTCTGTCTTCTCCTCTTCTGGCCCATGGCTCCGTCTTCTCCTTCCTTGCGCATACACCATGACATAGCGGTGTTGCAGCCAAATGGCTTCATAGTGGCGCATGCACTATGACGTCACACCAGAAGGAGACGCGGGGCCGGGGAGAAGAAGCCGGAAGGTCAGTATAGACTTTTTTTGGGTTCCCACCCATACTACCTATAGGAAGATCTGCTTTTCTTCCCACCTGAGCGGTGTATGTCTGCTGCTTTCCTTGTCTCGGGTGTCGGCTAAGGTGGACGGCCATGTCTTTGTTGGTTTCATTTATGGATTATGGATTGCATGTGCTTCATGAACGGTTAAAGTATTGTTTTGTTTTAAGCCTAGGCATGCAATACACTCACCTCTAAGGTGAGGTGTAGTTATACTGAGAATAAATAGTATACTTGCCATATGTACGGTACTTTTTTTTTGGTGTTCAGAGTACATAGTGAAATTATACATTTGCATGCTACAGTTTATTTATTCCTAAAAATTTGGTAAAGCATGTATCATTTTCTTTCCATTTAACCCCTTAAGGATTCGCTCATTTTTTTGCTCTCCATCGTCAAAAATCCATAACTTTTTCATTTTTCCGTGTGCAGAGCTGTGTGAGGACTTATTTTGTGCGTAACAAATTTTACTTTCCCGTGATGTTATTTATTATTCCGTGTACTGGGAAGCCAGAACAAAATTCCAAATGTGGAAGAATTGAAAAAAAAACATGTGTGTGTCACGGTCTTGTGACTTTCACTCTTCGCTCCAAATAACACCTCTACTTTTTTAACAACTTTTTCATACTTTGGGGTACGGAGCTGTGTGATATGTTACTTTTTGCGAAATGAGCCAACGTTTTCATTACTACCATTTTGAGGACTGTGCGACATTTTGATAATTTTTTTAAACATTTTTTATGTTATGTAAAAGTCGCATTTCGGACATTTGGGCGACATTTCCCATCTCGGAGTCACCGCCGGCTGTAACCGTTTATATTTTTATAGATCGGGCATTTTGGGACGCAGCGAACCATGTGTCATGATTTTGACTGTTTTTTTTTTATTTTTATGTCAGTTCTAGGGAAAGGGGGTGATTTGAACTTTTAATATTTTATTATTTTCACATTTTTTTAAACTTTTTTTTTTTTTTTTTTTCCACTATTTCTTAGACCTTCTAGAGTATATTAACCCTAGATGGTCCGATCGTTCCTACCATATACTGCAATACAACTATATTGCAGTATATGGCTTTTCTGCTCACTATACATTACAATGAGCCACAGGCTCATTGTAATAATAGGCAGAAACCATGTAGCCTCGGGTCAAACGAAGACCCGAGGCTACCATGGCAACCGTATGGCCGCCCCCCGATGACTTTCGGGGGAGTGACGATCGGAGGTAATGCATGCACTGCCATGCTTAAAGTGCCGCCAGCGACTTTGCACCGACCGTGGGTGTTAGCGTGGGTCTTTGCTGCGATAGGCACAAGCCCATCTCTTTATGAAGAGGGCTCAGCCCGTGAGCCCTCTTCATACACCCTTCACAGCTTGAAGGGTTAAAAAAATACTTGATGCTTTGTTCATTGGTTACATAACATAATTTTATGTTCGTGGGCTTAACACATGAGAAAGAGTTCATATATATAATTCAGCCAGCTCTACCTTGTTTAGATAAACTTTCCATTTGGAAATTCCTCGGATCTTGCTCTTAATGAATTGCAACATCCCCCACCGGGGCCTAGCCCTTTGAGTGAGGCCTGGGACACCGGGCCCGCGGTACCGGAGTGGCTGCGGTTGCGCCTAAGCACGCTATTGTCACGGTGCTTGGTACGGGGAACCGGAGCTGTCCTACAGCCTGGCAGGTCTCCAGCAGGTGGTGTTGGCAAGAAAAGATGAGGAGAGGCTGCTATAGCGGATCTCCCTGGGGCAACCCCTTAATGTCCCGAGTGGAGTCTCTGGGTGATGGACAGGGTGCCGGTGATGAAGGCAGCCGTATTAGCAGGGACCAGACGGAGACAGAAGTTGAAGAAAACAACTTACAGTTCTTTATTTGAACCGGCAGGAACCGCACAACGTGCCTTTAACAGGTAGATGGAGTGCTGAGATGTGAGTTGGAGGGAGCCTCAGGAGATAGTTCACCAGCCGGATGTAGAGGGCAGGCTGGGAGGCAGCTGTGTCCTGGTAGGAAGCTTCAGCTTGTCCTGTAGGCTTCAGGTATCACCTTTAAAGGTAAGATGATACCCCTTTTCCTCACTACACTAACTCTAGTCTTATACTCCACTCTTCAGAGCAGGGCTAGTCCTTCCTGCTCTGGTATGGGCTAGACAGAGATTACTCCCTCACTCACTCTAAGATTCTCCTACACTGGAATCCTCTAAATCTTCCAGAACATTCCTGGCCAGGGGTTTATTACCTTCCTTTGGTCGGTGGTGGCTGCCTCTCCATCACATCTCAGCTTACAGAGCACAGGATGTAACACAGATCATTGGATAACACATCTGGCATCATCAAAATACTTAACCTCTGCTTGCCAGGCAGGATTCACCACTGCAATACCGCTATGTCCTATCAGGACCTGTATGTAAGGTGATTACATGCAGATGGGACGTATTCGCAAACCCTCCCTCGCCATTGCATCGGCGAGGGTGTTGCAGAATTATACCAGCTAATTCACACCTGATTACAATAGTGGTGTCTCTAAACTATGGACGAAATCCGAAAGCGTCCAACGTGCAAATATTTTAAGTTGTTCATACACTATAAATGCTTACTTAACCCTTTCACGGGCTGAGCCCTCTACATAGCCGGTAAGTCTTTGCTGCAAATCGCACCCGCACATCGCCGCCAGCTTCAAAAAGATGGAGGCGCATTATTGTTGAGATCGGTTGCCATGACAGCCTCGGGTCTGTTCTGGATTAACCCATTCAGTACTATGTGCTAATTGCACATTGTAATGTATTAGGATGAAATCCCATATACTGCCATACTGTAGTATGGCAGTATTTGATAGGATCAATCAGACAACCTAGGGTTAAAGTAACCCAGGGAGTCTAAAAAATAGTAAAAATAAAAGAAATTAAACAAAAATTCTAATAAAAAAAACCTAAAAATTCACCTCCCTTTCCCTAGAAGTGATATAAATATAAATAAACAGTAAAAATCACAAACACATTAGGTATCGCTGCATCCGAAAATGCCCGATCTATCAAAATATAATAACGCTTTTACACTGTGTTTAACCCTGTAACGGAAAATAGCACCCAAAGCCGAAAATTGCACTTTTTTGCAATTTTGAAAGAGATAAAATAATCAAAAAGTGATTAAAAGGTCATACAGTCCTAAATGATTAGCATTGAAAACTTCATCAATAGTCGCAAAAAAAATATACTACCCGCAGC
The DNA here is from genome assembly GCA_019512145.1 of Engystomops pustulosus. Taxonomy (NCBI): domain Eukaryota; kingdom Metazoa; phylum Chordata; class Amphibia; order Anura; family Leptodactylidae; genus Engystomops; species Engystomops pustulosus. Next base: position 113,381,382 of record CM033643.1, on the reverse strand, counting down.
TCCGTACACCAAAGTATAAAAAGTTATAAGCGCCAGAAGATGGCAAAATAAGAAAAAAATTCTACACAAGTTTTTAACTTTTGTAAATGTATGAAAACATTATAAAACCTATACAAATTTGGTATCTCCGTGTTCGTACCGACCCAAAGAATGAAGTAGACGTATCATTTTGGGTGCACAGTGAAATCTGTAAATTCCAAGCCCACAAAAAACATTGTAAATGCAGTTTTTCACCAATTTCACTGCAATTGGAATTTTTTTTTCCCGCTTCCCAGTACTCGGCATGGAATATTCAATACCACCACTATGAAGTGCAATTTGTTACTCAGTACACAAGCCAAAAAGTTATAAATATTTGGTTGTGGGGAGTGAAAAATGAAAAAAAAAGGGCGAGGTCCTTAAAGGGTTAAGCAACACAACATCTTCTATCACCCATCAACTTACATACTCTGCTTTACTGAACTTGCCTGTATTTTTAATATACAGTAGAAAAGGGACTAAGCTACACCTGAATATATATAAATGGATTCTAAATTCTTAACTTTTTCTTTATCAATAGATTTAATGCAGCATGCATAACCAGATTTACTGTAATATACCCCAATTTCCAGAGCATGGTCAACCAGAGATTCCCCAGATTGATGAAGCCGTTACCTTTGCACACTATACTTCTGCCCACTTCAGCTTAATCCTGACATGTGAAACACTGACTCTTGTAAATCCCCCCCAGTGAGCTGGTATTACATACAGTTTATGATTCATTCCAAGCAGCATTGGTGAATGCAGTTGCACTGCATGGTTGCACTTTATCTTCATCTTAAGGTAATACTATTGGCACAGTTTCTTCCAGGTAATGGCCTCTGGAGTAATTAATAGCTTTTATTTGGAGGCACCCTATTTGTTAACTACTTTAACAATGCCAAAGTCAAGGTCACTTTACAACTTAATTAAGACTGCTTGTAATGGGAGGATTATTTATTTCTGCATGCTATAATTAATTCAGTGGGCTGTACATAAGGTTAAAAGCAGGTACTTGAGAATTTAAAAGCTCACTCGACATTTTGCTTTCACAAGTGCGTACATTAATTGACAGGTTACCTATGCCGAGGGCATACACTCGCTCTGATTGCATCGCTGCAGAGAAGCAATTTCTCGCTTGTAATTTCACTGGGATAAAGTGTTATTATTGAAGCTTATAACTTGTTTCAGTACATATTAGACAAGTAAATTGATTTGAAAGGAAACCACAAGACAGTCTTCCTCTCCGTGTATCCATCACTAATCACAAGGCTTATATGTTGCCTCCCGAGGGGAGTCTTGTGTGAGTGTTTAGATCAGGCCTGAGAATCATTGTGGGTTGCTCATTTAATTTCTTTCAAGTGCCTTCTTCATTTCATGTTCCTGTGTCTGGCATGGTATACTTATACAGCGTAATGCTTATTGGTGTTACAGTAAAAGCTAACTTTCTTTAAAGTGATACAGCTCATTAAAAATCTACAGGCTACCTACCTAGTTGGACTTCATAATCCAGCGTGAATGGAACCTCTTGATGAAGATCCTACAGTTACATCCTCTATTAATATGTGCTGCAGTATGGCAACCTCATATGGCACTATAGAATACTTCAAAACTTTAGCCTTTTTCTAAAGAATCCTTGATGAAAATAATTGTTTGTATTGTTGCATTAGAAATTATATAATAGGATGTGAATGTTGTTTTCTGTATCTGTACAAGAATCTATAAGATGTCCGTATTCATATTCTATTTTGCCACAAGGAAATAAGCATTTAGGTTAATGTGTATATTTATTTTGGGAAAAATCTTTTCCTTGTGTAAAATAACATCACCATCAGATGTTGCACTAAATTTTTTCTAGGAGAGTAACAATATACCGCTTACCATTTTTGAGGTGTATTTTGAGGAAAGGAGAAGTATGATATTTTCAGTAATAGAAATACGAGTTTAAAATATTCCCCTTGATCCCCCAGACCAAACAGTGGAGAACCCAAAGGCCTTTATTCCATTAATTTTTTTTTTTATTGGGGAGGGGGATTATGAAATGTCTAACTCTTCCATTTTGTTTTCCTTATTTTTGTTTGACAATAAAAATTTTAAATGTACTTTTAGTTACTACTTGAAAAGTTAAGAGTTAGCGGGGAGCACATTATATGCTGTTTTGCATACAGATCACATGTAGCAGTGATCTAATGGACTGTACACATGGATATGCAGAGTTGGATGCACATGGAATCTACCTTGCATTCCTATTAAAGTCGTATGCTCCAGGAATCATTGCGATGTCATCACTGACGTCACTGGATCCCATGGCATTAGTGTGCACGGTGCTGCGACAAGGGACTTACTGTAACGGCCCCGTTACTGTAAAAGTTTGTGCGGTCATTCTGATGACACCAGACAGGGCAGTTTGTTGAATATCGTGTTTACTGAGAGGAATTAAGAAAAGTGCTCCCCCCTTACTTATATGTCAGATACAAGTAGACAAAAAAATACATGAGGCATTATTTCTTGCTTTTGCTGGTATGATATGCCCTTATATTTCCTCCTACTTCTCCTCATCCGTTTGCACTGAAGACAGGATTTGACTTATCTAATAAACTTTGAAAAAGCAAAATAATTGCAATGCTTTTAAACTTCAATTTGGTGGGTTTAGCATTTGTGATGCATAATCTTATTTCCCGGGTGGCTTTGCGAATAATCAGATACCTCAGTAAGTTCTATAGTAAGATTTAAGTACATTGATTTAGCACAGAATTCTGATTTGGTTTTTTTTTCCACCTTCTGTTAAGACTTAATTAAGACAAGAATAATATAGCAGCAGGATTTGTAGTGATGGCAGTAGGCATTATGGGGAACATATTGTTCTGTATTTTACTACAGTAACCTGCTTACAATGGTAGTGATTATAAATGTATGCATATATTGGCTTTCTAATTATTGAGCTAACAGTTTTCTGTGGAGCAGTTTTTTATAAAGTTTAGTGTCAGGATCAGTGGATCCTCTGGACCACCGCGGGAGATGGAACTAGCCGACACCTGGGACCGGAATCCAAGTGGCACCTGGTTTTCACCAGAGCCCGCCGCAAAGCGGGTTGGACTTGCTGCAGCAGGATACCACCAGGTCGTTCCCAGGCGTGACCAGCCCGCGGTGGCAGCCGAGGTCGAGGTACCTTAGCAGAAGACAGTTTCGTAGTCAGGTCCAGGCTCGGGATCAGGGCAGGCGGCAGAGATGTGAGGTCAAGTCCAAATCCGGGGTCAGCAACGGGAGGTCCAGGCAGGTGGGAAAGGGAACACAGGCACACGGAACACAGCAACACGGAGGAACTCGGGTAACACGGCAACACAGGACTCGGGAGCGGAGACTCACAGGAACGCAGGAATACACAGGAATGCAGATAATCACCAAGAAGCTTTCTCTTAGGCTGTGAGGCACAAAGATCCGGCAGGGAACACAGGAAGAGGCAGGATTCTTAAAGGTGAGGTGTTCAGCCAGTGCACCAATTAGCGGTGCGCTGGCCCTTTAAATCTTTGGAGGCGGGGACGCGCGCGCACGGCAGTCCGGGGAAGATCAGGAGCCGGGAGAGGTGAGTGAGACCGGGCAGCAGCGGGGGCACACGGAGGAGCACGGATGCACCCGCGATCCGAGACAGGGACATTTAGCTTATTGCTGTTGCACTAAATGTATATATTTCAGCCGGTTCTACCTTATTTAGTTAAACCTTTCCATCTGGAAATTCCTGGGATCTTGCTCTTAATCAAAAGGATAGGTCAATAAAGTCTTAATGATGGGGTGCAATACCTGCTAATCACTCAGTGATGGTCAGTGTAAAATTCCAGAGTGTGGGTGGGGACTCTCTAGGCAGACGCTTCATGATCCATCTAGTTCTGTAGCTGAAATTGTGGTTAGATGATCATGGTACATATTTATATACACTTTCATTTAGCTTCTGAACATTGTACTAGTATTTGACACCTAGAGATGAGAATAGATGCCTATAGATGCCTATTACACACTGACGGCTCTGCTACATATTTGTTCTTACACTATGAGATCTTCTGTGCCTCCCTCCTCCTTCCCCAGGATAAAGAACTTATCTGCCTTTAGTTTGCAGCTTCTCTCTCCTCACGATGTTCTGTTTGCTGGCAGGAAGTGAATGATTGTCCTTGAAGGGGTTATCCGGGTGTTAAAAAATACTGAGGGCCGGGCTGGGGTGGGCTAGTTAAACATAATAAACGTGTACTTGCCTCGTCCGGTGCTGCTGATGTCCCGCGCCGCGGTCAGTCTCTTCTGTGCGCCGGTTTGTATACAGGGGCGCACAGGGAGTTTCCGGACGGCCAGAAGCTCCCATCCGACACCATCTCCCAGCGCTTACAACGCTGAGAGATAGGGACAGGTGGGAGGAACCGGCCACATTGCGGACCGGAAGCACCCTGTGTGCGGCTTCTGTGCCCCTGTAAACAAACAGGGGCACTGATGAAACGGACCGCGGCGCGGGATATCGGCAGCGCCAAAGGAGGTAAGTACATGTTTATTATGTGTAACTAGCCCACCCCAGCTGGATAACCCCTTTAAGCTCTATCCTGGACTGCAGGGGGACAGAAATCTAAGCTGCATGGCCCTCACAGAAATCCAAGATGGCTTCCCGAAGTCAGAAGTTACAGGGTGATGTCTATGGGCATTTTAAATTGCGTACATCAGCACTGATAGGCAGGTTGGAATTAAATCTGTGAAATGCAGTATTTTTGTTAATAGTGAATTAGAGAATGTGTTATTTTTTTTTTATCCTGGGTATTTTTAAGAAACTTGTGTTTGTGTAAATACCTCTTTAAACTCTGACCATATTAAGTCTTGGATAACAGCATTAGTGCAAGGATACAACCTATTGATCAGCTTCCAATTTATTCCTACATTTCCTGGTGGAATTTTCGAGGAATGATATAACAAAATGTTTTATGACAGTTTGCTTCAGAATTTTCAATTTATGGCGAATGCAAGTAAGCTTGTGCAACATCCCCCACCTGGGCCTTGCCTTTTCTTGGTGGCCTGGGGGCAGCTGGGGCCCAGAATACCCTAGGCATGCTGTGGTCATGGTGCTAGGTATGGGGACCGGAGGGCTGTCCCACAGCCTGGCAGGTCTACAGCAGGTTGTGTGTGCAAGAAATATGGAGGGAGAGGCTGACACAATGCTTCCCCCTGGGGCAACCTGGGTGATGGGTGGGGATGTCTGTGGTGGTAAGCAGCTGTGCAAAACAACTTACAGTTCTTTATTATTAACAGAAGTTTCTGAAGCTGGAAAGGTCATGGAGAGCCGGTCCACAGGAAAGGTTACAAGCAGCCTGATAGTAGATGCAGGCTGGGCTGGTGCTGGGGGAACTGAGTCCGGGTGTTGGAGCTGCAGTTCTGGGCTTAAGTGTCTGGACTTGCCCTGACTGCTAGGCAGTAGGCCTGAGGCACTAGAATTTCCTGAGATGAAGACGCAGGCTGTGGCAGCCTCTAGCTCTGACTAGAGTGACTGACTGCTAAGACTGACAGACCTGAGACTAAGACCATGTGCTTTCGCCCAGCAGGGGATTATATACTCTTTGGTCAGGTGGTAGCACCTCTCCAATCACCTTCCAGCTTGCATAACAGAAACCTCATTGGACAATTGCATATTACACAATTAACTGTTGCCTTACCAGGCACTAACTGCATCTGCAGTTGTAATATCCTAGTTCTAGAAGCTTCCTAGGAGGTTCATGACTCCCACCTAACCGCTCCTGACCTGGAGAGGGAGCTATTCACAACTACCAACCTGCTTGTGCATTGGCAGGGGTGTTGCACGTGGTTTAAAATAACATTTTATACTTGGGTTTTCATAGCATGTTTTAGAAATCTATTAAAGTGGTTTTTAACAATGTAAGTATAAGGCTCTAATAGGGTCACCCATATTATAATTACTGTGATAAAGTTTGCCGTTTACTTCCATTTACTCCACTTCATATGCCCGTGGGTAGAAGTACTCTGGGCTTCCTGTAATGTCTGGTTTCCAGTTGGTGGATGGAGGGGCCTGAGCAGTCATTATTGTTTGCGGACGTTTGACCGTAACAACTACACATCCCCCTCCATCCCCTGAAAACCAGAAAGAGATGGGGCATCACAGGAAGTCCTGAGTCCAGGGATTACCTGACTCACTGCTCCTAGTAAATTGTAAAAGGATATGTATACTATAAGTGAACCTAGGGTTGCACGATTTATCGAAGTTTCAGTGCCAAAACCGTCAAACCGGTTCAATACCAGGATTACCTGCTGTTCAATACTGAACATGTAATCGCTGTGGAAAGGAACCTAATACATGCTGTTTGAGACTTCCAATGAGAGGAGACTCAACAAGGGGGCTTTTGTGGCTCTTGACAGAAGTGTAAATGCAGTAGTTAGGTGCCCATGACTTTAGTACCAGTGGTTTTTAAATATCCCCCTCATCAGATCTTCCTAGCCAGGTCCCTGAACCTTGGTAGCTGTGATGGTACATGATAGGTTACCCACTCAGCCCTGTTTCTCTCTGGCTTGCTGATTACTAGTAATTAAGGTAGCACGGAGAGATAAAGTACCGGGGCTGAACAGGTTAAACTGGTCCTAAATAGTTTTAATTGTCCATGAAAGTTGTGTGTGTCATAGGTCATACTCTATATTTAATATGAACATCAGTAATTGTTAAACTTTTACTGCAGCAGAACATTGTAAAAATATAATTTTTGATACAAGTTAATTTTGTCTAGAGCAGCGGTGCTTAACCTGCGACCAAAGCACAGGGGTTGCCTAAAGAACCGTGATTTTATTGCGTCTTCGATGAAACAACACTAGTGTCTGTCGGACCTTGCTTTACATCATTCAAGGTCTAGCTGCAGGGGTCGCTATAGCAGCTGTATTTCTATACAGAAATACAGCGCCTATAGCCTTGTGGCTAAAAGAGCTTTGATGATGTAATCATCACATGACCTTTCAGCTTCTCAATCACATACAACAGGGCTGCTGACAGTGAAGAGGGGGGCAAGGATGGAGGACTAGACCCGTGGGGATCCCGGGTAAGACCTGGGGAGGGGATTCTTTGTTTTGGAGAGGGTGTCAGATTTTAGACTGGTTTGTTCTGTGAAGGGTCGGGCGAGGGCAAATCTGGGATTGGATTTTGTGTTGTGGAGGGTGGGGTGACCAAGACCAGGGGGTGAGAATCTTTTAAAGGAGGGGTAGCAGACATGGGGACTACCTGAGTTAGGTGAGGAGGAAGATGAGACCTGCGGTCGAGCAGTGTTATATTATATTATAGTAGTTATATTCTTGTACATAGAGAGCAGTATTATAGTAGTTTATATTCTTGTACATAGGGAGCAGAATTATAGTAATTATATTCTTGTACATAGGGAGCAGTATTATTGTAGTTATATTCTTGTACATAGGGGGCAGTATTATAGTAGTTATATTCTTGTACATAGGGGCAGTATTGAGAAGAGATGCAAAGTTCCTGCTCACCTTCTGGCTGGACTGGCCCCCAGCGCAAGATACATCCAAGAAAGCCCCACGGACCAAAGGCACAAAATCCACAATAGAAAAAAGATGATGTACGCGCTTCAGGGGATATGCTGATAAAACAAATTCTTTTATTTCGCATAAATCTGAGATAAGATTATTCAGGTTTTAATCTTAAGCAAGCTCTTCACTCTAGCTTTCATGACAGCAAGATTGACTTTATTTCCGTGTTTGTAGCTTTTATACAGAAGAGAGAAAGGTGTGGTTATGTGTCATGCAGCATCATAGTGGGCAAGGGTTAAGCAAATTTGTCTAGCATCCGATGTGCCCTGGTTGGTCAGTTCCAGTATCTGGGCAGATAATGTCCTGGGCGTTGAGTTTCGATATGAGGGATGAAGCCTTCTTGGAATCAGGAATGTTGTTCTCTTCTTGGATATAGGGCGTTGGCTGTGTGGATGCCGGCGCCATCTTAAGTAACATATCTGAGCATATTGCTGAGGAGGAAAAACTTTAGTATTTGCCAGCTATATAAAAGTATAAAAAATATAAAACTATAGGCTCATATACAAATATTCCCCTTCACAAGTTATTTCAGTTTTAGTGATATTATGATTTATTCATGTGAACATATCAATATGAGGCATTTGTGAACTCTACACATGTCCATCTATTACATTTAGGAGATGTGAAGGTAAATATTTTCTGTTTGGAGCACATTTATTGCTATCAAAGTCAAATTTTAAGTATTTTTTATAAAATGTTTCAGTTTGAATCAAAATTGCATGAAGGCGCCTATGTCTGTAAACTCTTTAATGCAATTTTGAAAATGGGGCAAGTGTCTGCTTTCAGAAAATATGTGGTTTGCTGTGGTTTACTTTAATTCTTTTTGCTGTAATTTCAATTTTAATTGTCAAATGTCAAAATTGCTCTGGCCATTAACGTGACAAAATATACGGAAATGCCAGAAAGGGTTAATACCCCTTGGTTAAATTTCCCGGGTGAAGAAGCTTATCATCTATCTCCTGTCTATATATCTATCTGTCTAGTTATCGATCTCATATAATCTGACCATTTATATATCTGTCTTTTTCTCTATTTATCAATCAATCTTCTATCTCTCCTCTACTGTATTTATCCTCTCATATCTATCTACTGTATATATACAGGCAGTCCCCGGGTTACGTACAAGATAGGGTCTGGAGGTTTGATCTTAAGTTGAATTTGTATGTAAGTCGAAACTGTATATTTTATAATTGTAGATCCAGACAAAAAAAAATTTGGCCCCAGTGACAATTGGAGTTTAAACATTTTTTGCTGTAATGGGACCAAGGGTTATCAATAAAGCTTCATTACAGACACCTTACAGCTGATCATTGCAATCTGGGACTATAGTAAAGCATTCAGAAAGCTTCACCAGAGGGGTCTGTCTGTAACTATGGGTTGTTTATAAGTCCTTAAGTAGGGGACCGCCTGTAATCTACTTTATAGTTCTGCATCTAGAAATCTCTATCATCTTTAATATTTATCTTCTAACATAATAATTATAATTAATAATTCCTTTATTTATATAGCGCACACAGATTATGCAGCTCTGCACAGAGATTTGCCAAATTAGTTCCTGTCCCCAATGGGGCTCACAATCTGATCAACCAGTATGTTTTTGGAGTGTGGGAGGAAACCAGAGGACCCGGAGGAAACCCACACAAACACAGAGAGAACATACAAACTCTTTGCAGATGTTGACCAGCGCTGCAAGGCTGTAGAGCTAACCACTGAGCTACGGTGCTGGCTATCAATCTCCCTATCATTCATCTATCTCCTATAAAATTCTCCCATATTACAATTTGTTTTACCATACTAAAGGAGCCTCTTACTGACTGTTTATAAATAATTTAATAGTTTTATTTTTGGGCCCCAGTATTAGTTTTGCCCAGGGCCCCACTTTGTCTTGAACCGGCCCTGAAAGAGGTCATTGTACAGGGAGGCGGAAGTGAAAAGATGCCATCATCTATTGTCAGTAGCGATGTAATGATGGTCCAGTGTCATTTAGAAGTTATTGTGCACATAACATATGACATCTGTATGACGGGTAAGGGAGTTATCCTTATGGAGGTTGTTGTGCATTGTCACTTGTCACATTTGTTATCAACTTGAAAATCTCATTAAAAGCTCAAGGACAAGCTTTAAAAATTTTGTAGATGAACCTGTTGGACTTGCAAAATGCCGCTCTAATGTGGATGATTCGGATGCTCATTGATGCGATTCGCCCACCTGATAAATAAATTGCGCCTGTCTCTTTAAGACACAGACGGGATTTATATGCGGAGCGACGCAGCGCCTATTTGGCTGCTGGCGTCGCTCCGTTCTCCGCAGGGACACAGGCGCGGGGGATGACGTCACACTGCCTGTGTCACTGTGCGGAGCCGCGGGAAGACGATGATGGAAGAGCATCGGGAAGGGAGCACCTGCCGCGAGGTAAATATAAGTTTTATTATTTTTCATGGACAATTATTTTTTAAATCTGGCTAATAAGGGGCTAATACTTCTATAACGGGGTAGATGTGGGGGGGCTTCTCTATATACATGTATAGGCGGGCAAAATATTTCTTTTATACTGGGGGGACTGTATACACTTATATGGGGCCAGAATCCTTTTTTTCCTGGGGGGGGGGGCTGTATATATTTATATGGGGGCAGATTCTGATTATAGGGGGGGCTGTATATATCTATTTGGGGGCAGATTCTGATTATACAGGGGGGAGCTGTATATATTTATATGGGGGCGGATTCTGATTATAGGGGGGACTGTATAAATTTATATGGGGACAGATTCGTTTTTTTCCGGGGGGGAGGGGGGCTGTATATATTTATATGGGGGCAGATTCTGATTATAGGGGGGACTGTATATATTTATATGGGGCCAGATTCCTTTTTTTCCCGGGGGGTGGGGTGGGGTGGGGGATGGTGTGTGTGTATATATTTACATGGAGGCAGATTCTGATTATAGGGGGGGCTGTATATATTTATATGGGGGCAGATTTTTTTTTTTCTGGGGGTGTGGGGGGCTGTATATATTTATATATGTGTGGCTGTATAAAACTTAGGGGCTTCTAAATATAATAAAACTGGGGTGGGGAAATACACTAATACGTAGAAAAACACAAGGTGGACTAGGCCTACCAGACTTACTGGGGTACCTGCGGCTGTGATGAAGCCTCTGTTCTTCCAGATTATGCCAAAATCATGGGCAATGCCATGGGCATACCTTGAGTCAGTCCTGATGTTCAGTCTTCCCTTTGGCCAAAGTACAGGCTTCCTTGAGGGCTATCAGTTCGGCTTCTTGAGCTGACATGGAGGCTGGTATGGCTTCTGCTTTCACCACGAGTTTCCAATACAGTAGCTGCATTGATTGCTCTGAGGTCCTGGACTGACCTGTACTTGGGTGGTGACCAGAGTGAGGAGGGGAGTTGGGCTGAGACCCGGTCCGGGACTCCATAGAGGAGATCAGGTTGAAGAATTTGCTGAAGCATCAGAGGGAGAGCTCTAAGTACACATCTGTCCATAGTTCCCTCTTCTGTCTTGGGATTACGTAATTCCAGCTGAAGACCTTGGGGGGTAGAACTGATAAAAGCTCTGAGGTGTTGGAGAAGGTCTGCCCCCAAGAGGTTGACGGGGCAGGTACCTGACACCAGGAAGCGAGCCATGACATCAGGGAAAGGTCCAACGGGGACAGGAATAGTGAGGGGAGACTCAGCAGTGGTGCCAGTAATGCCAATACAATCCTGTGGTCTTGGTCCCCTCAGCTAACTGCTGCTCCCTAACTTCTGACAACTTAGGAGCTGCCCAAACAGAATCTCATAGGGAGTAAGACCGTGTTTGGCTTGAGGGGTATGTCTGACATGGTACAGGGCAATGGGCAAGAGTTCTGGCTATTCCTTAGGGTTTTCTTGTGTCATCTTGAGCAGTTTGTTCTTCAAAGTCCCATTCATCCTTTCAACTTTCCTGGAGCTTTGAGGATGATACGGCGTGTGGAGTCCTATGTTAGCTCCTAGCATCTGCTATGGTTCTGTGTAGATTTGTCCGGTGAAGGCTGGTCCTTGGTCACTTTCTATTACCTGAGGTACTCCAAATCTACAGGCAATTTCAGTAATCAGTTTCTTGGCTGTGAGCTTGGCAGTCATGTTGACAACTGGGTAGGCTTCTGGCCATCCTGAGAACATGTCCACAGCTACTAAGGCATAATCATATCTTCCTGACTTGGGAAGCTGAATGTGGTCAACTTGGATCCTTTGGAAAGGGTAGTCTGGCTTGGCCAGGTGCTGGTAGGGCACTTTGGTCGTGGGAGCTGGGTTGCAGGTAGCACAAATGGAACATGCCTTGATGTAGGCATTCACAGCTGTAGATAATCCTGGAGCAAAATACATCTTCTTGGCATAGCCTAGTGCTTGGTTCTTTCCTCTGTGCATTACCCCATGAGCCCAGGCAGCAATGGCGGGGTACAGCTTTCTAGGGAGACAGACAAGTCCTTGCATTGTCCAGAGTCCATTCTTATAAGCAGCACCCCATGTTTTCCATGCTTTATGCTCTTCTTCTGGGGCCATCTTTTGTTCCTCTTGTAGCTGAGCAAGGGTAGGAGAAATAATCTTCTCTTCTTCTTCTTTCTTCTTCTGGGCTCTAGTGGCCACCATACAGGGGTAGGTCATCTCTTGTTTGTCCTTCAGGATCCTTTCCAGCCACTCGAATGACACATTCCCCATGGCAGCTTCTTTGGCTGTGCAGTCAGCCAGGTAGTTTCCTCTGGCTGCTTTAGAGTTCACTTTTCCGTGAGCTTTTACCTTGATCACTGCCACCTTGGTAGGCAGTTGTAGAGCTTCCATCAGGCTCTTGATGAGGTCTGCATGCTTCACTGGGGTACCTGCGGCTGTGATGAAGCCTCTGTTCTTCCAGATTATTCCAAAATCATGGGCAATGCCATGGGCATACCTTGAGTCAGTCCTGATGTTCACAGTCTTCCCTTTGGCCAAAGTCCAGGCTTCCTTGAGGGCTATCAGTTCGGCTTCTTGAGCTGACATGGAGGCTGGTATGGCTTCCGCTTTCACCACCTGTGTTTCAGTGGTTACCGCATAATCTGTATGGTACCTTCCAGACTGGTCTGCAAACCTGGAGCCGTCTGTCCAAAGTTCAAGGTCAGGATGGGGTAATTCCTGGGTAGTTACCCCTGGAAGCATTGAACTTGTAAGCAGTCATGAGGATCTTCAACTTCTGGAGCAACTTCTGGGTCAGCTTCTTCCCCCCTGGAATGTGGAAGGAGAGTGGCTGGATTGATCACTGAACAACGTTTGAAGGTGATATGGGAAGGCAGAAGTAAAGAACACTGAAGTCTGAGGTGTCTCTGGTGGGCCAGATGTCTGGGTTGGGTCTGAGAAAGGACTGCCGCCAGATCATGAGAAGCTTGAATGATGAGGTCATGTCCCAGGACGATGTCAGCAGTCTTGTCTAGAAGTGCATGGGCAGCATTAACTGCTTTCAAACAAGTAGGAGATGTTCTGGCCACAGGGTCCAGACGGCAAAAGTAGTAACCAATAGGACGTTGTCTCCCAGCATGCTGTTGCGCCAGGACACTAGTTGCATGTCCTTCACTTTCAGAAACAAACAGGTTGAAGGGCTGGGTATAGTCTGGAAGTCCCAGAGCAGGCGCTCTGGAAATGGCCATCTTCAGTTGGTGGTGACAGTCTTGTAGATGTGGGAGGACCAGATGTGATGCATCCAGGGTTGCATAAGCCTGGATGCATCTGGAATCCATTGTCTGCAGTAGGTGATGAGTCCCAAAAAAGACTGGAGTTGGTTAATGGTGGAAGGAAATGGTAACTTGGCAATGGCCGATTTCCTGTCTTCTATGAGGTGTCTGGCCCCTTGAGAGACACAATGTCCAAGGAAAATGACCTTTGCATGACACCATTGAACTTTATCCTTGGAAACTTTGCAGTTGGCTGTAGAGAGGTACAGGAGGAGAGACAATGACTCTTGCTCCAGCAGTTGTTTGGAGTCAGCACAGAGGAGAAGATCATCCACATACTGTAGGAGAGTAACTTGAGAATGCTCAGCAATCCAGGGAGACAAGACAGTCTTCATAGCCTGAGTAAATTGGTTAGGGCTGTTCTGGGCACCCCGTGGGCACCTTGTCCAAGTGAGTTGGCTTCCACAGGAGGTAAAGGCAAACAGATAACGGCACTTCAGGTGTAAGGGTACACTGAAGAAGGCATTAGCAAGATCGATGACCGTGAAAACCTTCGCAGAGGGTGGAATGCTGGCCAGCAAAGTGTTGGGGTTGGGTACCACCGGAGTTTCCAATACGGTAGCTGCATTGATTGCTCTGAGGTCCTGGACTAACCTGTACTTGGGTGGTGATCCCTTGGGGGTCTTCTTATGGACAGGAAATAATGGGGTGTTGCAGGAAGAGGTACAGTAGATCAAAACACCTTGCTTGACAAGGGCCTGAATTTGGGTGGAGAGGCCTTGTTCTTGAGCCATCTTCAGAGGATACTGAGGTATCCTTGGGGGCTGAGCCCCCTCTTTTAGATATACCATCACTGGAGGGACTGGTAGAAGTCCTACGTCATCAGGTCCAGTTGACCAGAGTGAGGAAGGGAGTTGGGCTGAGACCCGGTCCGGGACTCCATAGAGGGGATCAGGTTGATGAATTTGCTGAAGCATCAGAGGGAGAGCTTTAAATACACATCTGTCCATAGTTCCCTCTTCTGACCTGGGGTCATGTAATTCAAGTTGAAGACCTTGGGGGGTATAATTGATAGAAGCTCTGAGACATTGGAGAAGGTCTGCCCCCAAGAGGTTGACAGGGCAGGTATCTGACACCAGGAAGCGAGCCATGACATCAGGGAAAGGTCCAATGGGGACAGGAACAGTGAGGGGAGACTCGGCAGTGGTGCCAGTAATGCCAATACAATCCTGTGGTCTTGGTTCTTGATATCTTTGGTCCTGGTACCTGGGTTCATCATGTGATCCTCTATAGTCATCAGGTCTGGGTCTATTCTGGGACCCTCTATAGTCATCAGATCTAGGTCCACTTTGGCGCAGTCTGTAATCATCTCGGGGGCGTTGACTGGGTCTGGACCTGCAGTCTCTTTTGAAATGGCCTTGTCTTCCACAAATCCAGCAGGTAGGGCGAGGTCTCTGGTTGTTGAATCCAAAGGGTCCTTGCAGTTGTGGTGTCTGCCACGGATGAGATGCATGGGGTACTGGTGGCTGAGGGTAGTAGTTGACAGGCATAGGTGGTCCTGTAGGGGCTTGCTGTACCATGACAGGAGCAGGCACCGGTTCTTCATCTGAATCACTGTCCATTGAAGTGGTGGTCATCAGCATCACTTCCTTTTTTCTTCTTGTCTCTATCCTTATGTTGAGCTTTCTGGAATCCTTTGATTATGGTTACAGCATCCTTGAATCCTGCGGATAGGATTTCTGGACTAGTGGCAAGAACTTTGTCTTTAAGTTCATCTTGGAGGCCCTCCACTAGGGCCTTTACAAGCATGTGGGCTTGGATCTTATTATGGAGGGTGAATCCGAGATCCTCAAATTGTTGAGACAGTCTGGAGGAGTACCTGTCCCCAGGTTCATCTTTTTCCTGCTGGACGTCCTGGATAGAACCTGCCTGTTTGGTGAGGGATTCCTGTGCCCAAGTCTTTATCTGGGAACAGAAGTCCAACCCTGACTGGTAACTGTCCTGGTCCGGTACTGCCGAGGCGTCCAGATACTTCAGGATGACCTAGTAGGTTCACTGGTGAGGGTCTTGCTCTTCAGGGGAGCTTCTGCTGTGACAGTAGTCATGTTTAGGTCAGGGAGTGTATGAACACTGGGTGTGACTGTGGTTTTCTTCATCTGAGACTGCAGGGTCTCCACTGTTCGGTAGTTTGCTGTCCACACTGTTCCTCTTTCCCCCTCTGGGGTGCCTGTGGGGTAAGCAGTGGAGGCTACGGTGGCTTGGTGTGTGAAAGTCTGGTAGAGAGCCGGGCCCTGGACTTGGGAGGGTCAGTTTCCCACTCATCTCCGCTGTCTGCTATAGCGGCACGTCTATCTTGCAAGCGACTGTAGAGTGGGGACCCTTGCAAAATTTCAGGGGTTATTTGGACTTGAGGGGCCGGCTGATCCTGATCACGCTTTTTGTGAGCACGGGTGTCATACTGGATTGGAAACAGGCCTAGCGCCTGTGAGGGGTGAGATGAACTTTCTTCCGAAGCGCTTGGGCCTTGGTAGTAGGCCCCGGAAGAAGTGAGGATACAGTGGCTGCACCCGGGTCTCGGCAGGAGTACCAAGATGGCCACTGCCGGAAGAGGGGCATATTCTGGATTGCCAGCTTTCTTTCTGCCAGATATTTGCCTGTGGCTGAGAAGCAGTGGCCTAGGAAGACCACTTTCTCCTGGCAGTACTGGAGTGTGTCTTTGGAAACTTTGCAACCCTTCTGGAACAGAAAACACATAAGGTCAATAAATGCATCCTGGCAAACAAAAACAGTAGGTCCTCCGCATACTGAAAAGGAGAACATCCAGTAAGGGGCTAGTCTGCCAGTCTACTCCCTGTAGGGCCGTGGGGTACTGGCTGGGTGAGTTTTACCCCCCTTGTGGGAATCTACATCAGGTATACTGGAATATTGAAGTGGTAAAGGCAAATAGGTACTGGCAATCTTCATGTAGGGGCCCAGAGAGAACATTTGCCAAATCAATAACAGTGAATAATATGTCACTCTCAGGGACTGCTGCCAGTTTGGGCTAGGGACCACTGGGCTTCAGTACACTCATTGGCAGCTTGGAGGTCATGGACCATGCTACATGTATCCAGCTGTTCTTTCCGGGCCTTTTCCTTAACCGGGAATGGGTTAAAATCATCATCGGGCTAGCAGGGAAGAGTTTTACAATGAAAAGCACTAACTCTATTTGGAAGAGGGGGACTGTTCTTGCTGACATCCTTGCCCGTAATCACCCCCCTTGTCCTGCCCAGTTGGGGCCGTCTCCGCTTTATCTCATCCAGACATATAGGATTCTCTTAACTATCTATAAACTTCTAGCCAGACTCCAACATCTCAACAAAATCCAGGTACACTTATGTTGGTTTTTAATCAAAAAGGAACAAAAGTCAGTCATAGGCTCTGTAATACAGTCGGGGGGCTTGTTCTTGCTTAGTCTGTTATGCTGTAAGCGTCAAGGTCAGAACAGAACACACACTGATAACACAGCTCAGGCAGAACCGTAGATTTTTGGAGAACTTCAGCGTCAAGGTCATTTACATGTCTTCAGAAAACAAAACGCAGCTACACAGCCCCCGAGATCTCCCTCTCGTTAACCTCTTAAATGCCAGAAAGCAGGTACCAGACACGTTGCAACACTTTTTTATAGTTATTTTTCTGCAATGTCGGGATCAAATAAATTTTTAACTATCAGAGATGACCATACCCAAACAAACAGCGTTGCACATCCAAGAATAATCTGAACAGAGAACTGAAATAAGATGAAATCATCTCAGCCGGCGTTCTGAGCCCTGTTCAGGCCCTAGTTTGGGATAGGGACCACTGGGCTTCAGTACACTCATTGGCAGCTTAGAAGTCTTGGACCATCCTACCATGCGTCCGTCTGTTTTTTTCTGGGTCTTTTTCTTGACCGGGAATGGGTTAAAATCATCATCTGGCTAGCAGGGGAGTCACACATCAGTTCTACAATGAAAGGCACTAACTCTTTTTGGGGGGGGGCGTTCAGAAGGGGGACTGTTCTCGCTGACATCCCTGTCCGTTACCAACCCCCTTGTCCTGCCCTGTTGGGGCCGTCTCCACCTTTCACTATAGTAATGTCTCCTCCCCACAGTTGAAACACGCCCACTTGGGTCGGTCGGTTGAGACTTCCGGAAATGTTATCAGTCTCACTTTGCCGTGGTCTGTGAAACTGGTCTCTGTTTCCCCCTGGCTTTCAGTCACAATCTTATCAGTTCCTGTGTACGCAAGTCTGGTAGTGATGTCTCCAGTCGTTAACACCTTTGGTAACAACCCATTACAAAACGGATGTACACTACACTCTCAGGTCATCTTCCGATGTGTCCCAAAGCTGCAAACCGTTCCCATGGAACTCTTCCATTACCGTGTGCGTCTCTGCTTTATCTCATCCAGACATATAGGATTCTCTTAACTATCTATAAACTTCTGGCCAGACTCCAACTTCTCAACAAAAGGCAGGTACACTTGTGTTGGTTTTTAATCAAAAAGGAACAAAAGTCAGTCATAGGCTCTGTAATACAGTTGGGGGGCTCGTTCTTGCTTAGTCTGTTCGTGGTGTACACAGGAGGACATCACAATCACATCATACTGTATTCTTGTTCCACAATCAAATTCCTTCAAGTCTCCTTTTTTTAGATTGTCAGGGAGAACTCTAAATGCAGCGATCTACCCCCCCATTCTGTAAACAACTTCAGCATGCTGTAAGCGTCAAGGTCAGAACAGAACACACACTGATAACACTGCTCAGGCAGAGCCCTAGACTTTAGGAGAACTTCAGTGTCAACAAAACGCAGCTCCAACAGCCCCCACCCTTTTGTTAACCCGTTAAACACCAGAAAGCGGGTACCAGAGACATTGCAACACTTTTTATAGTAATTTTTCTCTAATTGTCGGGATCAAATAAATTGTAATAATGCTCAAACAAACAAGACCCCTAGCAGACGCCAGAAATGGTGAAATATCACCAGCCGGCATTTTTTCAAACATCTACCCAGAATCCCGAGGGGGGGTTCAGCTGCTATCCTCAATCAGCCTTTATGGCTGCCAACAGAGTAGAGTCTTAGGCAATCAACTTTCAGGGACTCGAAGGGAATATAACTTAAGATGGCCGCCATTGAAAAATAAACTGTCTTAGGATGGCAGCCACTGAAGTATGGTAGGGCATGTCATCTTCTCTAACCACCAGATACAGGGGTGGAGTCTGGATTACAGGGGCCATTTTTCACTCCAAGGAAAATATAATTAAATCTCTTTTTCTCAAATTCTTTCCACATCAAAAACTTTGAAATGTCCCTTATCGCCTGACTCTTTCTTCAATGGGCACTCTTAAGGATTTCTGTCACCCTATCCTGGTCCGTCCGTCAAAGTCAGAGGCTCTAAGTGTCTGTTTGAAAATCTGATCAAGTTTTCTCACTTGTACAATCATCAGATCATCTGACACATCCCAAAACCTTCAAACCTTCAATATTACTTTTTACTTAAAACACAAAACTACCAGCCCTTATGTCTGATCATGTCAACTTGCACTTTTCCATCAGTCCTACTTAACTCAACAACCTTCTGTCTCTGTGCATCTTACCCCTTCATGTGGGACACAATCTGAGTAGCTTTTCTAGGTCCACACCCTTGGCTTCCTTTACTTTGCTTACTTCCCATCACAAATGTCTACAACTGCAGCACTGCCAAACCTGTCCCCCATAGACACAACGAATCCGACACCTTGTGTGACCGACCCCAAGGAAACTAGATACCAGACTTCCATAGAGGACTCTTTACCAAGTCTCCCTTATTGACTCTTAACCAAGTCACTACTAGTTCTTACAGTCATCCACAAAGTTGTTCAGACTTCCAAAATGAAGCTAAACGCCGCCTGATCAGGGTGGGTCTCCGCTGCACATGCACAAATTGAGCTCTATACCTCTATGGGCAACCCTATTGACACTAGTCAAACAGTACTATAGACACTATGATAATCTGACAATCACAACAAAGTGTCTTCTACTTTAGTAGTGCGGACCTCTAAGGGTTACTCCTTCCTGTCCCACAGCTTCAGCTAACACCACAGACTGTCTGACCATCCGTCACTTTCCAGTCTCTGTCAATCACCTTACAAAGAGGTTCTTTGCCAAAACTCTGAGCTTATGTTACAGTGAACAACAGTGGCAAACATATAACACAGACAGTCTTACCCGGTCCGTCCAATTAGTGAACCAGAAGTGACATATCAAGGTAGACAATAAAAAACAGCTTACCCTGAGAGCTCTCTGGTCAGTTCTGTTCACCAAGCTGGTGGGGACCCTTCACGGAGGCTGTCTCGGTGTTGTTGTTGCTCACTCCTAAGCCCACCCAGAAAAGGACGCCAATACTGATAGGGATTTTTTTATGCAGGGCCCCAACAGCCCTCTTGACTTTTGTAAGGTGAGTCCTAATTAACCCTTTGAGGGAGGATGAGATAGCTGCCGGCAGGGGGTCACAGCATTAGAAAGGTTGAGAACCACTGGTGTAGAGGTTATGGAGGCATGGAGTAGCTGCACTGTAGAGCGGGAGTTACGACTGCCCCACACCCCAGTAGCCTCTTTGGATCCCTTCTACAGCCTCTCGTCTATGAAGCCAGCGCTGCTGTGCATACGTAGGAGTGCATGCGCATGCTGCACTGGGATATGCATGACTATGAGGAAGCCATCATTCCTTATCATGCAGATATTATCAGAAGATAAAGTAATTGGTTTCCCTGTAATCACATGAAAATTAGTAACTTCAATTGTGAAATGACTTGTTGCAATTTATAAGAAATTGTTGTTAGCATGCACTGTTATGTGTCCATGGAGCAGCAGAAGAAAACTCTTATCAATCAACTATTATTATTGAATTCTGTGTTCCCTTGCTCTGTTTCTTATGCAAGTGCCTTTCATTGCAATTCCACTTGTTGTAATGATGAAAATATAACCACAGAGCAGGAAGTCATCGCTACAGAACAATTTCAAGGGTGCCATTTTTTAAATAATCAATGTTGTTTTTTTTTCAGGGAAATGAAAACGCCAACATATAAAATATTTACTATGGAAATGCATCACAAATTTCTGAAGCTACCTTTATTTACCAATTAACTTCACTCCTTAAGGTCGCAGCCGCTAGTTTCTATGTTAAGCCTCAGCTTTTTTTTTTTTTTTTTTAATTCAATATCTCTTCCTATGGTAATGACTTTTTTACACTTTAGCTTATTTAAAGCTACTATCAAAATGTGCATAACCCTGGGACACATACTTGTAGATCCAGACACAGCGACTGTGGTATTCTTCTTATATTTGTTATCCATAGCCTCCTTCCTTTTAGAATTAACCTTTACGATTATGCTAATGAGGAGCTCTAGTAGGTGTTACCAGAGCCCCTCAGTGCTGCAGAGGTCGCAGGCAGTTTACAATTAGCAGAACATGTAATTTGTAATCTAGCAGCAGCAGGAAGTGCAGAGGGAGAGGAGACCTGCCCAGCTCATTGTAACATCCAGTAAAAAGATGTTACTGGGCAAAAGGAGATATCAGTGACGCCAATTGCAGTTATATTTCATTACATACCAAAAGCAGCAGACCTGGGAGAAACAAGTATAGTCAACAAGAATGCAATACATATTGCACTTCTAGTGGCAAAGAAATGCATTTTACAACATTGGTTAGAATGTACCCACGCTCCTCGCAGCTCCGCTGTTACAGTCCGGCCGGCATTGACAGCTCAGTGCACCGCCGGCATTGCACAGACTATGACGTTGGCAAGCAGCTGACATCATAGTCAGCGGAGCTGCGGGGGAGCGACAGAAAGGTAATATGCTGGACAGGGGAGTGGCAGGTTGGCTATATACTGGGGAGGGGCAGGCTGGCCATATACTGGGGGGTGTCTGGCTGTATATAAGGGGGGGGGCTGGCTGACTATTTACTGGGGAGGGGCTGGCTGGCCATATACTGTTGTTTTATGCTTTATATATTTTGTTTTTTGTTTCCTTTGTTGTGGTGTTATTTGATTTTGGGAACAAAGGGGGGTACATTGTGTACACGCCCCCGATTACCCTAGTTGCAAAAGTTATAATACTGAAACTTTTCTTGAATGAACCTTCACATTCTCACTTATGTATAATATTCAGCCTCTTAGCTATAAGCTCCACACTCTGCTGTGTGGGTGTGTTTAAGATGCACAAGCTCTGGTGTCATTGGTCAGCACCAGGCGCTTGTGATGAGATGACAGGAGGCAGGGTCCGTCCCTCCATCTTACTGATTGTAGGTCTTTTCAGAGCTGGAAACCATGGTCCCTATGGGCTAAAAAAGGTACTAAATGAGGACTGAGAGGCAACATACTTTGAGGAATGATTCCCAGGGACACCTGGAGCAGAATTATGTTTGTTTGTTTTTTTTTGCTCAGAATGACGTTTTTGCAGAAGGACGAATGAAAAAGTGAAATGGGTGCAAAAAATAACATAAAAATGAACCTACAAGCTTTAGTCTGTGGACCTAGGGAAAAAAAAGTGCATGTGATAGGGCCCTAAGATTTTATTTTTTTAGCAGTGTATGCAAAATAACATTACAGTAACATGTAGACACATTATTGCAATACTGAAGAGAAAGCAACCGAAAAATTGTGTTCGGTTTTTGGAATTTTCAGTGTCCATCCTCACTGGAGCTAGCCCTCTCAGGGAAGTAGGAAAAAAGATTTAAATGACTAGTGAAGCTAGAGCCCTGCTGTGCGGACTGCTGGTTCAATAAACTATTAATACAAGCTTTTCTTAAAAGAAATCCCAGACAGAATCCCTTAGAGCACAGTTTCAGAACACATTGACACTGTTTCTATTTTGCTTTCCAGAGCTCTATTTTGGGATGCTTCATTTTTGTATGGCATCCCATAAAAAAAACTACAACGAAAAGAAACTATGTATTCAATGTTAGGGTACAATCCTGAGTTGTATATTGCAGTCTTAGCTTAAATATCAGCTGACCTTTTATAATAGTCATATGTACTGATAGGTTCACCTTTGTGTCTGTGATTTAGTTAAAACCAGAAAAAATATGAGCAACTACTTCTGCGTGCTGTGTGTGTGTTGTTTTTTTTAACTGAATGAATCTTCATTGGAAGCTCAGACATTTGTATGAATTTAGCGTTGTAATCAACTACCATGAATGTTTACTGAAAAAATCTTCCCTGTATTGAAATGCATGACTGCATGAATGTTGAAAACGCGTTGCAGTGACAAATACGTTATGGTGAGTTGCCCTATATTGCTGAATGTACACCAGATCAAAATATCACCTTTTTTTGTCTGATATATTTTTATTTCATCTCTGAACCAATACACAAAGTCAACGTAAGGTATGGAATTGCTTTCTTTTAGAGTGTTCTCGGTCTGTTCTAGAAAGTGATAGGTGAGAGAGTAGAGATATAAGTAGGGCTTTATCTGTTGTTCCCGTCTGGTGTTTTATATTGTAGAACACTTTATGAAGTAAACTGCTAAAAGAACATGCTAGCTTGCACTAAACCTGATTTTTATTTGCAACGTTTAATCATCATCTCCAGCTTGTTAGATTTACAGTTACAGTTGTCCGTTTTTTTTATCCAAAAGGTAAAACATCAGACTCAGACAGATTACACCATTTGGGGAATGTCACAAGGCCATTAGAAGTAAATTTATCTTGACTAAAACTATTAAGAAATCAATTGGATTTGTTATCTCGTTCCCCAAGCTGCAGCCCGGTTACGTATCTTGTTGCAGAGTCTCCCTATCACTTTTGTCATGTGAATATATATGCCGTTTATCACACAGAAAATAAGGATAGGCTGATGCCACACGACAAAAAATGTCTTTGATTTTTCTTAGGTGAAAAACATTCCGCATATAGAGCATGAGTTATCTGGAGACGATAAACTAACCCAATTAACAGAGAAGACCTATAACCAGGATTCTGCAGAGGCACTTAGCACTGCGTTACTTGACTTTCTTTGCTTTTGTAACTGATATCTTCTCATTCTAAAATCAGAGTTGAGAACTTTTGTCTCTTTTATTATATCAACGCATTATATTCTGTTCTTGAGATGTAAAATGAAAAATTAGTTTTGCAATTCAAAGGTGATGAGTTTAGTAATAAAATTCTGACAGATATGCGGAAATATAGTATCTGCCATATTGAGGTTATTATTTAAATTCAGCGATGCTATAATGTAAGAGATGCTATAATGTAAGAGAGGTTCTAATTTACTAGTTAAGGTATATATGAATATTTATGGTATGTCTGCAACTACATAGATGAACCAGTGACCTACTTGCACATAATATGTACACTAAAAGTTTGTGGTCACCCAGACAACATTTGTGTTTTCCATGAAAACTCATACTTTTAGTTTTTAAATCAGTTGCAAAATGATTAGAAAATATAGTCCAGAAACTCAAGGAGAAAATTATTTCAAAAAATAAAAGTTCAAACCTTTCAAACTTTGCTTTCATTAAAGAGAACCCGTCATGCAAAATAACCCCCCTAGACTGAATATATTTTCATAAACTGCCATTAGAGAGCATTGCCTCTATCCCTTCATTGTCCCTCTACATGCCTGTAAACCTAAGCAATGAGGTCCTAAAGCTGTATGCAAATGACCTGTGAAATGTCCAATGAAGCATTAGCATATTCAAGCTGTCCACTCTATTCATGAGTGGGAGGCACAGCCACACCCCCAGTGCATGACTGACAGCCTGTATAATGATGTGAGGCTGTATAATGATGTGCCTCCTGGTGCTGGCGGCCACGCCCCCTGCAGCCTGTGTGTGCATGTGTGTGTGTTTAGGAGAGATACAGCAGCTCCAGGCAGCCATGTTACAGCAGAACATGTCAGATTCATGTGTAGCTGCTGTCTGTGTCTCTCACCTGTATATTAGGAGGATGCAGCATGTCAGCAGATGCAGCACACACACTAGCCATGCTTTACTATACATTACACACAGACCTGAGCAGGGGGAGGAGAGGGGAGGGGTAACAGGGGTGACATCACTGCCTCTGACCAGCCTCATTTACATGATAAAAAATAGATGATTTTACAATGAATAATGTATGAAATAACTAGATAAAGGCTGGGATGGGATCCTTGTGAGCTGCTCCAACAGGTAGTAGTGACAGGACAAGTGACACAGACCTGATGACAGGTGTCCTTTAAATAATGCTCCCTTTACTGCAATTACAGCATTGCAGACCTTTGGCATTCTAGCTGTTAATTTGCTGAAGAAATGTCACTCCATACTTACAGAAGCCCATCCCATGAGTTGGATTGGCTTTGATGGGCACTTATTGCTTACCATGCGGTCAAGCTGCTCCCACAATAGCTCAATGCAGTTGAGGTCTGGTAACTGGACTGGCCACACCATTACAGATAGAATACCAACTGCCTGCTATTTCCCTAAATAGTTCATGTGTACTAGGTGCGCATTGTTCTGTTGTAGAATGAAATTGGCTCCAATCAAGTACTGTCCACAGGGTATAGCATGCCATTACAAAATGGAGTGATAACCTTCTTTATTCAAAATCCATTTGACCTTGTACAAATCTCCCACTTTTCCAGCACCGAAGCAACCCCAGACCATCACATTTCCTCCACCATGCTTGTCAGGCATCTTCCAGCATGTTTTCAGTTATTATGCGTCTCAAAACTGTTCTCAAACACAACAAACTTAGATTTGTCTGCCCATTCATCTGTCTTTTCCAATCTTCCTCTGTCCAATGTCTGTCTTCTTTTGCCCATATAAATCTTTTCCTTTTATTAACCAGTCTCAGATATTACTTTTTCCTTGCGACTCTGTCCTGAAGGCCAGCATCCTGGAGTCGCCTCTTCATTGTAGAGGTTGACACTGGCATTTGGCAGGTACTATTAAATGAAGCTGCCAGTTGAGGGCCTTTGAGGCATCAGTTTCTCAAACTATAGACTCTGATGTACTTGTCTTTTTCCTTAGTTGTGCAGCAGGACCTCCCACTTCTCTTTCTACTCTAATTAGAGTCTGTTTGTGCACACCATTGTAGGAAATCTTCAGTGTCTTGGCAGTTTGTTCCATGGAATGGCCTTAATTTCTAAAAACAAGTACAGGCTGTAGAGTTTCACATGAGTTTTCTGGACATTGTGAGAGTTTGATAGAACAAACAAATGCAATTTTCCAGAGGATTAAGCAGCTCAAAGGAAGGTCAGTTCTATAGCTTCTCTAATCAGCCAAACAGTTTTCAGCTGTGCTAGGATACAAGCACAGTGCTTGTGCTTGAACAAGTGTTTTTAAGGTATTTGCAAGTATCCATTAGCCTTCTCACACAGTTAGCAAACACAATGGGGGGATTTAACAATGTGTCTCAGGTTCACCCAGTTTCTAGTTGGCAAACACTAGTCTTTTGCTTGCCTGATTTAACACCGTGATGATGAATTATGTTGCAGTATAAGACTGTCGGTTTCTACTTTAGACCTACTTTTAGGTGATCTAAACTGTGCACCAGAATTGTGGGCGCACGGACAATTTCCTGCAAGCCACGCATGTTAATCGGACAAGTCGGAAAAGTGCCAAAAAAAGTCTAAAAGCATTGATACCTGTGGTCAAGGCATTTTAGACAGTGTTTTTGGTGCAAAACCACCAGAATTGTGGCGCAAGTGCTTTATAAATCCCCCCCCCCCCCAATGTACCATTAAACAACAGGATTGGTGGTTGTTGGAAATGGACCTATATGCACCTATGTAGATAATGCATTGAAACCCAGACATTTGCAGCTAGAATAGTGATTTACCACATTAACAATGTAAAAAGTATATTAATTACTCATTTAATGTAAGCGTCATTGAAATCAAATGTCTTTTTCCTTTAAAAATTAGAAAATTTCTAAGTGACCCCAAACTTCTGATCAATTGTGTAATTTTGAGAACAATTAATGCAATGTAATGCAATATCAAAAAAGGAAATCACATGACAAATACCTTGTGTTGTACTCAATCAACAAAATGTATATTTAATGAGTAAAACAAAACATTATAGAATTAAAGTAACCAAAAATTACTAAAATGTTCATGTATTAAAATATGAATAGATTATTTCATGAGCCTGTTTCAGGATAACTTCAGGCCCTCCCATTTCCTTTTTTTGTTATTACTTTACACCGACTATTATAAAAATAAGAAATTCTAAACAAATGTATAAAACTTCAAAATGATTTAACCCCTTAGGGTTTTATTTTTCCATGTAAAGAGCTCTGTTTGGGCTTTTTTTTTTGCGTAACAAATTGAACTTTATAGTGATGGTATTTATTATTCCATGCCTGTATTGGGAAGCGGGAAAAAATTCAGAATGCAGTGAAAATGATGAAAAACCGCATTTGCGCCGTTTTCTTGTGGGCTTGGATTTTACAGCTTTCATTGAGCACCTCAAATCACATGTCTATTTTATTCTTTGGTTCAGTACGATCTTGAGAATACCAATTTGTACAGGTTTAGTTTTTATACATTTAAAAAAATTAAAACCTTCTGTACAAAAAAAAATTCTTCATTTGCCATCTTCTGGCACTAATAACTTTTTCATACTTCAGTGCACGCAGCTGTGGGTGGTGTCATTTTTGCGACTTTTATGAAGTTTTTAATGCTTTCTTTTTGAGGACTGTATGGGCTTTTGATCACTTTTTTATAGTATTTTTATTATTTTCAAAATGGCAAAAAAGTGGCATTTTCGACTTTGGGCGCCAATTTCCGTTACAGGGTTAAACGCTGGGAAAATTTGCTAATATATTTTTAAGATCGGACATTTGGGACGCGTCGATACTTAATGTGTTTATGATTTTTATGTTTATATTTATATCATTTCTAGGGAAAGGGGGGTGATTAAACTTTTACTTTTTTTTGCTATTTTTTCATACTTTTTTTACCATTATTTTAGATCCTCCAGGGTAATTTAACCCTGCAGGTCCGATTGCTAATACTGCGTATGCAGTATATACCTATTTTATTATGATTTTTAATAGCCTGCTCTCTGCTGGTTGATTATAAATCATTGCACCTGGCAAGCCTACGAGTTCACATGAGACTCTAGCTGCCATAGCAACCATCGCCACCCTCCGATGACGATCCAGGGAGCGGCGCATCGGCATCCAAAATGGCAGGCCGCATTTAACATAAATAGGTGCCGCGGCATTGACAGGCGGGTGTTGGCTGTTTTATCCAGCCGTTACCCGCTGGTATGGAGAGAGCTCAGCTCGTGAGCTCTCTCCATACCCCCTTACCGCGCGAGGACGATTAGTTCGTTCTCGGTTGAAAAGGTGTTAATGGCCAGACTCTGTAAAAGTATACATGCTTTGACATAAGTAGTTTGGATATTTGATCCTACCACATATTTATTTGCTTTTTTATTTTGTTTTTGTTTGTATCTGGATACATTTAATCAGTAAAATCAATATCTTGCGTATTGTCTCACGTATTTGACTATTTTATGGCATTGGCATCAATTTATTATCGGAGAGACTGACTTATTGCTCGTCATAAGTGATGCTATATTTTGGCATTTCAAAATACTGAGTCATTTGTATTCTGCAGAGCGGTACCTGATTTTGCATCCAGTGTTACATGTTTGAGGATACCGGGAGTGGGCTCCATCCCCTTTCTGTTTCTCATTCCAATATTGTCTGTCAATTCCTGCTTTGACACCACATAAATTGTAGCTGGTTTCACTAATATTCAATTTGCATTGGTTGTCTTTTTTTTATACTACAGATGTGACATAGTGGCTTAAAATGCCCATTTAAGTCTGTTCAGTTTCTAATCATTTTGACATCAAAGCTAGCAGATAATTTCAGACTGTGCGGATTGGAGGGTATGCATCATACAACTGTAGAGTGTTTTGCTAATAAGCTGGGTAAATCTTACAGCTTTTCTTTATTGTAGCGCAGGCAGCGGCTTCAGCGCTATATCCTCCTACAATCAATCGTGGGTTTCCAAGGATGCTTAGCTTTTAAGATCATGTATGTGCCCTAGGATACCCACGATTGCGCATGGCGTCGGCTTGCTGGCGGATGCAGTGATGAAACCACTGCCTGCGCTACAAGAGAGAAATGCTATAGAGCTTGTGGGTAAGCATCCTTGGTTACCTGTGCTGTCGTATGTCCTTATGTAGAAGAATATAACTACTATAATACTGCCCCCTTTGTACTAGAATATAACCACTATAATACTGCCCCCTATGTACAAGAATATAACTACTATAATACTTCCCCCTATGTACAAGAATATAACTACTATAATACTTCCCCCTATGTACTAGAATATAACTACTATAATACTGCCCCCTTTGTACTAGAATATAACCACTATAATACTGCCCCTATGTACAGGAATATAACTACTATAATACTGCCCCCTATGTACAGGAATATAACTACTATAATACTGCCTCCTATGTACAGGAATATAACTACTATAATACTGCTCCCTATGTGCAAGAATATAACTACTATAATACTGCCCCCTATGTACAAGGATATAACTACTATAATACTGCCCCCTATGTACTAGAATATAATTACTATGATACTGCCCCCTGTGTACAAGAATATAACTACTATAATACTGCTCCTATGTACAAGAATATACCTACTATAATACTGCCCCCTATGTACAAGAATATAACTACTATAATACTGCTCCTATGTACAAGAATATAACTACTATAATACTGCCCCCTATATACAAGAATATAACTACTATAATACTGCCCCCTATGTACAGGAATATAACTACTATAATACTGCCCCCTATGTACAAGAATATAACTACTATAATACTGCCCCCTATGTACAAGAATATAACTACTATAATGTACAAATAACAAAGCAAAAAATGCAGTGGTATATGCTCACCCCTGAGTTTGTAGTAAGCTCGTGTATGCCGTGCACAGATGGTTAGGTTGCTGGTCCGGTTCCAAGCACGAGATGAGAATGAATGAAAAAAGTGATGTCCATCGGCAACAGGCGAAAAAGTCAGTGGCTGGTAAAAAAAGGCTTTATTGAAAAAACAATGGTTAAAACAAGGATACCATGGTAGCAGGTTACGCGTTTCAGACCCTAGAGAGCGGGTCCTTAGTCATACCTAGGAGGTAAAGCAATGAACTGGTATTTAAAGGAAAAGGGAGTAAACCATTGAGGGTTACGCCTCTTCAATACTCAGTAACAGGTGATGATATTCAAATGAGCACAGGCACAGAATATACAAAAGATGCAAAAATTATGCGTAAAAAAACAACAGTGTATGACCACAAAGACCAAAGCACTTATATAGAGAGACAAGGAAAATAATACATTTAGTAGATATATAGAAGGTCACTTTTGTAGTTAAGACCAAGAGGATACCTGGTGTCAAGCAGCAGGATCCATTTGGCTTCTTTAAGATGTAAAGATTTAACCCTGTCACCGCCACGTTTCTGTGGAGGGACATGATCGATGGCACACACTTTGAGGGACGTCATATTTCCCAGATGTGTGTCTCGGAAATGCTTAGATAGGCCAGTTAAATTGCGGGTGCTGGCAATGGTATTTGGGTTGGCACCGGTGATATGTTCTGAGAGCCTATCTTTAAGCTTCCTGTAGGTGCAGCCTACATATTGCAATTTGCAGGTAACACACTCGGCTAAATAAACAACATGCGAGGTTTCACAATTCATGTGTCTGTTGATGTTGTAATTAGTATTGGTGGACACGGATGTGAAAGTGGTTGTTTTTTTCATATGTTTGCAAATATTGCATCGGGAGCCCCCGCAGCAGAAATTGCCCTTATACGATAGCCACGTACTGCCCTGGGTAGAAGCAGTGAAGGTGTTGGGAGAGATGATATTGGCCAGGATTGGAGCGCGTCTGGATGTACACATGATGCCATCTTGAAGGATTTGATTAAGCGTGGGATCGCATTGTAAGATGGGTAAGTATTTTTTTACAGTATTTACAATTTGAGTGTACATAGGAGAAAAACGAGTGCAAAACACCGGTTTAGAGATGGCAGTATTACTCTTTTTTGGTTTTTCAGTTAAGTAGTGTGAACGAGGTTTTGCGTTCACAATATTTTGGGCTCGTAGACAATCAGAATTAGAATAGCCTCTTTGATTTAGGCGAGATGTCATATTAATGGCCTCGGTTTCATAAGAAATATTGTCAGAACACGCACGTTTGGCTCTAATAAATTCTCCTATAGGTAGATTTTTTGTAATGTGAGCTGGATGGCAGCTATCTTTTCTGAGGAGTGTGTTACCACTGGTGGGCTTGCGGTAAAGGGCTGTGTGAACTGTACCATCGTCCGGGTTACCCGTGAGCATGACGTCCAAGAAGGAAATGGAATTGTTGCCAAGTTCAAAAGTAAAAGATAAGTTTAGATCGTTAGCATTGATGTAGGAGATAAAGTCAACGACTGCCTCCCGGTGCCCAGTCCACACCAGGAGGCAGTCGTCGATGTATCTACCGTACCACTTTATCATGTGAACAAATGGGTTGTTGGCATTGTATAGGTGTCTTTCCTCCCAGAAAGCCATGTAGAGATTGGCTAAGGATGGGGAGAAACAGGCACCCATAGGGCAGCCGGTGACCTGCAGATAGAAAACATCATCAAAAAGAAAAAAGTTATTATGCAACAAAAAAGACAAAACTGATACAATGTAGTCCTGTAGTGATGCAGAGTACGTGCTGTATTTTTGTAGATGATAGGCTACAGCATGGCATGCTAGTCTGTGCGGGATGGATGTGTAAAGAGAAGAGACGTCACAAGATAGCCAGGTATCATTAGGGTTCCATGTGAATTCGGTCATAGCCGATAAGACGGCTTTAGTGTCTCTGATGTAGCCAGGCAAACGGGTGGCGAGAGGTTGTAGAAGATCATCCAGCCAAGTTCCAAGTTTTTCCAAGAGAGAACCGGTACAAGACACTATTGGACGAAAGGCTGGTGGAAAGCCTTGTTTGTGCGTCTTTGGAAGCATGTAGAAATTTGCACACGTAGGTTTCTCGGGAATGAGGTATTCTGCAGTCCGGGTATCAATAATTCCTAGATGTAATCCCTCGTGGATTAGGGATGTCATTTGGTTTTTTATGCGATTGGTGGGATCAGAAGATAGGCAGTGGTAGGTACTCTTATCAGTCAGCATCATGTGAGCTTGAGTGCGATATAATTCTTTGTCAAGAACTGTGATGCTTCCTCCTTTGTCTGAAGGTCTTACAAGTATGTATGGATTGGTCCTCAGTTCTCGTATAGCGCGTCTCTCTTTGGAGGTAAGATTTTGTTTACATTCAGGCATATTGGAATAAAGAAATCTCAAGTCTCTTTCAATAGACTCCTGAAATAAGTCCATAACAGGTACTCGTGAATTTATGGGGTAAAAATATGGGTTTTTTGTGGTAGAAAAAGAGGAAGTATTAGTTATGGTATCAGGTTGTGGAATATTGGTTGTATTTTGATGTTGTAGACTGATGAGAGTATTGTTGGCATGTATAGGTGTTTTCCTCCCAGAAAGCCATGTAGAGATTGGCTAAGGATGGGGAGAACAGGCACATAGGGCAGCCGGTGACCTGCAGATAGAAAACATCATCAAAAAGAAAAAGTTATTATGCAACAAAAAGACAAAACTGATACAATGTAGTCCTGTAGTGATGCAGAGTACGTGCTGTATTTTTGTAGATGATAGGCTACAGCATGGAGTGTAGTCTGTGCGGGATGGATGTGTAAAGAGAAGAGACGTCACAAGATAGCCAGGTATCATTAGGGTTCCATGTGAATTCGGTCATAGCCGATAAGACGGCTTTAGTGTCTCTGATGTAGCCAGGCAAACGGGGCGAGAGGTTGTAGAAGATCATCCAGCCAAGTTCCAAGTTTTTCCAAGAGAGAACCGGTACAAGACACTATTGGACGAAAGCTGGTGGAAAGCCTTGTTTGTGCGTCTTTGGAAGCATGTAGAAATTTGCACACGTAGGTTCTTCGGGAATGAGGTATTCTGCAGTCCGGGTATCAATAATTCTAGATGTAACCCTCGTGGATTAGGGATGTCATTTGGTTTTTTATGCGATTGGTGGGATCAGAAGATAGGCAGTGGTAGGTACTCTTATCAGTCAGCATCATGTGAGCTTGAGTGCGATATAATCTTTGTCAAGAACTGTGATGTGCTCCTTTGTCTGAAGGTCTTACAAGTATGTATGGATTGGTCCTCAGTTCTCGTATAGCGCGTCTCTCTTTGGAGGTAAGATTTTGTTTACATTCAGGCATATTGGAATAAAGAAATCTCAAGTCTCTTTCAATAGACTCCTGAAATAAGTCCATAACAGGTACTCGTGAATTTATGGGGTAAAAATATGGGTTTTTTGTGGTAGAAAAAGAGGAAGTATTAGTTATGGTATCAGGTTGTGGAATATTGGTTGTATTTTGATGTTGTAGACTGATGAGAGTAGAAAGATTTAAATGTTCATTGAATGTTGCGGATAGGGTGAAAGCGTTAGATCCCAGTTCATTTAAAGGAGTGGTCGGAACGGTATTGATACAAGCATCTGTGTTGTTGGTATTAAAAAAATGTTTTTTGACAGTCAAGGTACGAACAAATTTATTGACATCACAAAGTGTGTCAAAAAGGTTAAAGGTATTGGTGGGAGCAAAACTTAGGCCTTTGGACAAAATCTTTAACTGATAGAAAGACAGAGTCTTAAGGGCAATTTCTGCTGCGGGGGCTCCCGATGCAATATTTGCAAACATATGAAAAAAACAACCACTTTCACATCCGTGTCCACCAATACTAATTACAACATCAACAGACACATGAATTGTGAAACCTCGCATGTTGTTTATTAGCCGAGTGTGTTACCTGCAAATTGCAATATGTAGGCTGCACCTACGGAAGCTTAAAGATAGGCTCTCAGAACATATCACCGGTGCCAACCCAAATACCTTGCCAGACCCGCAATTAACTGGCCTATCTAAGCATTTCCGAGACACACATCTGGGAAATATGACGTCCCTCAAAGTGTGTGCACATCGATCAGTCCCTCACAGAAACGTGGCGGTGACAGGGTTAAATCTTTACATCTTAAAGAGCCAAATGGATCCTGCTGGCTGACACCAGTTCCTCTTGGTCTTAACTACAAAAGTGACCTTATATATCTACTAAATGTATTATTTTCTTGTCTCTCTATATAAGGCTTTGGTCTTTGTGGTCATACACTGTTGTTTTTTTACGCATAATTTTTGCATCTTTGTATATTCTGTGCCTGTGTCATTTGAATATATCACTGTTACTGAGTATTGAAGAGGCGTAACCCTCAAGGTTTACTCCCTTTCCTTTTAAATACCAGTTCATATGCTTTACCTCCTAGGTTGACTAAGGACCCGCTCTCTAGGGTCTGAAACGCGTAACCTGCTACCATGGTATCCTTGTTTTAACACATTGTTTTTCAATAAAGCCTTTTTTTACCAGCCACTGATTTTCGCTGTTGCCGATGGACATCACTTTTCATTCATTCTCATTCGTGCTTGGAACGGACCAGCAACTAACCATCTGTGCACGGCATACACGAGCTTACTACAAAATCAGGGCGTGAGCATATACACTGCATTTTTTGCTTGTTATTTGTACCTTACAGTTTTTTCCGAATACAGTGTGTTTTTGCTCCCCACTTTGTCCACTGACTTCTTCCTCAACTCTCACTTTGTTGTCCTATATTACCTTCATTTTTGTTGTGGCCGGAAGAGAGTTCCTCCTGTCAAACAATTTGTTAATCGGCTGTTTTTTCTTTTGGTAGTAACTTTTTCTTAAACCGTTTTTTTGATTTTCTTACAACTTGTTATCTTATCATGGTTCAAATGAAACAACCGACTGCTACTCATATCGCCTTTTTTCACCAACTATCCCGTTTAAATAAAGTAACTTCTATTTTTTCACAACCTGAACACTAGACATCAACACGAAACACACACACCTAAGAACCAGTAAAAAGAACTACCAACAAAGAGGAGAAAGAGCAGCGACTAACTGAAGGGTGGGGCACCCTCACTAGCAAAGCCCTGCCAACCCCCCCCATCTTCCATTCCTTCTCACCTCACCTAAAATCTCGTATTTCCCAGGGGACGGGGACCGAAGAATCGACAGAAGGAGAATCAGAGGGCGCAGCTGCTTAGAAAGAAAGAAGGTTGGAGGACAACAAAAGTCCAAACTGGACCTAAACGCTTATCAGACTGTTCCCTTTCACTGATGGCCCTTATTATTCAACAGAAGAAAAATCCTTGCCAGAAATTCAACTGATCTCGACACTCTTTCACACAATTAAAAAAACGAAACTACTACCTCCACCTATGAAGACATGAAATGAAATTCAAGGACAAATCTGAGAAATCAAGGACTCAACATAACTAGACAAAAAAAAATCAAACACCAATTCTTACGGGATTGTCTGGATTACAAAACCCAGACCAAGTATATATGAGACACCAGAAATCCTCGACTCTACTCGACGCAGAAAACGAAGGCCCACGATCATCAGCTCAGTCACATTTTATCCAACTGACTGTGATTCAGATTCTAATACCGAGTACTAGTGATCCACCAGCAAAAAACCCTCAACCTGCCAATGATTCAAAAAAACGCCAAGCCCCCGCCTCCAACCAAAACAAAAATCGAACGAAAATCAACCAAAAAACGAGGAGAGCGGGCCACCAAACGAAGAAAACATAAGTTCGGTACAATAGACCAGACCACAACAACAAACCATGGTAAAATTAATGCTTTTTTCCCAATTAGTAAATTTATCGCCTGCCTCTGTCTTTCTATCAGTAAAGATTTTGGCCCAAGGCCTAAGTTTTGCTTCCCAACCATACCTATTACTTACCTTTTGCACATTGTGTGATGTCAATAAATTGTTCGTACTTGACTGTCAAAACATTTTTTAACACCACACAACCACAGATTTTTGGCCCTTGTATCAATACCGTTCCGCCACTCCTTTAAATAACTGGGATCTAACGCTTCACCCTATCCGAAAAATTCAATGAACATGTAAAAAATCTTTCTACTATTGAACAAACAGACAAAAGATACTTTACAGGTTATTAACCTATCTTTGTCAGGGTCGTAATCGACAATTAACCGGTCCAGTCAGTCACCTCCAAATTAGATAGAGCAAGTGTGCACGATTTCAAGATAAAATCTGAGATAAGATTATTCAGGTTTTAATCTTAAGCAAGCTCTTCACTCTAGCTTTCATGACAGCAAGATTGACTTTATTTCCGTGTTTGTAGCTTTTATACAAAAGAGAGAAAGGTGTGGTTATGTGTCATGCAGCATCATAATGGGGAAGGGTTAAGCAAATGTGTCTAGCATCCGATGTGCCCTGGTTGGTCAGTTCCAGTATCTGGGCAGATAATGTCCTGGGCGTTGAGTTTCGATATGAGGGATGAAGCCTTTTTGGAATCAGGAATGTTGTTCTTTTCCTGGAAATAGGGTGTTGGCTGTGTGGATGCCGGCGCCATCTTAAGTAACATATCTGAGCATATTGCTGAGGAGGAAAAACTTTAGTATTTGCCAGCTATATAAAAGTATAAAAAATATAAACCTATGGCTCATATTCAAAAACTCCCCTTCACAATCCCCCCTAAATACTAAATTTTTCCTCTAACGTACCTTCGAGGTTGTCCATGAGTGGGGATAGTTCGGGGTGGGGATTCTTCACAAACTTCGGGCAAGGCCTGCCCTTTCAGCAAGACCTCACCTCCCGCTTGCACTACGCTAACTTACACTCATGGAGTCCTCCCATCTTTCCCTAAATTAGCTCCATGGATGGGGGATTGGGCGATCGTGGTTTATTTTGGGGCATATTAACCCATAATGTGGTTAATCCTGAACCAATGTGGCACGAGCTAAAGAACATCATGTATATAGAAAGGATATGTCTCCTCATGGTGAGGCCGGGTCTCTTCTGCAGTGGGAGGCGTGCGTCCAGGTGGCTTTCCCTTCAAGTTTAACTGCAGTGGGGGTGACAAGAATCACAGTGTATGGACCGTCAAACCTTGGGTCCAGGCAGTTCTTGCGGATGTACTTCTTTACGTATACTTTGTCACCTGGTTGGAAGTCGTGGACCGTGTCACCTGTGGATTCAGGAATAGAAGCAGAGACTGCAGAATGTGTGTTAGACAGTTCTTTTAGACAGACGGACAACAAACTTAACAACTTTATCCATCCCCTCAGCTAACTGCTGCTCCCTAACTTCTGACAACTTAGGTGGTGTCCCAAACAGAATCTCATAGGAAGTGAGACCATGTTTGGCTTGAGGGGTGTGTCTGACATGGTACAGGGCAATGCGTAACAAATTGAACTTTATAGTGATGGTATTTATTATTCCATGCCTGTATTGGGAAGCGGGAAAAAATTCAGAATGCAGTGAAAATGATGAAAAACCGCATTTGCGCCGTTTTCTTGTGGGCTTGGATTTTACAGCTTTCATTGAGCACCTCAAATCACATGTCTATTTTATTCTTTGGTTCAGTACGATCTTGAGAATACCAAATTTGTACAGGTTTTATGTTTTTATACATTTAAAAAAATTAAAACCTTCTGTACAAAAAAAAATTCTTCATTTTGCCATCTTCTGGCACTAATAACTTTTTCATACTTCAGTGCACGGAGCTGTGGGTGGTGTCATTTTTGCGACTTTTTATGAAGTTTTTAATGCTTTCTTTTTGAGGACTGTATGGGCTTTTGATCACTTTTTATAGTATTTTTTATTATTTTCAAAATGGCAAAAAAGTGGCATTTTCGACTTTGGGCGCCAATTTCCGTTACAGGGTTAAACGCTGGGAAAATTTGCTAATATATTTTTATAGATCGGACATTTTGGGACGCGTCGATACTTAATGTGTTTATGATTTTTACTGTTTATATTTATATCAGTTCTAGGGAAAGGGGGGTGACTTAAACTTTTACTTTTTTTTGCTATTTTTTCATATCTTTTTTTACCATTATTTTAGATCCTCCAGGGTAATTTAACCCTGCAAGGTCCGATTGCTAATACTGCTGTATTGCAGTATATACCTATTTTATTATGATTTTTAATAGCCTGCTCTCTGCTGGTTGATTATAAATCATTGCACCTGGCAAGCCTACGAGTCTCAATGAGACTCTAGGCTGCCATAGCAACCGATCGCCACCCTCCGATGACGATCCAGGGAGCGGCGATCGGACATCCAAAATGGCAGCCGGCATTTAACAGTAAATTAGGTGCCGCGGCAGTGACAGGCGGGTGTTGGCTGTTTTATACAGCCGTTACCCGCTGTGTATGGAGAGAGCTCAGCTCGTGAGCTCTCTCCATACACCCCTTACCGCGCGAGGACGATATAGTTCGTTCTCGGTTGAAAAGGTGTTAATGGCCAGACTCTGTAAAAGTATACATGCTTTGACATAAGTAGTTTGAGATATTTGATCCTACCACAGTATTTATTTGCTTTTTTATTTTGTTTTTGTTTGTATCTGATACATTTAAATCAGTAAAATCAATATCTTGCTGTATTGTCTCACGTATTTGACTATTTTATGGCATTGGCATCAATTTATATATCGGAGAGACTGACTTATTGCTCGTCATTAAGTGATGGCTATATTTTGGCATTTCTAAAATACTGAGTCATTTGTATTCTGCAGAGCGGTACCTGATTTTGCATCCAGTGTTACATGTTTGAGGATACCGGGAGTGGGCTCCATCCCCCTTTTCTGTTTCTCAAGTCCAATATTTGTCTGTCAATTCCTGGCTTTGACACAACAATAAATTGTAGCTGGTTTCACTAATATTCAATTTGCATTGGTGTCTGTTTTTTTTATACTACAGATGTGACATAGTGGCTTAAAATGCCCATTTAAGTCTGTTCAAGTTTCTATCATTTTGACATCAAAGCTAGCAGATAATTTCAGACTGTGCTGGATTGGAGGGTATGCATTCATACAACTGTAGATGCCGGCTTGTCCTTCTTATTGATGTCTAACGGGAGAGAGGAGCTCAGTGTTCCTGGGCCGCAGAGATGTACATTCTGGAGTCTACAGGGAGTCAAGTGTTTTAAGGAATCTCACAGTTCTTGGTGCCAAAATAGGGTTACAGTCAAATCTGTTTACGCTCTTTAGGGTTTATTACTTTGTTGTCCATGTTAATGTGGTGCCAGCATGCCACATAGTTCAAAACATTGCTTGTTGTGTATTATAAAGATTTTATTTTTATTATTTTCCTTAGTGCAAATAGAAGTTAATTGACAAAAAACCTTGACAAAGATATTGTTGCAAAATTGTTATAACTCATAACCAATGCATGTGTGCTTTAAAGGGGTATTCCCATTTTGGCAAATTAATGTTATTGTTTGTATGATGAAAAATGATTCAACTTTCCAATATACTTTCTGTATCAATTTCTTTAATTTTCTAGATCTCTGACTGTTGTCCTTCTATGGAAAGGTTTACCTTTGCTTCCAGTGCGTAGAAATATGACCATGTTTACACTAATGAAGCTTTCTTTAGAAGGACAGCAATACGCAGTCTAAAAATACATGAGGAATTGATACAGAAAATATATTGTAAAATTGTCTAGCTTTTCATTCTTCAAACAACAACATTTATTTGCTAAAAGAGCTAAGAGTTAAGAGTTTTTTTTTCTCCCTTCAAGACCATCACACAAAACCCCTAGATGTCGACACCCTTCTAAAAGTGTGACTAGGTAGATAAACCTGAAGTTTGATATCTTTGTTAAATAAAGGATGTTGTGTTAGTAAGGCTGGGTTCACACTACCCTTTAAACTTCTGTTCCTTACCTCCGGAAAGAACAGAGGTTTAACGGATCTGTTAAAAATCCGTTTGTC
This sequence comes from Engystomops pustulosus, assembly GCA_019512145.1. NCBI lineage: Eukaryota > Metazoa > Chordata > Amphibia > Anura > Leptodactylidae > Engystomops > Engystomops pustulosus. The sequence continues at coordinate 113,342,216 of CM033643.1, read as the reverse complement.
ATAAATGTAAATTTGACATTGACATCAATAGGATTTTTAATCGATACGTTAATCCTCCATTTTTTTTTACAGCGGTAAAGAACTGAGATTTGATCGTTAGTATGAACTTTCCCTAAGACAATTGCTTTTTACATTTTAAACTGTTCAAGATATATGTCCCATATATCTGTAGAGAGCTTGATGCCTCTCACTCTAACCTTTTAGACCTTGTACATTTATGACCAATTTTGTTTATAATGGCTTTGTGCAGTGCTTTGTTCAGCATTTGCTGATTTGTCCATTTCATTTACGTCAGTGTTCATTCAGCAAATATTTTTAGTTACTTGTCAGCCTTTTATAAAACATAGTAACCAAACTGAACAGTATGCATCTATCTCAATTGTCCATCTGATAAGAGATTCATAATTGGAATGCTTTTAGGTTCAGTGCATCTATAAAAACAGCAAATAACACATCTGATTGACTGTAGTGCCGTGGGTACTGCCTGTTCTCCCCATAATTGGGGATATTTATTTCATAATTGGTTATATTGGAGGTCGCAGAGTAGAGTTGACATGTAATTTACCTGTTTAATGTAAATGTAGGTAGAACGGAGCAGGTTTTTGTAAATGAGCTCTGTGCTCAGGCATCTCTTGCTTTCAGTAATTTCCTATGATTCTTAATATTAGCAGCTCCTTTTTAAAAGTTAGTTTGTGTATGTGAATGTTTTATGTTGATTTTATGCACACAGAGACAAACATTTACTAAACCTTTCACTAGCTAGACTGTGTATGCAGTCACAAAAGGTTCCAAGTGTATTACTGTGTTACATGCTGTATGATATATTTGGTGGCAAGATAGGCACTTTACCGAAACTCCAAAAAGGAGTATTCAGAGAAAATTTCCACAGCCAGCTCGTGAGGGCTTGGAAAAATCCTCACCAGTTGGACCTGGAAATTTTCTCTGAGTATTACCTTTTGGAGTTTCGTTAAAGTGCCTGGCTTGCCACCAAATATATCATGTGTCATTGTGTGACCTTAGCAGTAAGGCGCACCGTGCTTAAGCAGGAGAAACCGATACAGGGGGCTGGTTAGCTGGAATTTGTATATGTCATTATAAATCTAATCAGGGCTGTGGAGTCGTAGAGTCAGAATCGGTGACCATTTCTTTTGGAGTCAGAATTGTGATAGAATGGACCGAATCTGACTGTAAAAAATGTGTACATTTTGATCAGTGCAGTATGTGCTGAGTATTTTTTTTTTAATAAGAATTTGGAAAAATTGTCTAAGGATATCTAAGGATTTAGCAGCACCAAATGCCACCCCTGAAATTATAAATGCCATAGTACAGCAATAAATACCAATCCATCATCCAAATACTACTTCCAGAGCAGACTATAGTATTTGACACCCCAGAACACCGAGCACACCGATAATAATGGAGAAACCCCTGAGTAGACAATAATACTGAAGACCCAAGAGCAGACAACTACTAATAATGGAGACAAATAAATAAAATCCTCTCCTTCCCTGGCTGCTCATCTGCTCTGTGCACTACACTGAAGCTTCTCCTCTCCTTCATGTGCAAGTACCCAGAAGCAGTGTAAATATAGATGATAAGTACTTACCAATTCTGGGTCCTTTCCTGCTTCTGCTCTTGGTTCTGTCATTGATGCACTCAGTCCCTAAAAGGTTCGCCATCACTGGTCTAGGGGATGCAGGGGGGAGGACTAATTTTTAGACATTTTTATGGAACTTTATTAATGAAATATTAATTTTGTAATCGTGCCGGAGGAGCTCATGTGGGCGGCGACCCGATCGCATCTCGCCCTCCCCAGCTTTTAATTTATGCACGCCCCTGCTTCAAGCCTGCTCCAGGCCGGGGAATTACGATCCGGCTGGTGACATCAGAGCCGGGCCATGGAGAGAGATGTGCATATTCTTTCTCTTAGCTCCCCGGCTGTGAGGAGGCTTGCAGCGGGGGGCGTGCATAAATTAAAAGCCAGGGAAGCAAAGAGGCGATTGGACCCCATCAGCTTGTGCGCCTTCAGCTCTTTTACAAAGTTAATATTTCATTAATAATATTTTTATTTTTATATGTACAGAGCTGTAGAAGGTCTTGTTTTCTGCATAACAAATTGTACTTCCTAGTGGTGGTATTTTATATTCCATGCCGTGTACAGTGAAGAAGAAATACAATTCAAGAAACCGCAAATTTGCCATTCCTGAGGGCTCTGTTTTTGCGTCTTTCACTGTGCATCTCTAATTTATTCTTTGGTTTGGTACAATCGCAGGGATACCAAACTTATATAGGTTTTATTAGGTGTTAATAGATATATATATATATTTTATATATGTAATGGAAAATGTTGCTTTTTCTTCCAATAATACCCAGCCATCATTCTATAGGAAGCAGTACGGCTTGAGTGTATGTGTGTCATTGGTACAGTAAACTGTTTACATCGGTAATTACGTTAGAAGTAAGAAGAAAAACAATTATCTTGTCTAAATTGCACAATAAGGTAATATTATCAGCCCAGTACATGTTTGGCCACTGGCTCACCCATCAGTCACATTATAAAACCATTAACTTATGATTGCTTTTATTATTAGAAAAAGGTTGGTTAGGCCAAGAGTAAAGACTTTAGAAACATTTATCAAAAATAAAGCTCTCCTATGGCAATCACAAAAATCTAAAAGGTTTTTAAACACCACTAATGACAGAGCCTAAATATGGCTTGGTCCTGAAGGGGCTAATATAACTACAAAACCAGTTTTTTTTCGTCTGTATAAAATTGTGATGTATGTGAAGCAAGTACAATAAAAATCCTTTAATTCTTTCATAATCTTAAAATATTTCAGCTTCTGTGATCCGACATTGGAAATCTGTTTCCAAAATCTGAAGCCTTTCTCCATGCTTTAGACATTGTAGAAATTGTACAAAGATGTGAAGCAGACTGTAAGCCGTTCTCAGATCATTCTCATTCCCATAAACCGTTTTGTTTTTGTTTTTTTGCTTCTAACAATCGCTAATAGTCACTTTTCTATTCTTCTCTATATGCAAGTAAATCCAATGTATTTGGATACGGTTCCTGTTATAGTGATGGTTTATCCATATTCCTTTTTTGCAGCTCTTTGAACTCCTTGGACCTGAAGGATTTGCAGCAATAGAAATTCTCCTGCAACAGAGGCAAAAAATAGTGGCTAAATCTGTTAACTGGCAAAATGATAAGCAATACAGTTTTCCAGGTAAGAAAGATATATTCAAATGTGAGGATCTCATAGTTTTTTGAATCATAAAGGGTATAAAATAATAAATACTCAGCCATGAAATGTCTCCGTGCTTCAAAAGCCAAAATATAGAGTTTAGCTCACCAGAACATTGTATGAAAGTGTAGTTTGCGTTACAGATCCCTCCTGGATTTCTCTCTCTTCTGGAGAAATGTGAACATTTGCACCATGGTTCATACAATGCCATATATCCCATATCAATGAGAGGAATTACTTTACTGGAAATATGTACCATTGCTCATACGAAGCCATATATGCTATTGCAATAAGAGATATTGCCCTACTAGAAATGTGCACCATTGTTCATACCATGCCTTATATTCCATGACAATGGGATGTATTTATATACTAGAAATATTCCCTATTGTTCATACTTTCCCATATATCCCATGGCAATAAGAGGTGACACTTTGCTGATACTCTATGGATTCTACGCTGCATGAAGATGGTAGCTTAGTTTTCCTGTGGTCGAAGGATCAGTCAGATATGCTTTGTGGAATGGCTGCATTGTAATGGATGACACCTGCTTTGCATTTGTATTAAAGCATAACTGTAAAGCTATAGTGATTTTACCAAATTATTATATGTGATTCCTTGCTTGTCCTTTTCTTTCCAAGGTTATGGCATTTACTGTTCTGAAAGTGTTTTGACACTTAGGACGGAGACTAATGTCTGTCTATCTATCCCCTCAGCCTGAGGCCAGTTAGCTTACCCACAGATCCTGTGATGCCTTGTGTTCTCTCTCCAAGTAATTTAGCATTAAATACATTTAGTTTACTACAAGTAAATCCACTGAACAGTGCACAGTTTACATTCAGGATGTACATGGTGACTAGTATGGCAGCTTCCATCACATAGTGGAGCAGGGGGTATGTAATAAATGAAATCATTAATACATGAAGTCTATAGCCTGTGCTGTGTGAGCACTAAGGGTTAATAGCTTCTCTGCACAGAGCTGATAATTTCCGATGACAAGGTGGGGAGAGTGAACAGCAGAAGATGGAAAGAGAGACCGAGAAAGTTCTGTAGAATCAAAGACTGGGATGGAGGGCTGATGGGAAACAGAGAGATCTTGTACCTCACTATTCTGTGCAGGAGACATTTGCATTCACTGTTCTGTACACATCCAGCACTGCTACATTCACTGTCACATGACCTCCTCCTCTGTGAGCAGGGAGCAGCAGCTCCTTTCCTCCCATGAAATCGACCAAGAAACAAAATGTAAACAAAGTATGGATTCATAGGGCTTATCAGCAAATGGAGAATAAGCAGCTATTGCAGCAATGAGGTAATCGGAGGTGGACAGCAAAGAAACTGCTACATATAGGTAACAAAGATAATAGGCAAATTTGTTTTACATCCCAAGAGCTATTGATTTATTGGAAAAAAAAAAAAAACCTTTACAGTTACTCTTTTAAGTTAAGAAAACCTGTTTTCTTCTACCAGATTGTGTCAACAATCAATCTGAAGCTATCAGGGCTACAGTATATCATGTCATCCTGATTTCCCATTAGAATGCCTTTCTACCTATTGCCGTCAGTTATCCTTTGTCTTAATAAAGCTGTCGTTTTTCAGTTTTACCCTTCAGGTAGAGATTCACTAGCTCCTTTTCACTAATTTGATTGTACATCCTCTTCTTCTTTCTGCCATTCTTCTGACTCGCCTTTCTTAAACCTTTCAATCTGTCTTCTTCTATTTGTTCTTTGCCTCTCTAGTTCTTGTCATGTTTCTTTCACATCTCTAGCCCTTCATACACAATTGCTAAGCAAAGGTGGTACCGCTGTATTGCTGTATATATTTTCATGGCAGCTTTGTACAGTCTGCAATTATTAATAGGAAATCCTAACATTTAATTGATGCTAAGGCTAAAGCAGGTTATGTACCCTGACCTGCAGATTGGAATCAAACTTTTTTTTTTTGCCCTTAGATTTATATGCCTTTGACGCTACATCTTGACTTTTGATTGTCCATGAACTTTATTGTATCTCGGCTTATTGTGTTGCTTCTGCTGTTATTCTTAGTAAAGAGCTATTGTGTGAAGTCGTGTTTTACTATTTCAGCCCTTGATGTTGCACCTTGTAGCTATATTTGCCTCCTCACTACTCTGCACCCAGAGGTCATGTTCGCTGGGTTTTCTTTTTTTTTTCTGTCTCTGAAGCAGTAAGATTATTGCTTATAGTATGTAAGAGGATGCTACTGCTCTGGCAATGGACATGAACACATCATCAGACACAATTTCTAAATCAGAATTCACCATATTGGCCCAAAGAACGCTAAGACGAATGAAGCCCTTACCGACATTGGACTTAGTACTACGTCACGGATGGCAGGGATTTGCCGCATTGTGGCGTAGTACTAAGTCCCCCTTCTGGCACTGGCTGACAAACGGGGTCGGTGCCAGAAGTGATTGCAGATTCCTCTGATTGTGGGTGTTAACCCCTTACACTCCAAGGTTTGTAAGGGCTGTGTGTACCGAGTTGGACCCCCCTGTGGTACTTACTGGGGGAGTCTGATGCTCGGATGGCAGCCCCGGGGCTGCGCAATCTTCTCCGGGAGCCGAGTCAGTGTAATACATCTGTATTACGCTGTGTTATAAGAATAAGAGCATCGCTCGTTCAAGTCAACCTGTAAAAGTAAAAATAATTTAAAAAAATGTAATTAAAGTGAAAGTCCCCTAAACACCAACATTCCGTATACATACTTAATAAAGTACAAAAACAACAAAATTATGAGAAAAACCCACATATTTGGTATCGCCACGTCCGTAACAATATGTACAATAAATCAGTAACATTATTGAACCCGCTGGGTGAAGGCCGTAAAAACTAAATCCCAAAAACTTGCCAAAAATATATATATATTTTTCATAAAATCTCTTCATAAAGGTGTTCAGAGTGTTCAAAAAACGTTATATGCACCAAAATGGTACCACTGAAAAGGACAACTCAACACGTAAAAAAATAAACCCTGAACCAGCTCTGTCAACCAATAAATATAAAAGTTATATCTCCAAAAAATGGTTGATACGAAATAAAAATGAAGTATTTGTAAAGCGCATCTCATGTCGCAGAAAATAACTTTTATTTGTTCATATTGCCAAAAAAATTGATTGTATAGCCATTCAAAAAGGGTATCAAACTTTGTGGAGCGTTTTGGTATTTTATCCACTGAGAATGTGTAAATTTTTTTAAAAGCACATACATTTAGCCAAAAAAAATTTCTAAATTGCACACAATTTAGTTTTAACACCTGTAAAATAGGGTTAATAGACTTCATAAAAGTTGTTTTACATATGTTGAGGGATGTAGTTTCTATAATCGGGTAATTTATGGGGTTTTACTATTATTTAGGCCTCTCACAGTGACTTGAAATCTGAGCAGGTCCCTCCATAGCATGATTTTGCTTTTTTTTATGAAAATGTGAATGACAGTAATGTGAAAAAAGTTCATAACCTCCTACAAAAATGAGAGGATGCATAAAAAAACATGTCATTATAAAGCAGACATATGGTTTATGTTGGTTCTCAAGTATTTTTGCTGTTATGTTATGTGTTGAAAAAGTAGAGCATTTTGAATTTTGAAAATCCAGAATTTTTCAAAATTTACATCCATCATTTTTTTTTCATAGATAAATACAAAACATAATAGCAAATTTTTTTCAAGTAACATGAAGTACAAAGTGTCACAAGAAAACAATTTTTAATAGACTTTGATATGTTGAAGCTTTCTGAAGTTATAACCACTTTTGACTAGTGATGCAGATTTTAAAAAATGGGCCTTATCTGGAAGGAAAAAAGAGGCTTTGGCGGTAAGGGGTTAAAATCTCTGGGGAACAGAAGGTGATGGGAAGACCTTCCTTTCACCTTTTGGGGTTTCTCTCCCGTTATGCTCTCCTGAAATAGGTAGAGTAACAGATTACCCCAATGCAGGTGTAACCTGGGTCTTAACTCTTTATAGTCACTTGAATTTCTGAAATGAAACAACATTTTTTTAAGGTTTAACTTACAATTTGGTGTATGGAGAAAGTTGTCAAGTAGTTTCCTACATCTGCTGAGAAAATGTTGTTTAGCTGACATATGTTGTGTATAGAAGCTCCAAAGCCCTTCCCTTTTATTTAGACCATGTGTAATCGGAAGGTCAGTACTACTTTTTGTTCAACTGACGAATCCTGCTAACTCATTGGTGCAAATTGACGTACCTGTATGTTCGAGGTGGCAGTTTATCATTTTGGCAGTGCTGCCATGATGTTCTGTTAGTTTTGAATGGAGCAGCAGGACACTTGCTTGACTGTCTTCGGTGTGAATAAGATTCCTGTTCCCAAGATCGGTGGGTGTGCAGATGACAAACTAACATGTTAGAACTCTTTTAACCCGTTCACGACCTGTGACGTAATAGCACGTCACGGGTCGGCCGCGGGTGCATGGAGAGGGCTCACGCGCTGAGCCTTCTCCATAGCCGGTAAGTCTTTGCTGCATATTGCAGCAAAGGCTTACCGGTAACACCCGCGATCGGTGCCTGCACCGATCGCGGGTGTTTTCCCACTGATCGCCGCCGGCAAAGCTGCCGGCGGCTTCAAAAGGATTGCGGCGCATCGGCGCCGCCATCTCTTCGAGGATCGCCGCTCCCCGTGACGTCATCGGGGAACGGTGATCCGTCACCATGGTAGCTACTTCGGGTTAACCCATGCATTACAATGTGCTATCAGCACATTGTAATGTATGAGTAGTAAGATACACATATACTGCCATACTGTAGTATGGCAGTATATGATAGGATCGTGCAGACACCCTAGGGTTAAAGTACCCTAGGGAGTCTGAAAAATACTGATACTAAAATAAAAATAAAAAAAAGTTTAAAAAAACATTATAATAAAAAACCATAAAAACTCAAATCACCCCACCCCTTTCGCTAGAAAACTGATTTAAATTATTAAATAACAGTAAAAAATCACACCATTAGGTATTGCCGCTCCATAAAATGCCGATCTATAAAATCTATGATAACGGTTTTTCATGCGTTTAATCCCGTAAAGGAAAATCTCGCGTCCCAAAGTCGAAATGGCACTTTTTTTTGGCATTTAAAAAAATTTATAAAAATTCAATAAAAAGTGATCACAATCGACAGCCCTAAAATATTTGATAACATTGTAAACGCCATCAAAATCCGCAAAAAATGACCCTTCCACAGCTCTGTACACCATCAAGTACTAAAAAAGTTTATTAGCTGCCAGAAATGGACAACTCCCCAAAACAAATTTTATACAGGAGGTTTTGATTTTTTTAAATGGTAATGGTCAAAACAATAACAAACCTATATAAATTTGTATCCCCGTAATCGCCACCGACCCAAAGAATAATGTAGACATGTCATTGGGCGCATCAGTGAAATCCGAGATCCAAAGCCCACAAGAATACGGCACAAATGCGTTTTTTTCACCAATTCACTGCATTTGTGAATTTTTTTTACGCTTCTATAACACGGCAGGAATATTCAATACCATCTCCATGAAGTGCAATTCGTTTCACAGAAAAATAGCGTCATCACAGATCGTAACATGGCATAATATAATAAATAAGTTATGATTTTTGATCATGGGGAGTGAAATGAAATTGAAAAATAAACAAAAAAAGGGCGGTCCTGACACAGGGTTTTAAGAGGTTTATTTGAAAAACATGCGTATAAACTACGAATGTGCAGGTTCCAGCCTACTTTAAATTGGTACAATCCTGGGTTAACCCATGTTAAGGCTGCTTCGGTTGGTGACCAGAATGTTGGTTTTTTATCAATAGTTATCTTAAGACAATACAAGTTTTAGTTTAAAAAAAAAAAAAAAGTTTCTCGTAGTAAGACTTTGAGATTTATATTTACTTCTTTTAATATTTGAGCGGAGAATTACTGGACGTTTTTTTGTTTTTTTTTAAATCTTTTATAAAGGACTACCTTAAAAGAAATCCCGGGGATGGTTCTAAACCCAACTATGGCTGTAAACAAGTCCTGTCCAATCCTGAACAGGAAAGCCATGTATCAAACAGTGAGTCGTCCGAGAAGAACACGTCATGTCCAGGGGAAACAACTGAAGTAAGGGCGAGGAGAGGAAGAGAGAATTTTGGTGCAGGGCTAAAGGCTTTGATCCAAAGGAACTGCGGATTGCAAGCAAAGGTATAATAAATGCCGAAGCTGAAAAGTGTTTAGGCTGTAATTGGTACTTTAAAGTATCCTAATCGTTTATTTTTTTAAGTTCCAGCTTTTTGAGATTCACGTTTTCAAACTGCTGGTACGTCTAATGCAGAAGTAATAGAACTTTTTTGTTCCTATATGAAACCTAATTTTACCATCAGGATAAGAAGGCAGTGATCTGCTTAATTAGAATCTCTTGGTCGCTTTCACCCGGTTTAGAAATGCAGATTAAGGAGGGAAGCATCTTCCTTAGGTGCTCTGTACACACCACTAGTTTAGCATTTCTGAATGGTCTGTACTAAATGCATTGAAACTATCTGTTTTCCTCCGGAGATTAATGGTTGCTATTGTCTCGTTGTCCATTTGAATAGGGGAAAAAGTGCAAGCAAATAAGGCGTTGCGAAGCTGCATGTGAAAGAAACAAAACTAGCCTTGTTGGCTTTTCTTTAAATATTGACTCATAAAATGGTGATCCTCTAACCTTAGTTAGTGGATAGAGTGAGAAAGCAAACTTGTAAAGTAAGAATTCTCTGCGGTATTCGGAGGCCGTATTGCCTACAAAATATGCAGATAATTTGCTGCAATTGTTTTGGGAGTGTTTTATCCTTTACTCACTGACTGGCCCTTTGTTTCAAAGCAGTGATGGTTCTTTGACGTGACACGACAAACACTGCTTCATATACTCCCCACTCTTCACCTGTTCTTGATCTTGTTAGTGTCACCCCAGGGACTGTTAGTATAGGGAAAACTATGTAAAAGTCTTAATTTCTGCCTTCCGTTTCTTTCCAGTTTGTGTGGTTATGTGAATCTCTGAAATTATTGTGGGTGTCTCAGCAATTGTCTTAAAATGGTCCCACATAACCAGGCTTTTGTCCTCACGTGGATGTTGTTTGGTCTTTGTACCACTAAACTCTTTGAGAGTATCATTTCTATCTCTGTGGAAAATACACTGTCCTAATAGAGTTTATGGAATTTAGTCTTTCTTAACTCCTTAACCCCTTTAAAGCTCTCTTAACCCCTTAAGGACGGCAGCCTGTTTGCGGGTTAATGTCGCACTTTTTTTGGAATTTGCAGTGTCTCTCTCCTGTGGTTATACTTTTCAAACGCTTTAAGATATTACTCTTTGTGCATTTGAGATGTGTTCTCAGTGAGACATTGTGATTATGGTTTACGTTAGTAGTGTGCATTTCAGTGATCCTCGTTCTTTTTTGGGGGGTAAAATTCAAAAATTTAGAGGAAAAATTTGAAAAAAAATGACTATTTTCAAAGTCTTCAAATGTGTATAATTTTAGACACAAAAATTGATACGCACAAATTTTTTTTCATAGAACTTTTGCCATTGTCTTCTTTTTTATATCAATATTTGTTTTACGTTTCCCATTATTTTTTATGGATGTGGGAGAAGGTTTGAAGTTTTAGTGCAACTTCTCAGATGTTACGAAATTTGAAAAATGCGAACACTTTTCTTGGTGATTCAATTTTCAGATTTGGAAGTGCATCTTATAAAGGCCTGTATGTCCTATATACCCCCCAAGTAGACCCATTTATGAACTACATCTCAACCTATCAAATCAGCATTTAGAAGGCTGTTAACCCTTTCAATCTATTTTTCCGTGAGATATGACAATGGAGTGAATTTTTTGTACAATTTTCAATTTATTGATTGCAATCTTCCATTAGCCTAAAACGGATACAATTCAGAAGGAATTGTGAGGTTAAAAATATTCCTAATTCTGCCTGCTTCTTCCGAGTACGGCGAATCCAGACATGTGGATGTCAGCTGTGTCTTCCCCCGCACATCGCATGTCCAGACAGGTTTAGCGATACGGGAATTTGGAAGGTCCATTTGGCTGCACCCATATTTTTGTGGTGCCACAGTGTAATTGAGAGCCCTGAAGTAAAAGTACAATAGAAACCCCCCAAAATGTCACCATTCGGAACGAGACCCCTCAAAGAATTTATCGGTGGGTTGTGGTTGAGATTTTAACCCCCGAACACGCTGGTCAAAATTGAAATGCAATAAATGGTGGCGAGTTAATAAATTGTGTTTTTATCTCAAAAAATGTCATTTTGTGGCCTCAATATGTGTTCCAACCCACTACCACTTTAGACCAAACACCCCAAAAATCATTCTGCGGGTTTGCCCCGACTGTACAGCATACACAGCACATGTGCCAAATATTACCAGATTGTGGAGCAACAGAACGTGATGGATGAACGGAAGAGATGCTCGAAATTTGATTTCCAGCTCCGTTTTCACATGTGGTGGATGTGGAGTGCCATGTCATGTGGCATGCGGAAGTGAGGTTGCCCAGTGCAATCGAAAACCCCCATAAAATGATACCATTACGGAAACTGACCCCTAAAGATATATCGGCTGGTGTGGTGAGCAATTTTAACCCGACCCGCTGGTCAATTAAATTGCAAAGTAAATGGTGCAAGAGTAACAAATTGCGTTTTAGCTCAAAAATGGTCATTTGAAGTGCCTCATATTACTGTGCCCAACCCATGCCCCTTAGACAAACACCCCAACAAATCATTCTGCGGGGTTGTCCTGAGTAAAGCAATTACCACACATGTGCCAATAATTACAATGGGCACACAGAAGGGAGAAACGGAAGGATGAAATTTTGATTTCCCAAGCTCAGTTTTCACTGTTGGGATTTGGAGGCATGTCATGTTGGCCAGGGCCCGTGAGGTGCCATTTGCAATAGAAACCCCCATAAATGATACCATTACGGAAACTAGACCCTCAAAGAATTTATCGGTGGTGTGTGTTGAATTGTAAACACCGCACGCGGCAAAATTAAATGCAAATCAATGGTGAGAGAGTAAAAAATTGCGTTTTTATCTCAAAAATGTCATGTTAGTGCCTCATTACTGGCCCAACCCGTGCCACTCTTAGACAAACACCCCCAAAATCATTCTGCAGTGTTGGTCGGTACGCATCCTCCCACACTGTGCCATAATTACAGACTGGGCACACAGAAGGGGATGAAAACGGAAGGAGTGAATTTTGATTTTCCAGCTCCGTTTTCACATGTTGGATTTGGGTGCATTTGTCATGGTGGCAGGGCCCGTGAGAGGTGCCAGTGCAATAGAAAACCCCAATAAATGATACCATTTCGGAAACTAACCCCTAACAAAATTTATCGTGTTTGTTGCTAGCATTTTCACCCCCTACACGTGGTCAAAAATTAAATGACAAAGTACAATGGGTTATGCGAGTAGAAAAACAATTGCGTTTTCTATCTCAAAAATGTCACTCTTAGTGCTCATATACTTGTGCCCAATCACCCGTGCCTACTTTAAGACATAACCCCCAAAAATCACTTCTGCAGGTGTTCCGCTGAGTACGCAATACCACACGTGCACCAATAATTTACAGACGTTGGCAACAGAAGAATGACACGGAGGAGTGAACTTTAGATTTTGCCCAGTCCGTTTCACTGTTTGGATTTGGCGTGGCCATTGTCATGTGGGCAGGGGCCCGTTGACAGGTGCCAGTGCAAGAAACCCAAATAAATGATACATGACGGAAATAGGACCCCTCAAAGAAATTTAATCGGTGGTTGTGGTGAGCATTTTAACCCCGAACACGGGTGTCAAAATTAATTGCAAAGTACATGGTTGCTGCCAGAGTAAAAATTGCCGTTTTGTCTCAAAATGTCATTTTAGTGGCCTCAATATTAACTGTGCCCAACCCAGCCACTTTAGACAAACACCGCCCAAAATCATTATGCGGGTTTGTCTGAGTACTAGCAATACCACACAGGTGCCAATAATTTACAGGGACGGGGCACACAGAAGGGATGTGGAAAACGGAAGGAGGTGAAATTTTGATTTACAGACTCCGTTTTCAATGTATTGGATTTGGAGAGTGCCATGTATGTTGGCAGGGCCCGTGAGGTGCCCAGTGCTGCATAGAAACACCAATAAATGATACCATTACGGAACTAGACCCCAAAGAATTTATCGGTGGTTGTTGGTGAGCATTTTAACCCCGACACGTGGTCAAAATTAATGCCAAAAGTGTAAATGGTTTTTTGCAGAAGTAAAAAATGCGTTGTTATCTCCAAAAATGTCATTTTTTAGTGCCTCATATACGGTGGCCCAAAAACCCGTGCCACTTTAGGACAAAACCGCAAAAAATCATTCTGCAGGTGTCCCGAGTACAGCAATACCACACATGTTGCCAAATAATTACAGACTGGGCACACAGAAGGGATGAAAACGGAAGGAGTTGAAATTGATTTTCAGCCCGTTGTAATGTTTGGATTGAGTGCCCCATGTCCATGTTGGCAGGGCCCGTGAGGTGCAGGCAATAGTAACCCCCAATAAATGATACCATTACGGAAACTAGGACCCCTCAAAGAATTTATAGGTGGTTGTGGTGTGAGCATTTTAACCCCGACACCGCTGGTCAAAATATTAAATGCAAGTTAATGGTGACAGAGTAAAAATTGCGTTTTATCTCAAAATGTCTTTAGGCGTCATATTATGGGGCCCAACCAATTGCCATTTAGCCCCCCCCCAAAAAATCATTCTGTGGGTGTGTCCCGACGTAAGCAATACCACACATTGCCAATAAAGTTACAGATGGGCACAAGGCAGGGGTCAGGAATAAAAAGAGCACAATTTAGGTTTTCAAGCTTCGTTTTCACTAGATGGTAATGGGGGGTACCCCTGGACGGACCAGTACAATAGAAAACCCCAAGTCGTTTTTTTTGACCGATGTTGGGAAAGGGCAACCTCAAAGAATGTATGTAGGTTGTATGAGCACTTTTAACCCCCCACACGACTGGCCAAAAAATTGAGTGCAAAGTAACTGGTTGCAGAGTATAAAAAATTGTGTTTTATCCTCAAAAATGTTCATTTTAGTGCCTATGTACGGTGCCCAACCCATGCCACTTTAGAACCACACCCCAAAAACTCATTGTTGCGGGTTATGTCCCGAGTACAGCAATACCACAGTGCCAATAATTTACAGGATGGGCACACGGGCAGGGGTCGGAATAAAGCCGCCCCTTTCGGTTTCCAGCTTCGGTTTCATCGATTGGTCCTGGGGGTTACCCCCGCGGACCAGGCCATAGAACCCCCAAGTAGGAACCTATTTTGGACAGGCACCCCCAAGCCGGTCTTGTAGGTTGTTATGAGATTGTACCCCCACCTGCTGGCCAAACATTGAGTGCACAGTAAATGGTGGCGAGTAAAAATGTGTTTTATTCAAAAGGTCATTTTTAGTGCCCTCTGTCCGGTGCCCAACCCCATGCTGCCACTTTAGACAAACAACCCCCAAAATCTTCTGCGGGTGTCCCGAGTACAGCAATCCTAACATGTGCCCCTAATTACAGGCTGGGCACCCGGCAGGGGGTCGGAATAACAGAAGCAAATTAGGTGTTCACGTCGTTTTCAAGATGGTCTAATGGGGGTACTCCCGAGGTACCCAGCCAATAGACACCCCAGTCGGGAACCTATTTTGAAAGGGCCCCCCGCAAAGAATGTATGTAGGCTGTAGAGCGTTGGTACCCCCAACACGTGGCCCAAAAGTGAGGCAAGTACTGGTGTAGAGTAAAACAATTGTTTGGTTTCTCTCAAACATGTCCTGTAGTGCCTCATGTATGTGCCACCATGGACTTTAGACAACCCCCCAAAAAATATTTGAGGGTTTCCCGAGACAGCAGACCACACCTGTGCACTAATTTCCGGTGGGCACACGCCGGGGTCCGGGAATACCGCCGCACTTTAGGTTTTCAGCTTTTTTTCCTTGCTGGTATGGGGGTAACAACGAGGTCCGACAATTAGAAAACCCAAGTAGTGACCCCATTGACGGCATCAAGAATGGATGTGGTTGTATGAGTCTCCTGTTTAATATGGCACCATAACTTTAACTTTCCCTTTGCAGAAATACATGCATCCAATGCATATGTAGCACATTCTCCTGTTAGTTTGACACCAGAATTGTGTTTCTAGATGCCAAGATTCAGGAGATATAGCGGTTAGAAGGTGACCACCATCATGACATAAATAAACGTCCTTTTGGCAATCTGTCACCGTAAAAGCTGTCGTGTATTTACGTGGAGTGGTTGTGAAGAGGTTAAGGATGCAGACAGTTTTTGCATTAAGGCTCAGCCTTATTTTATTAAATTTGACATGTGTTAATAACATGCCAACATGCCACTATGTACTTGCAGAACTGTTGAGGTACTAGTACAATAGAAACCCCCAAGAAGTGACCCTATTTTGGAAACTACACCCCTCAAATAACTTATCTTGTGGTGCAATCAGAGGTCGCACTAACATATTTCTAGAAGGGTAATAATACTCCTCTTACTATTTTTGAGGAGTATTTATAGCCGGGAAGGAGTATGAAATTTTCAGTAATACAAGTATATAACTCATGGCTGTATATAATGTTGATAGATGCTATTTATACAATCATGTGTCAGTATCTTCTGTGTTTAAATAGCAAATTGAGGCAGTTATAGTGATGTTACATCATGCATTGCCCAGACTGAAGCCGATGCCACCAACCCCCCAACCACAGTCGCCGAGACCTCCCACCACCACGCTGCGGCCGCCGAGACCTCCCACCACCACGCTGCGGCCCGCCGAGACCTCCCACCACCACGCTGCGGCCCGCCGAGACCTCCCACCACCACGCTGCGGCCCGCCGAGACCTCCCACCACCACGCTGCGGCCCGCCGAGACCTCCCACCACCACGCTGCGGCCCGCCGAGACCTCCGACCGCCACGACGCGGCTAACACACAATGTATCCCTCTCCCCATGTGACCAGACTGTGGCAGCCGCCGCCGAGCTCCGGTGGCTAGACAGCAGCCGACACTGCAAATCCATGATAGTTGCTTTGTAAAATGCTTTTTTTAAAAATAAATTTTGGTTTATTTTTTTTGGTGTCTGTGTTGGTGGGAGGCGTTTTTTTAAAGGTTTTTTTATTAATTGAATTTGCGTCTGTCATTTTTTACGTGTTTTTACTGTTTATGCAGTCCTGTTTCACATACACCTCATGCCACCTCAGCACTCGCCAGGCACGCACTCCCACGTAACATATACCTCATGCCACCTCAGCACCAGACATGCAGTCCCACGTAACATATACCTCATACCACCTCAGCACTCGCCAGACACGCACTCCCACGTAACAT
>CM033643.1:113274828-113324710 GCA_019512145.1 Engystomops pustulosus | reverse complement strand
CGTAACATATACCTCATGCCACCTCAGCACCAGACATGCAGTCCCACGTAACATACACCTGCCACCTCAGCACCGGCCAGACACGCAGTCCCACTTAACATATACCTCATGCCACCTCAGCACCCGCCAGACACGCAGTCCTACGTAACATATACCTCATGCCACCTCAGCACCAGACACGCAGTCCCACGTAACATACACCTGCCACCTCAGCACCAGCCAGACACGCAGTCCCACGTAACATACACCTGCCACCTCAGCACTCACCAGACACACAGTCCCACGTAACATATACCTCATGCCACCTCAGCACCCGCCAGACACGCAGTCCTACGTAACATATACCTCATGCCACCTCAGCACCAGACATGCAGTCCCACGTAACATATACCTCATGCCACCTCAGCACCAGACACGCAGTCCTACGTCACACACACCTGCCACCTCAGCACCAGACACGCAGTCCTACGTCACACACACCTGCCACCTCAGCACCCGCCAGACATGCAGTCCTATGTAAAATACACCTCATGCCAACTCAGCACCGACAAGACATGCAGTCCCATGTAACATACAGGTCTTCCCTGACCTTATCACATCCACTCCTGTCAAGCCCCCTCACTTCCATACACTTGTATGCACACAGTACCTGAACACGTTCTACTTGCAGGCAGCCATTACAGCTCTACTTCCTGTGAGGAGACTGCGTAATAAGGCATGCCCCTTTCCCGGAGGCTCCGCCCCTCCCGTGACATCACGACTACCCGGAGCAGCTCCATTCTACAGGCTACCAGCACTGTAGTGTGAGCTGAGCAGTTTCATAGTTTATACGGTTGAAAAAAGACACTTGTCCATCAAGTTCAACCAGGGTAGGGAAGGGATTGGATGAGGAAGGGATTTAGGGGAAACAATCCTATATAGCATAACAATCAATGTTATTTAGGTGTAAAAAGGCATCTAGACCCTTCTTGAATCTTTCTGCTGTCCCTGCTGTGACCAGCGCCTGAGGCAGGCTATTCCACAGATTGACAGTTCTCATAGTAAAAAAGCCCTGTCGCCTCCGGTGATTAAACTTGGTTTCTCCAAACGGAGACAGTGCCCCCTCGTCTTTTGATTTGATTTAATCTGGAACAACTTACCACCATATTTTTTGTATAGACCATTCATATATTTATATAAATTTTTGAGTATCATTCTATCTCTGTGAAGGAAAATCACTGTCCTAATAGGTTCACTGTCCTAATAGAGTTATGGAATTTAGTCTTTATTAACTCCTTAACCCCTTTAAAGCTTCTTTAAATGACAAGGTCTCTGCAAAAGCAATACATATCATAACAAATTTAACTTAGTTTTTTTCAAGACATGTGAGACTTAATCTTGATATGATATTTTTAATAATTACATATTTAAAATTTGCCAATAATTGACTACAAGCATTTTTGTCATTTTTCCAATTAAAAGTTTAAGTAGTCATTTTTTACCAAGCTATGCTATAAATATTTGTAGCATTATTCTGTCACCCTTTCCTAGGTTCAGCTACAGATCTCTGGCACTTTGAAGCATCCATATACAATCCATATATCATATTTAAGGGGGAACTCTCCTGTTTAATATGGCACCATAACTTTAACTTTCCCTTTGCAGAATCTCCTGTTTAATATGGCACCATAACTTTAACTTTCCCTTTGCAGAAGTACATGCACCCAGACCCAGACATGCGCCAGACTGCAGCCGACACTGCAAATCCATCATAGTTGCTTTGTAAAATGCTTTTATTTAAAATAAATTTTGGTTTATTTTTTTTGGTGTCTGTGTTGGGGGGGTTTTTTAGTTACGTAGGCTTTGCGTGTCTGGCTGGGGCGGGTGGCTGAGTGTGGCATGAAAGGTTATATGTGGTTTTTGTTTTATCGTGAGAACGCATGTCTGGTGTTGAGGTGGCAATGAGGATATGTTTACGTGAACTGCATGTCTTGTGCTGGAAGGGTGGGCATGATGTACATGTTACGTGAAGACGGCAAATGTCTGGTGGCTGGAGTTGGCATGAGGTATATGTTTTTTTACGTGGGAACTGCATGTCTGGTGCTGAGTGGCATGAGGTAATAGTTATGGTGGGACTGTGTGTTGTGCTGAACGGTTGCATGAGGTCCAAATGTTACGTGAGACTTGCCATGTCTGGTGCCTGAGGTGGCATGAAGGTAACATGTTACGTGAGACTGCATGTCTTGGTGCTGAGCTTGGCAATGAGGTATATGTTACGTGGGTGACTGCATGTCTGGTGCTGAGGTGGCAATGAGGTTATATGGTTCTGTGGGACTGGTGCTGGGCGAGTGCTGAGGTTGGCAGGTTTATGTTACGTGGGAACCTGCATGTCCTGTCTGAGGTGGCATGAGGTATATGTTTTTACGTGGGACTGCGTGTCTTGCGCTGAGTGTGGCATGAAAGGTATATGTACTGGACTGCATGTCCCTGCCCAGTTGCTGATGGTGGCAGTGTAGTGTTACGGTGGACTGCATGTCTGGTGCTGAGGTGAGCTGAGGTAAATTTTTACGTGGGACTTGAGTGTTCTGGCCGCTGAGGTGGCATGAGGTATACTTTACGTGGGACTGCCGTTGTCTGCCCGCTCGGTTTGCTTGAGGTGGCAGGTGGTATGTTTCCGGGTGGGACTGCATGTCTGGGTGCTGAGGTGTCATGAGGTATTGTTTTACGTGGGAGTTTGGGGGGGCGTGTCCTGGCGAGTTGCTGAGGTTGCATGAGGTTAATATGTTACGGTGGGACTGCCCATGTCCTGGTGGCAGGTGGCCATGAGGTATAATGTTACGTGGGAGTGCGTGTCTGGGCGAGTGGCCTGAAGGTGGCATGGAGGTATATGTTACGTGGGAGTGCTTGTCTGGCGAGTGCCTGAGGTGGTTGCAAAGTGTATGATGTTTTTTTTTTTACGTGACTGCGTTGTTTCTGGTCGGGTTTGCTGAGGTGGCAGGTGTTATGTTTTACGTGGGAACTGCATGTCCTGGTGTGCTGATGTGGCATTAAGTAGATGTTCGTGGGACTGCGTTGTTCTGGCGCTGAAGGTGGTCTGAGGTATTCTGTTCACGTGGGGACTGCCTTGTTTTTTGCCGGGTGCTGAGAGTGGCAAGGTGTATGTTTTTACGTGGGACTGCCCATGTCTGGTGCTGAGGTGGCATTGAGGTACTATGTTACGTGGTGTCTGCGTGTCTGCCGGTGCTGAGGTTGGCAGGTGGTATGTTACGTGGGAACTGTCAATGTTCTGGTGCGATGTGGCCTGAGGTTATATGTTACGTGGACTCTGCAATGTCTGGTTCTGAGGTGGCAGGAGGTAATATGGTACGTTGGGAGTGCGGTGTCTGGCGAGTGGCTGAGGTGGCATGAGGTATATGTTTTACGTGGGCTGCAAATGTCTGGTGCTGGAGTGGTCATGAGGGTATATGTTTACTTGGGAGTGGCGTGTCTGGGCCGAGTGCTGAATTGGTATGAGGTATTATGTTACGTGGGACTGCAAATGCTCTGGTCCCGAAGGTGGCATGAGGTTATATGTTTTACCGTGGGAGTGCCTGCCTGGGCGATGCTGAGGGTGTCCATAGGTTGTAGTGAAACACATGGACCTTGCAATAAACAGTAAAAACAAAAAACACGTAAAAAGTGCCCAGACGCAAATTCAATAATAAAAACCTTAAAAAAAAAAAAAAAAAAACAAAGAAAAAAAAAAAAACCTCCCCCCCCACACAGACACACAAAAAAAAATAAAACCAAAATTTAATTTTAAAAATAACAAAGCATTTTAACAAAGCAACTATGATGGATTTGCAGTGTCGGCTGCAGTCTGGCGCATGTCTGGGTCTGGGTGCATGTACTTTCTGGCAAAGGGAAAAGTTAAAGTTTAATGGTGCCATATTTAAACAGGAAGTTTCCCCCTTAAAATATGAATATCTGGATTGTAATATGAGATGCTTCAAGTCCAGAGATCTGTAGCCTGAACCTAGGAAAGGGTGACAGAATAATGCCCCCGCAATATTTATAGCATAGCTTGGTAAAGAAATTACTACTTAACTTAAATTAAAAAACATTTATAAATTGGCAAAAATACAAATGCTTTGTAGTCAATTATTTGGGCAAATTTTAAATATGTAATTATAAAATATCATATCAAGATTAAGTCCCTCAACATGTCTTGAAAAAACAAGTACAAATTGTTTATTAATATGTCTTGCTTTTGCAGAGACCTTGTCATTTAACACCTTTTAAGCGCTCCGCGCCGTAGCTGTAAACTGCGCAGCTTCCGACTATTAGCGCCTCAGCGCAGTACTCTACGGCGCGAGCGCATAGGATGTTTTTAGAATTGGCCACCAGACGATCTCGCGACGTGGTGACATCGGGACGGAATTGGGTGAAGAGGCATGAGGAGTTCCTGTCTCCGTCACCCGAACCAATCAAATCGGTCCCCGCCCCGCCGATCGTCCGTGATTGGCCAGTCACACCTTAACTGTCCCAATTACACGATTTTGGGCTGAAAACCGTGCTTTTTCATTAGCCCTTTCCTCTTCCTCACAGCGGCAACATTTTTTTGGTTTGTTATCCGCTGGAGAGAGGAAAGAGCGTACTCTCTGTTTGGTGCACCAACAATACACTCTTACACTAAATAAGATTGTTTCTGGATTCCTTAGCTTGAAAAAATCAAAAAAACCCTATTGTTCCCTAACAAATTTCCCTCCTATCTGTTTTTTTTTTTTTTTTTTTTTCTGTGTCCTGGTGTGTTCCCCTGTGGTGATCCGCCTGTTGTGATCCCACGTGTCCTTCCGTTTTTCCCTGTCCTGTCGTCCCTTCTGAAACCCAAACGCCTTTTTTCAGTTGCGCCTGTGTTAGCGTTGTTCTGCACTGGACGCACTTTTCAGTGCGCCGTGTTGAAATAGCGCTGCACACAGGAAGCTTTAGAGCATCTTAATAGAGCGGTAGTTAGTTGTCCCCTTAGTGAGGCAAGCTAGGTCATTGTAGCGCCTTTTGTTTTTTTTTTTTTTGCGCGTGGCACAATAGGTTTTTTTTGTTCGGTGCCCTGGGTATATTTTTTTTCCCAAGAAAGAAGCGCCCGTAGGTGTAACCCCGTACGTAGCTACTACTTTATTTTGTGGTGTGCAATCTGTGCCGGCTGTCCGTGGTGGTTTGGTGTTGCATTCCTTTTTTTTTTTTTTGTTGTGCTATCTGTGGCGCTTGGGTCCGTGTAGTTTATTGCGCATTATTTTTTTGTGTGCCATCTGTGCGGCTTTGTCCCCGTGTAGTTTTTAGGTGCGCATTTATTTTTTTTGTGTGCTAAATCTGTGGCGGCTGTCCGTGTAAGTTAGGGTGCGGCATTATTTTTGTTGTGCCATCCTGTGCGGCTTGTCCGTGTTGGTTTTGGTGGTGCATTCCGCTTTTTTTTTTTTGTGTGCTATCTGTGCGGCTTGGGTTCCGTGGTAGTTTTTATGCACATTATTTTTTGTGTGCCATCTGGTGCGGCTTGTCCGTGTGGTTTTGGTGTGCCATTCTCATTTTTTTTTTTTTTTTTTGTGTGCTATCTGTTGCGGCTTTGTCCTGGGGGTTAGTTTTATTGCACATTATTTTTTTTTTTGGTGTGTGCCCAACTACTGTGCGGCTTGGTCCGTGTAGTTTTAGGTTGGCGCATATTTTTTGTTGCCTCTTGCGGCTTGTCCGTGTGGTTTTGGTGTGCATTTCCTCTTTTTTTTTTTTTTTTTTTTTTTTTTTGTGTGCTAGCTGTGCGGCTTGTCCGTGTAGTTTTAGTGGCACATTTATTTTTTTTGTGTCTATCCTGGTGCGGCTTGTCCGTGTAGTTTAGTGGCGCCATTATTTTTTTTTTGTGTGCCATCCTGTTTGCGGCTTGTCGTTTTGTGGGGTTTTGGTGTGCTTCCCTCTTTTTTTTTTTTTTTGTGTGCTAATCTGTTGGCTTGTCCGTGTTAGTTTTTAGTGCAACATTATTTTTTTGTGTGTGCCATCTGTGCGCTTGTCCGGGGTAGTTTGGTGTGCATTATATTTTTTTTTTTTTTTTTGTGTGCCTGCCTGCCTAGATAGATAAACGGTTTTTTATTATATTTATTATTTATTCCCGTGTCATTTGGTGGCACATTATCTAAATTTTTTCTAGTTCCTCTTATTTTTTTTTTGTTGTGTGCAAATGTCTCAGTAAGAACGTACACCGTTGTTTGGAGGCAATATAACATGCTTGCCTCTGACAACACGAAACCGTTGCTTTCAGCTAGGGTGGGGATGATGGTCCCTTTTTAACTTTCATCATCCTCGCGTGCTGCATGCGTTCTGTGGGTTGGAGGTGACCCTAATGAGGGTACCCGGTGCAAGGTCGTGGGGGGGGGGTGCCGAGGTTTTTCCAGGGACTTCTTGCAGGAGAAGTAGGCCCTGGGGACTTCTGCAGGAGAAAGTGCCTGGGACGCTGGGTTCCTGCAGGAAAGTGCCTGGGACCTTCTTTCTGCAGAGAAGTGCCTGGACTTCCTGCAGGAGAAGTTGGCCTGGGACTTCTGCAAGGAGAAGTTGCCCTGGGGAACTTCCTGCAGAGAAGTTTGCTGGGACGTCTGCGGAGAAGCCGTCTGGGGCTTCCACTGACCCCACCATGGGTAGCCCCCAGATAATATAACCCCCTCATGTCCTGAACTTTAATCTTACGGGCCATCCTGGAAATTACTTTTTGACACACAGGGGCTCAGAGCTGTGGACTTTTTTAAGTTGTTTTTTTTGCATGAGGCGCTGCTTGCATATTAGTTATATTTCAAGTTCAGACAAATCGCTAAACGCTGCACCAACCAGTATTGCCCAAACCCCCACGTCCTTTTATGTGGCCCAACACACGACCCGAAACACAAGGGGATTGGAACCCGCGACGAGAGAGTAGAGGAACTCGCTTTCACTGGGCAGCAGGGAGATGAGGCAACAATTATTGGGGACACACTAAGTACTCCGTGATTGGGATTAGAGCCCTGTGCTATCGAGGGGACTCGGGGCCGTGAGGGCACAGACCACAGCAGGGCGGGGAGTGTACTGGTACCACACCGTGGCCCAATAGTTTCGGCCGGCCGCTGAAAATGACAGATGCGCTGAACCAGGCGGGCGAGTAAGTTTTTTGCACTACACTGTGACACGACACATGCCCCACAAAGCCAAGAGGGACCGGGCCAGTTAGTGATCGTTATTTAAGGTGCAGGGGGCCCAGATTAGACTGTTTGAGTGCCAAGTTGCCCAGGCATATCTCGCCCGCCGCAACAGGTGGCCCTAGGAACGGCGTCCCTGGTAACAAGTGGCAAAGGGAGACTTCAAGTCCATTCCCAAAGTGCCCAGGTCAACAGCCTGCCCAATAAGAGGCAAGATGGGGAGGGGAAAAGATGTTTCAGCCTGTGGCGAAAGTTGTCCGTCCGGGTAACAGAAAAGAAAACATTAAAATTAAAACAATTCCGGGTAGGTGAAGGGGAAGGACTCTCCCACGATAGTGCCCCAGAAAGATTGCCCCCCACGTTCCGAGGGTGTTCACAGGGAAAGATTAGTTGGGGTGGGATTGTAGTGCAGCCCACCTGCGGTACCAGGTCAACTACCACTCTAGCCGTAAAACACTTTTCTTTGCTACCAAACCAGCCCGAAAAAAACAACCCCTGTTCAAGTGTCCTCACTTCCAGACTACTTAAGACGGCATGCGATCACTGGTTACCGCAGAATCAGGAGAGGTCCTCCGCTAAGAGTCCCGCTGCTTGGCAAGAACATTAAAAAGGGGCACGAAAGCAGGGCCATTATGCAGCGAACAATCGTGTGTACTGGTGTGTTTCAGTAGCAGAGCAAGAGATAAAGGCCTTGGATAAGCCCAATACAATGAGCAACGACCCGGACCAACCCGTGGTTCCCAGTACGAGGGGTTGCCAGTGCAGGAAGCCCCCAATGCCAGACTGGATTTTTAGGAGGATAATAATAATGGAGGGGTGACCTTCGAACCCAAGGGTCTGCAGCCCGACAGGAGGGGGGGGGGTGCGCATGCGGAAGTCCGAGGGTTGTGTTGTACAAGAAGCTGGCCCCGTGCACGATCATCAGATGGCATTGTATAATGCCGTATGTGGCCTGCACGATATGCCCGGCCGAGGGGAACTTTCCCGGGAATTTGGTCGAGGTGGGGTAAGAAAGTGACGGTGTCTTTTTTGGAGACCAGGAAATGGGAGAGTTCTAGCACAGTCTGGAAGTGAGCGCACAAGGGAGGGCAGGGGCGGGGGGGGGGGGGAGAATGGGGGGCACGTTGTGGAATTGTAGCACGGGGGCTGGGGAGGGGGGGAGGAGAGAAGGGGGGGAGGGGAAAAAGGGGGGGGGAAAAGGGGGGGGAGAGGGGGGGGGGGGGGGGGGGTGGTTAGGGGGGTGGGGGTGGGGGGGGGGGGGTGGGGAGTGGGGGAGGGGGGGGGGTTGAGGTAGAGTGGGGGGGGGGGGTAGGGGGGAGGATAGGGAGGGTGTGGTGGAGGAGTATCGAAGGGGGGCCAAGGGGAGGAGGGGGGGGGGGGGGGGGGGGGGGAATGTGGGGTGGAAGGGGGGAGAGAGATACGGGGGGGAGGGGGGGGGGGGGGGGGAGGGGTATAGTAGAGGGGGGGTCGAGGGGGGGAACGAAAGAAGGGGGGATAAGTGAGGGGGGGGGGGGGGGGGGGTGGGGATAGAGGGGGGGGGGGGGGGGGGGAGGGGGGGGAGGGAGGAGTGAGGAGATGAGAGGGGGGGGGGGGGACGGGTGAGAAGGGAAGGGGGAATAGGCGGGGGAGCGACAGGGAATGGGGGGGGGAAAAGGAGGGATAAAGGGGGAAGAAGATCAGGGAAAGGGGGGGGGAGGGGAGTATGAGAAGGGTGTTCCAGAGGGGGAGTGGAAAAGAGGGGCAGGGCGGGGGAGGGGGGGGGGGAGACAGAGGTGAACTTTCCTGGAATTTCATGAGAAGGTTGTAATAAAGTACTTCTTTTTGGAGACCAGGAAGGGTAGAGTGCTAGCCACATCTGGAAGTGACGGCCCACATCACGTATTGTAACCGGCAGCCACTTTTCCAGGAGTAGTATCCCCCAATCATCCAGCAAGGGAAGGTTCAACAAAAGAGGTGGCAGAAGGTGTGCTCGCTCCAAAATGGCATTTTAATGGAAGGACACCCAATTCTCAACTGTGAGACATGCCCCAGAAAAACCAGGTTTATGTATGAAAGATTGCTTCCGAATTTATCATACATCCCTGGGGGATTTTTTAGAGTACCCTGTTGTAACTTCCCCTTTACCCTGACGCAAGGAGGGGAGAAAAAAAAAAAAAAGCCTTATTACATCATGCGGGGCCGCCGCATATGTAGGGGGGGGGGGAGAAGACAAGCCCGCAGGCTTCCCATTCTTAAAAGCCCGGCCAGTGTGTCCCAGGCCTGAGGTAATTTGGGTACACTACAATAGACACCGAACGTTAATGCTTTAAACCCGGGAATAGAAAACAATGGGGCAGGGGGCAATCATGATATTTTTAGGGTGTTTGTCTCCCGTGGCCCAGCAGTCTGGGCAAACAAAAATGACCTAATGGATATTTTTTTACTATGCACTTCCCCATTTGCACTTTTTCAGGGAGAATAATCACCCTGTGGGGTGTTAAAAAAATTCTAGCTATATAATACCCCTAGGAAGATTAGATTCATGAGGGGTGTAAGTTGTTCCAAAATAAGGTCCAGTATTCCTTTAGGGGTTTCTACTGTACTTGGCCCCTTTATTGTTTGCCATCTACAATCTTTCAATGATGGCCAAAAAGAAAAAAAAGTTACAAGTCTGTTGCTCCAACAAGTTTATTCCCTTTTGAGCCCTGCCGTGTCCCATCCTACAGGTTATTGCCGTCCTATGGGGTATTTGGCCCTAAACCCGGGTAACCCGCTGATGATTTTTGGTGTTTGTCTAAAGTGGTCATGAGTTGGGCAAAATACTTTGGTGTCACTTGCAATGGCAATAATTTATAAATTGCAATACAATGGTTTTCTTCCTCTGCACTACTCACTTTTGTATTACATTGAGCCAATCACTTATTGGCAGTTTAAAATGCTCATTACAAACTCTACATACATTCTTTGAGGGGTGCCCCCTTTTTTCCAACAATGGGTTTTCACCTACTTGGGTTTTCTATTGTACTGGTTAAACCTCGGGGGTTTACCCCCCATTTCCCATCTAGTGAAAACAAGCTTGAAACCTAAATTGTGGCTTTCTTGAATGTTAATTCCGTGACCCCTGGCCGGTGTGCCCATCCTGTAAAATTATTGGCACATGTGTTGGTATTGGCTGTACATCGGACAACCCGCCAGAATGATTTTTGGGGTGTTTTGTCTAAAGAAAGTGGCATGGGTTGGGGCACAGTACATGAGGCACTAAACATGACTTTTTTGAGATAACAAACACAATTTTTTTTACTCTGCAACTCAATTTACTTGTGCACATCCATTTTTTTTTGGCCATCGTGGTTGGGGGTTAAAATGCTCATAACAATCCCTCAAATACATTCTTTGAGGGGTGCCCTTTCCCAACTAGGTTTCCCTACTTGGGGGTTTCTTTGTACTGGTACCCTCGGGGAGTACCCAACCAATTTAACCAATCTAGTGGAAAAAACGAAGCTTTGAAAACCTAAATTGGTGCTTCCTTTATTTTTTTCTGACCCCCTGCCGTTTGGCCCAGGCCCTGTATTATTGGCAATGTGTGGTAATTGCTGTACTCGGGAAACAAAAAAAAAAAAAAAAAAAACCCGAATAAAAATGATTTTTGGGTGTTTGTTCTAATTGGCCTGGGTTGGGCACAGTTACATATGCCTAAATGACTTTTTTTTGAGATAAAAACGTAGACAATTTTTTTTTTTATTTTTTTACTCTGCACCATTTTACTACTTTGCACGTACTTTGTTGGTTGGCCGAGCCCGGTGGTTGGGGGGTGTAAAAAAATGCTCATACCACAAGCCCTCATACATTCCTTTGGGGGTGCCCCTCTCCAAATAGGTTCACTACTTTGAGGGGGTTTGCTATTGGACTGGTACCAAAATTCGGGTGTACCCCCCATATATTAATTAAACAATCTAAGTGAAAACCGAAGCAGAAAATATGAAAACCTAGCAAATTGTGCTTCTTTTATATATTTATCCCTTTATTTAATATTATTTATATTCCTGACCCCTGCCGTGTGCCCAGCCGTACCATTAATTGGCACATAGTGTGGTAAATTTGCTAGTACTCGGGGACATCAAAGGAAAAAAACCCGCAGAATGGATATTTATGTGGGGGTGTTTTGGTTGTCTAAAAAGTGCTGGGTTGGGCACAAAAAAAGGAAAATTACATGAGGCAAACTACAAATGAACATTTTGAGAAAAATAGGGGAAAAAACACAATTTTTTTTAATATTTTGTTTTTAATCTGCACCATTTACTATTGGCACCTCAATTTTGTGTGTTTTGGGCGCGATGGGGGCAGAGTGTTGGGGGGTTTAAAAAATGCTCAAGTAAAGCAACCCACAATACATTCTTTATGAGGAGGTGCCCTTGAATAAAATTTTCCAAATATAGGTTCACTACTTGGGGGTTCTGTTGTACTTGTACCTCCAGGGGGTACCACCCCATAATACCAAATCTAGATGAAAAAAAGTGAAACGTAGGCTTGAAAACCTAAATATGGTTGCTTCTTTATTCCTGATTTTGTATGTCCTTTATTATTTATGTTTATTCCTGAACACCCTGGAGCCGTGTGCCCAAGAAAAAAAAAATCGCTGGTAAAAAAAAAATGTAGTGGGGGGCACATCTTGTGGTAATTGCTGTACTCCCCGGGGTGACAAACCCAACAGAAAATTGATTTTTTTTTTTGTGGGTGGGTGTGTTGTCTAAGTGGCATGGGTTTTAATGGGGTGCACAATAATAGGAACAGCACTACAAAATGACCATTTTTGAGATAAAAAAAAACGCAAATTTTTTTTATTTTACTCTGCAAACCATTTACTTTGCATTTTTATTTATGACCAGCGCGTGTCGGGGTTAAAATGCTCACCAAACCACCACCGATAAATTCTTTTGTAGGGGTCTTTTTTTTCCGTAAATGTTATCATTTTATTGGGGTTACTATTGCACTGCTGGGGTCAAACAAAAACTGGCACCCTCACACTGTCCCTGCCCAGGACAATGAGCATGGACTTCCAAATACCAAACAGTGAAAACGGAGCTTGAAAATAAAATTCACGATCCTTCCGTTTTCCATCCCTTCTGTTTGCCCGTCTGTAATTTATTTTCGGCAACAGTGTGTGGTATTGCTGTCTCGGGAAACAAAACCTGCAGAATGATTTTTTTTTTTTTTGCGTTGTTTGTCCTAAAGTGTGCACGGGTTGGGCCACAGTATTATGAGGCACTTAACAAATGACAGTTTGGAGATTAAAAAAACAACGCAATTTTTTATTTTTATGATTACAAGTGTCTGCACCATTTACTGCTTTTGCCCATTTAATGTGGACCACGTGTCGGGGGTTAAAATAGCTCACGCACAACCCAACCGATAAATTCTTTTGAGGGGTTCCCTAGGATTATTCCGTAATGGTGATCAAATTTATTGGGGTTTTCTATTGCACTGGCACTCCAACGGGCCCTGCCAACATGACATGGTTGTCACTGGGACCAAATCCAAACATGTGAAAAAAACGGATCCTTGAAAAATAAAGTTCCAACGACACTCCTTCCCCGTTTCATCCCTTCTTTGTGCCCCAGTTTCTTTTACATTAGGTTGGCACATGTTGTGGTATTGTGCTGTACTCAGACGGACCCCGGCCAGAACATATATTTTTTGGGGTGTTTGTGCGGTAAAAAAAAGTGGCATGGGTTTGGGCACAGTATATATGTGGCACTTAAATGAAACCTTTTTGAGAATAAAAAAAAGAAAAAACACGCAATTTTTTATTTACACTCTGCAACCATTTTACTTTAACACTTTGCATTTAATTTTGAACCGGGGAGGGGGGAAGCTTGTCCAGGGTATGCCACCAACAAAGGAAAGAAACTCACCGATTAAGGTTGCTTGTTGTGGGGGTCTAGTTTTCCCGTAATGGTAATCATTTATTGGGGTTTTCTAAAATTGCCCACTTTCGTGCACCACTCACGGGCCCCGCCCAACATGACATGGGTGCACTCCAAATCCAAACATGTGAAAACGGAGCCTGGGAAAATCTAAAAATTTCACTCCTCCGTTTTCGATCCACTTCCGTTGTGCCCAGTACCGGGTAAATTCTTTGGCACATGTTGTGGTATTTTGCTTGTACTCGGGGAAACACACCTGCCAGACTACATGATTTTTGGGGTGGTTGTCCCTAAAGTGGCACGGGGTTGGGCACAGTATAATGAGGCACATAAAAATGACATTTTGGATAATAAAAAAAAACGCAATTTTTTTATTTTTTAATAAATTTTTTAACACTCCTGGTAGCACCATGTAACCTTGCAATTTACTTTGCATTTTAATTATTTTGACCAGCGTGATAGTCCGGGGATTTAAATGCTAGCACAACCACCGATAAATTCGTGAGGGGTCTTCTAGTTTTTCCGTAATGATTTTGATCATTGTATGGGGTTTCTGAATTGTAGCACAAAAGCTGGGCCGGCCCACCTCACGGGCCCTGCCAACGATGACATTGCCTCCAAACCAAACCATTGAAAACGGAGCTGGAAAATCAAAATTTCCCACTTCCTTATGGCCGTTTTGCATCGGACCTTCTGTGGGCCCAGGCTGT
Source organism: Engystomops pustulosus (assembly GCA_019512145.1). Lineage (NCBI taxonomy): Eukaryota > Metazoa > Chordata > Amphibia > Anura > Leptodactylidae > Engystomops > Engystomops pustulosus. The sequence goes on along the minus strand of CM033643.1, from coordinate 113,310,934 downwards.
GAAATTATTTGGCACTTGTGGTGTATTGTTGCTGTACTCGGGACCAAACCTAGCAATGCAGACTGATTTTTTTAGGGGTGTTGTCTAAAGTGGCACGGGTTTGGGCCACATTATATGATGCAACTAAAATGAGACAATTTTTGAGGGATAAAAAAAAAAAAAGCACAAAAAAAACAAAAAAAAAACAAAAAAAAAAAAAACTGCAATTTTTTTTTTATTAATTAATACTCTGGCAAACCATTTGCTTTGGCATTTATTTTGAGACGACCGCCCGATGTCGGGGGTTTTAAAAAAATGCTCCACCAACAACCACCGATAAATTTTTCGTTGAAGGGGGTCCTAGTTGTCCGTAATGGTTATCATTTTATTGGGGGTTTTCTATTGCAAACGATGGAACTTTCGGCAACTTTGGCACCTCACGGGCCCTGCCCAACTAAAGGATTGACATGGCCCAGCTCCCAAAGCCAAATCATGTGAAAACGGAGAAAACCTGAAATCAAATTTTCACGCTAAGGCTCCTGCGCGGTTTTTAACAGCTCAAAAAACCCAATAAGGACCCTTCCTGTGTGCCCCAGTCCTGGGTAATTAGTGTGGCCACATGTGGTGGGGGGGTATTAGGGGCTGTACTCAGGACAACCCGCCAAGAAGTGATTTTTTGGTGTGGGGATTTGTCTAAAAGTGGCATGGTATTGGAGGGGCACATAAAATATGAGGCAAACTAAAATACATTTTCAATGACCTGTTTTAGCTAAAAAAAAAAAAAAAAAAACAAAAAAAAGAGGGATGTAAAAAAAAAAAAAAAAAAAAAAAAAAAGAAGAAAAAACGGCAATTTTTTATTTAATTTTGATTTTTTTTTTTTTACCTATTTTTTATATTACATCTGCACCAGTATAACTTTGCAATTTATTTTTTACCACGTGTTCGGGTTAAGGAGAAATTCTCCACCACAGAAAAAAAAGGCGAAAAGCCGGGAAAAAAAAAAAAAAAAAATGAGCGGGGAAAAAAAAGGGAAAGGAAAAAAAGGGGGGAAAAGAAGGGGGGGGGGGAAAACAAAACACACCGATATCATTCTTTTGAGGTTCCCTAGTTTCCTTCCCGTAATTGGGATCGTTTTAATTGGGAGTTGATTTATATATAAGTATAATTATATAAAACAATTATTGGTGAGATTTGGGGGTTTTCTATGTAGCACGGGCGAGCCAAAAAGAAATCAAACGGGGGCCCTGCCAACAAATGACATGGCGCCCTCCACATCCCACACATGTTGCAAACGGAGGGCTAGAAGAAAATCAAAATGTTCAGGCGGGAAAATGTAACTTCCCGTTCAAAAGGATTCTCACATCCCTTATCTGTGCGCCAGTCTTATTAAATTATTGCACAGTGGTTGTATTGAGCTGTAACTCGGTTGAGGAAAAAACCCGCAGAGGCGAAATGTTTTTATGAGGGAAAAGGTGTAATTGTATTCAAAAGTGTGCAGTTGTTTATTGGGGGCAACAGTTATATTGAGGCCAACTAAAATGAACATTTTTTTGAAGATAAAAACTCATGCCACCTCAGCACCCGCCAGACACGCAGTCCTACGTAACATAAACCTCATGCCACCTCGGCACCCGCCAGAAACGCAGTCCTACGTAACATACACCTAATGCCACCTCAGCACCTGTCAGACATGCAGTTCTATGTAAAATACACCTCATGCCAACTCAGCACCTGCAAGACATGCAGTCCCATGTAACATACAGGTCTTCACTGACCTTATCACATCCACTCCTATCAAGCCCCCTCACCTCCATACACGTGTATGCACACAGTACCTGAACACGTTCTACTTGCAGGCAGCCATTACAGCTCTACTTCCTGTGAGAAGACTGCGTAGTAAGCCACGCCCCTTTCCTGGAGGCTCCGCCCCCTCCCGTGACATCACGGCTACTCAGACTACCACGCTCCGGACCGCTCAGCCCACACACTACAGGGGATAATTGCCAAGCTTACTTTTACGCTTGGCAATTATTCTGGGGAGTAATGGCGCCTCATCATGCGTCTATGACGCTTGGTGAGGCGTTAATGCGATCTCTGGGTGCAATGAGAATTTTAACCCTTTATGTGCTGTTCCAAATCTAATACAAAGTGAATGGTGCAGAGTAAAAATCATTATGCAGGTTCTGCCAGGTACGGAAATAATCTATGGTCTGGGCGCACAGCACAACAGACATATTACAAATGTTTTTTGTCAGCATGAAGCATTTTCAGATGCCTTTAGGGACCAGTAAAGTAAAAAGAAAAACTGTCCCTAATTTCAGAAAATACACCCCTTAATTTATCTAGGATTGTTGTGACTATTTCAAATATGCCATTTTTGTCCAAATATATTGTGCCCAACTCATGCCACTAGAGAAAATCACCTTAAAAATGATTGTTGGTTCTCCTGGTAACAGCAATATCCAATTTGTGGCAATAATCTATTACCTGGACACAAGGCAGGGTACATCCAACAAATAAGAAAATTAAACACCCATGGCGGTTTAAAACACTTCTCTATGCATAGACTAAGTTTGTTGGGTAATGTATCACACTAATAAATGTTTTCCCTCCTCATACCCCTTTTTGAACACATTCTGCACCATTTTTGATTCCTTCCTTTGCTTGCAGTTTGGGGAACTTCTCCAGGAAAGTGTTGCCCTGGTACAACACTTGTGGCATCGCTTCCGGAAGCACTGGTGCTCACCCTTTCTAGTCTCCAAAAATCAGTTTTATTACCACCTTTTGGTATTCCAGGAAAGATCTGCTCTGGCATGCACATCAATATAGCACATATGCATTATACAGTGTCCAGCTTCTTGTACCACACCCTCCATTTCCACATGACGCTATAGGGCTGAAGCACCTGGTAGACCAAGTCAACCCCTCCCATGTACCTCTTGTAGACCAAAATGTAGTCAAGTTTGGGGGGTTTAGTACTGGTACCTTGTATTGGGACAGGGGTGCTGGTGTGCCCATGTATTGCTGTTAATTCAAGGACCTCTCTCTTGTCTGTTGTACTTAACACAAAATACAGAGTTGCTGCATTGTTCCCTGGCTCTCATGCCAGTTTTTGCTCAAGGAGCAACTTAGGGAGGTTTTTCTTTCTGACCATGCTATATGCCACAGTATTTGTTGAAGCGAGGCATACGAATAGTGTTATGTTCGTATAAAAATTGTCATATAATTGTCATATAAAAAAGTATAAGTGGAAGCCCCTTTCCATTAGTGGGTGCACTAAGCCCCAAGCTACTCCAGCAATTCCGGCAAGGGGGGTCATTCTGTGGGCTGTATCCTGGAGTTCTTAAATTTGTAGGTAATAATAATAATCTTTATTTATATAGCACCATCAAATTCCATAGCACTACTTAGGGGAACATATACAAAATAAAATAAGACATTGCAGAGTAATAACAGTCATATGAAACAATAGGAGTGAGGGCCCTTCTCACAAGAGCTTACAGTCTATGAGGAAGAAGGGGGTGACACGAGGTATAAGAGCTTACATAATGGTCCAGTCATTTTTTAAAAATAAGGGAATGGAATAAAAATTAATAAATAAAAATTCTGCTGCTTGAACCATCATCCATCAGCCACCATCTTATATACAAAGTCCAAAGGAACGGTAGGGAAACCTGGTACCTTGCATTTTCTGGATACAGACAAGGGGACTACCCAGCATTGGTTAATAGAGAGCGATAAGCCTGCCTAAATATATAGGTCTTAAGAGCACATTTGAAGGTTTGGGGGTTGGGTATTAGTCTGACCCTCGGTAGGGCATTCCAGAGAATTGGTGCAGCTCTGGAGAAGTCATGGAGACCTGAGTGGGAGGTTCCAATTAAATAAAAGTTTAACTTAACTTAAAATAACTGGATAAGCGATAGATTTAGATAAGAGTGAACAGGTAGGACGGTGCAGCAATATGAAGAGTTTTGTAGATGATGGTGACTAATTTAAACTGTATTTGAAAGGAGATATTCAACCAGTGCAGTGACTGGCATACACTGGATGAATCAGTGTAGTGTTTGGACTGAAAGATGAACCTGGCTGCTGCCATGAGAATGGATTGTAGAGGAGACTGTATAATAAGTGGATGTCCGTGTAGGGATTTACAGTAGTCTAGAAGAGAGTGAATGAGAGCGACAACTTGTGTTTTAGAGGTTTCAATTGTAAGATAAGGTAAGATTTTAGAAATGTTTTTTAAGGTGCTTACGACTAGAGCGAGCAACATATTGAAAATTCTGTGCAAAGGAGAGTTCGGAGTCCAGCCTAGCCTTAAGACAATGAGCCTGCTACATTGGGGTTATGGTGACATTACAGACAGAAATAGAGAGATCAGTGTTTGGGTGGAGACTGTAGAAAGGCAAGAAGTTCAGTTTTGGAAGCATTAGGGGACATGATTTGAGAGATGGCAGAGAGACAGTCACTGGTGTTCCTCAGCAAGGCGGGAGTGATATATTACGTGCAGACTTGTATAGCTGGGTATCATCCGAATAAAGATGATACTGAAAACAAAATCTGCTGATGGTTTGTCCAATGGGGGCAATATAGAGTGTAAAAAAGAAGAGTACCTAGGACTGAGCCCTGAAGAACCCCATCAGTGAGGGGGAGAGGCGAGAGATCCAGAGGAGGTGACACTGAAGGTGCGGTGCGAGAGAGGAAAAAAATGTCATTCAGGCCATCTTGAGTTAGAGTTGGCATCAAATGCTGCCGAGAGATCCAGAAGAACTAAGAGAGAATAGAGCCCTTTGGATTTGGTGGTGAGGAGATTATTGGAGACTTTAGAAAGAGAAGTTTTAAGTCACAGCGCAAGAGCGGAGGAAACCAGATTGTTGGGGAACAAGTAGGGAGTTGCTGAGAAATGGCGTGTTAGTCGAGAATAAACCAGGCACTCCAGGAGTTTGGAGATGAAATGAAGATTTTAACCCCTTAAGGACCCAGGGTATTTTCGTTCATTTCTCGCTCTCCATCTTCAAAAATCTGTAACTTTTTTATTTTTCTGTGTACAGAGCTGTGTGAGGGCTTATTTTGTGCGTAACAATTTTTAATTTACCTTGATGTCATTTATTATAACATGCCATGTAGTGGGAAGCCGGAATAAAATTCCAAATGTGGATAAATTGAAAAAAAACATGTGTGCGTCACGTTCTTGTGGGCTCAGTTTTTATGACTTTCACTGTGTGCTCCAAATAACACCTCTACTTTATTTTTTGGTTCGGTACGATTGCGATAATACCAAATTTATACAGGTTTTATTGCGTTTTAATACATTTTCAAAAATTAAACAAATGAGTACAAAAAAGATAAAAAAATTTTTTTCCATCTTCTGATGCTAATAACTTTTTCATACTTTGGTGCACGGAGATGTGTGAGGTGTCATTTTTTGCGAAATGAGACGACGTTTTCATTGCTACCATTTTGAGGTCTGTGCGACATTTTGATAATTTTTTGTTTCATTTTTTATGTGATGTAACCGTTTTTATATTTTGATCGGGCATTTTGGGACGCAGCGATACCCAATATGTTTGTGATTTTTACTGTTTATTATGTTTTATATCAGTTCTTTTCATCAGTTTTTTCATTTTTTAAACTTTTTTTTTTTCTTTTTTTTCCCACTATTTCTAGACCATCTAGGGTCCATTAACCCTAGATGGTCAGATCGCTCCTACCATATACTGCAATACTTCTGTATTGCAATATATGGCATTTTTGCAGGTCATTCATTACAATGAGCCACTGGTTGACTGATCACTCATGTCAAAAGAAGACCCGAGGCTACCATGGCAACCGATCGCCGCCCCCCGATGACGTTTTGAACACCGCCGGCGACTTTGCCGGCGGCGATGACAGGGTTAATAGCCACGATCGGTGCAAGCACCGACCGCGGTTATTAGCGGTGGGGGTTTTCTGCAAAATGCAAAAAACCCCACCTTTGTATGAAGAGGACTCAGCATGTGAGCCCTCTTCATACACTCCTTATACCTCTGCGCCGTAGAGCTACGGCGCAGAGCGTTAAGGGACATCTACCATCAGGATAAAGAATTGTAAACCATGCACACTGACGTACTGGTGTGTGCTCTTCTTTTAGCTTCTTAGAACCTTGTTTAGAAGGTTTAGAACGCTTAGGCTCAATTGCATAATTAAAAACTTTATTTTGTAAAAACAAGGGCATGACAACCTACAAGAAGAGCAGATCCTGAAAATGGTTGACACACCAGCATGTAATTGTGCTTGGTTTACATACTGGTGGTAGATGTCCTTTAAAACGTGGTGGTAGTTAGCAGCACTGGATGTATCCAGGGAAGGTTTCTTTAGGAATCGAGTGACAACCGCATGCTTGAAAAAAGAGGGATAGATGCCAGAAGCGCGAGAGAGGTTGAAGATTTTAGTGAGGTGCGACGTGACCTCTGGGTAGATCGGGCATACAACGGGATGGGGTGACTGATGCAGGTAGTGGAGCAAGCAAAGGAGCCTGCACACTTCATCCTCTGTAACTGGCTCAAAGGAAGAGACCGGACAGGGTGAAATAGCGGAGGTAGGAGTAGTTCATGGAGTTAAGGGGAATTTATTTCCTGGTGAATGCAGTCTTTAACCCCTTATCAACTAGCCTGTTTTTGTTTGTTTCTTTGTTTTCACACTTCAGTGTATGGAGCTGGGCATGGTGTAATTTTGTTGTAGTTTTCAATGCTACCATTTTAAGGACTGTAAGGCCTTTTGATCACTTTTTATTGAGTTTTTTAAAATGGCAAAATAGTAGCCTTTTTGACTTTGGGTGCTATATTCCATTACGGGGTTAAATTCTGTGAAAAACAGTTGTTATATTTGATAGATTGGACAATTTGGGACATGGCAATATACAACGTGCGTATGATTTTATCTTTTTATTTATATTTATATCAGTTATAGGGAAAGGGGGGTGATTAGAATTTTTTTTTATTTATTTCCTGGTGAATGCAGTCTTTAACCCCTTATCAACTAGCCTTTTTTTGTTTGTTTCTTTGTTTTCACACTTCAGTGTATGGAGCTGGGCATGGTGTAATTTTGTTGTAGTTTTCAATGCTACCATTTTAAGGACTGTAAGGCCTTTTGATCACTTTTTTATTGAGCTTTTTAAAATGGCAAAATAGTAGCCTTTTTGACTTTGGGTGCTATATTCCATTACGGGGTTAAATTCTGTGAAAAACCGTTGTTATATTTGATAGATTGGACAATTTGGGACATGCCAATATACAACGTGCGTATGATTTTATCTTTTTATTTATATTTATATCAGTTATAGGGAAAGGGGGGTGATTAGAATTTTTTTTTTCAACTATTTTTCAGACCCCCTAGGGTACTTTAACTCTACGTTGTCTGATTGATCCTACCATATACTGACATACTACAGTATGGACGCATATGGGGATTTTCCACACCATCTATTACAATGTGCAAATCGCATTGTATTTGATGGTGTAAAACAAGACCTTGGGTTTTTGTATGACCCAAGGCTGTCATAGTAATCTGGGAGGTTTTTCGGGGGGCAGCGATCAAATGCAATATGTACACTGCAGGCATTTACGTGGGTAACACCCGCGATCTGTGTTAGCACCAACCAGCAAATGCCAACGCCCACCCTGTGTGGAGAGGGCGCAGCCTGTGTAACCGACGGGAGCCAACATGTAACATACTATTTCGTCACCCATTGGTAAGGGGTTAAAGTAGGTGGCTGGATCTTCTGCCACAAGGTTTTTAACAAGGTGCTGAACCTTTGGTGTTAGTAAATAATGAAGAATATCGAAGACCCTTTTAGGATTGTTAGAGAGAGAGGATATTAGATTAGTGAAATAGACCACTTTGGCGAGATGGAGGGAAATGTTATATGTTTAAAGCATAAATTTGAAGTGCAATAAGTCTGCAGATGTGTGCGATTTTATCCACAGATGTTCGGCACTCCTGTAGTACTGCCTAAGGAAACGTGTTTCTCCTCCTATTCCCACGTGGCGCGCGCTCCTTTGTTTTTTCCCCACATGGCGCGCGCTCCTTTGTTTTTTTCCCACGTGGCGCGCGCTCCTTTGTATTTTTCCCACGCGTTAGGAGGACAGTCTCAGAATCACTTTGATAAGTAACAGTGTTCAAAAGTTATAACCATATAAAGCGACGCAAGTCAAATCCAAAAATGGGAGTGTGCTCGCTGCAAAAGGCTGCGTCCTAAGGGGTTAAGGTACTATTGTGTTTATGTTTGAAGCACAAGCTCACTTTTCTTTTTTCTTTTTTTTAGGGGAAGTGCTCTGCCGTTTAAATTGCAGCTGGCATGTTTAGGTCTCCAACCTTGGGGATGCTGCTGAACATAGTATATACTATAATGGATAGAAAAAACTGTTTCTAGAAATGTGATGTTTTTTTTCTTCAGCGGTTCACATAAGAAGGCATGGAAGATCATAGTTTAGCAATTACTTAACAGAGTTGTAAACCATTTGTGAAAAAAGTAGCATAATAAAATGGACCTACAGGCTGTAGATGCATAATATCTTCACTTAACTTGATCTATTTTTAATTAAGGTTAAGGTTTTTACCTTGTATAGTGGTATGTGTTCCTAGGATTCATTCCTAAGTCAGATCTTTTCTCTTACACCTTGTTTACATTTTTCTTTGTTCCTGTTAGTTTGATTATTCTCATGTTTTTTTATATGCCAGTACTTTGTTTTGATCAAAACAGTTTTTCCTACAGGGAACATGCACTTTTAAATGCCAGAAATGCACCAGTTCTGGGAAGAGAAAGGGATTATGGCGAAAGAATTGTGTACCCACATGTTTATGACTCATATGCTGAAGCCATTAAAACATCTGCATTTGTTGGTGGAGCAAAGGTATGTTTACAGCTACCTTCTCATTTCTGGCTCATGTCATAGAAAATATATATAGCTAATCATGTTTTTGCTATTGTAGCTGCTTCTGCCAGAAGGTATTCAAAGAGAAAACAACAAAATGTATGAAGAGGTCAAGATCCCTATTACTGAGCCAATGCCAATAGGATTTGAAGAGAGGCCAGTCTACATTAAAGACTTGGATGAGGTATGTATGTTTACTTGTGCCATCCTTAGTTTAAAATGTCTTCAAGGCTGAAAAGAACAGTTCTTGTTGCAGTTACTCTCAGTACCCACTTTCCTTATTTCAACATTTCAGGATCCCATAATCTGAAAATGTGAGGAGCTAATAGTTTTGTTAGGTGCCCCTGTGCCTTTTTTTTGCATACAGCAACACTGAGGTTACTGGTAGGGATCATTGCTTGTTTTTCTTGCTTGTCCGAAAAGGACAGGGGATACTTGTCATTTGGTGAGGATTCCAGGATTTAGACCTCTGCTAATCAGTAGTATGGAGGCCTATTTTAATTCCAAAAAAATAGAGCAGCTGAGCTCAGTAGTGGTAGGTCACTTGCTCGACTTGCCCCATTTGGGGGTACAATAGACCCCAGTTTTCATGATTTGTTGGTATGCTGCCTGGGTCTCACAAATTACTCCTTTGAGTCTGCCTATTGTGTTCTCTTGAAGAAGTTACAGTATTGTCAATTTTTCTTTGTTGAATAAACGTTTACCATATTTTTTGGCCTATAAAGCGTACCAGATTAAAAGGCGCACCATCAATAAATGCCTGCTAAAATGCCTAGGTTCATATATAAGGTGCACCGGATTATAAGGATTAATGACCAGCAGGTGGCAAATCTGTGCACAGTTCAAGGCAGCTGTTGTCTGTAAGTACGGTTCATATATAAGGCACACTGGACTATAAGGCGCACCTTTGATTTCTGAGAAAATCAAAGGATTTTTTAATGCACATTTTATAGTCCGAAAAATATGGTACTTGGTTTTATTTTTGTATTTTTCAAGAGCAGTTTGGCTATCGCCTATGCTATTAGATGCTTTTTATCATATATTGTGACCTCTATATTATTTTGTGATTATGTATACAATATAGACTATTCTAAGACGTATGTTCTCTGCAGATAATAGTGCATGGGCGCTGCACTCAAATACTTTTATATTCTCTGGTGTTATATTTTGTGTGAGTTGTTATTAATACCCGTGTATAAAGTTTTGGATGATACTGATACTTAGTGTAATTATTTGGTGTAAGTATTGTTTGAACAAGCTACATGTGGTGCACCTACATGTATTAATTCTTTCAGCTATTTTTACCCTTGTACCCAGGGTTGTCACATTGCACATGTGTAGCTTTTCATATTCAACTACGATGCCCAACACGGTGTAATTTTGCTGAATAAAATTAAGCAAAGGAAATTTTGAGGTTCAGTAATTCTTAAAAACCCAGGCCAACAAAGATCTTCGCAATATTTGCAGTGCATTATAAATGATTCAGGACTCGGCTTTCGCTTTTTTTTTATAAAAAAATCACATGAGCTCAATGCGAGTGCAGACGCTTTCTTAAATGTCCTTGAGCTTGAAAATGACAGTATAGGGCTGTATGCTAGTCATTGAAACATCTGTACTGGCACGTTCAGTGACAGACTTCCTCTACTGAATCCATTTGCAAACCATTGATTAGGAGGAGAGAATGGAATATCATGCATGGACAGGAGATTGCTGAGCACATTTTAAGAAGCAAGCTGAAATTGCTTTGTGTGTGCAAGAAATCTGCTCATACGCAGACGTCAAACCAAATTAGTGGAACTGTTCAGCCTTCTTTATATCACATTTATGTCGTCTCCGGGGACCTGTTGTAATTCCTATTGACCCACATTCTCTCCATCATTTCAGCCTAATCTAAAAGGGTAAACTGTTTTTACAAAGCTAACCAGGTCTGCCAGTCTCCCTTATTGTCTCATTTCCAGCTTCTTTATATTCAGTACTGTCACTGTAGCTTTTTTCAATCTTTTTTTGAATGTTTCTCCAAGTCAGATTTTACTCTGGGGAACTAATCCCCCTTTTTACCCACCAAACTTTATTTTGTCGCCTTTTTTGGTATAATGTTTACATGTGCATAGTAATACATGCAGTCCCTGTGTTACGTACAATTCAGGTTCTTTAAGTTTGTATATAATAAGTATATTTTACTATTGTAGCTCCAGAAAAAAAAAAATTGTCCCTTCTGGGATGTTAAAGCATCTTTCCCACCTTCATCTTTTATATGTAAGTGAACAAAAATTGACAAGAGCAAGATCTTTTGATCACTTGTTCAAGTCTAAGGCTAAAACTATAGTAAAGAAATAAATAAATTTATATTTTTTATATAACAATAGAAATACAAAGAAAACATCCCTAAAAGGAAACTTGCCAAAAAATGATTTTTTAAATTAATTCTCTTCACAAAAAAATATTTTAAAAAGTGATCAAAAAATAGAATGTGCTCCACAATGATACCACTGTGGAAATCCACTTGTCATGCAAAAAGTAAGCCTTTAACCAGCTTTTTCAACTTGAAAAATGCATAAATGATGCCTCTGGAAGCATTGCGATGCAAAAGTAAATTATATTCTTCTCCAATTTTGGTTTTTATTCTGATAAATAGGGCAATTTTTAAAATAAAATATAAGTGAGTTATTGCCATAATCTTTGTGACACATACAATAAATATAAGCGATTATTTTTGTGGTACAGTGAAAGTCGAAAAAAAAAAATATTTTATAGTCAATATTGTTTGGACTATAAGACTCATCCCGGATCTAGTCTTCCAAACACACACACTCACTGACTGGGCACACAGAAAAACACAGAAAAATTCCAAATGTGGAAAAATTGAAAAAAACTGCATGTGCGTCATGTTCTTGTGGGCTCAGTTTTTACGACTTTCACTCTGCGCTCCAAATAACACCTCTACTTTATTCTTTGGTTCGATATGATCGCGGTGATACCAAATTTATACAGGTTTTATTGCATTTTAATACATTTTCAAAAATTAAACGAATGTGTACTGACCCCCTTGTACCCAGGGTTGTCACATTGCACATGTGTAGCTTTTCATATCAACTACGATGCCCAACACGGTGAATTTTGCTGATAAAATTAAGCAAGAAATTTTGAGGTTCAGTATCTTAAAAACCCGGGCCAACAAAGATGTTCGCAATTTGCAGTGCGTTATAAATGATTCAGGACTCGGCTTTCGCTTTTTTTAATAAAAAATTCACATGAGCTCAATGCGAGTGCAGACACTTTCTTAAATGTCCTTGAGCTTGAAAATGACAGTATAAGGCTGTATGCTAGTCATTGAACATCTGCACTGGCACGTTACAGTGACAGACTTCCTCTCTACTGAATCCATTTGCAAACCATTGATTAGGAGGAGAGAATGGAATATCATGCATGGACAGGAGATTGCTGAGCACATTTTAAGAAGCAAGCTGAATTGCTTGTGTGTGCAAGAAATCTGCTCATACGCAGACGTCAAACCAAATTAGTGGAACTGTTCAGCCTTCTTTATATCACATTTATGTCGTCTCGGGGACTTGTTGTAATTCCTATTGACCCACATTCTCTCCATCATTTCCAGCCTAATCTAAAGGGTAACACTGTTTTTACAAAGCTAACCACCGGTCTGCCAGTCTCCCTATTGTCACATTTCGCAGCTTCTTTATATTCAGTACTGTCACTGTAGCTTTTTTTTTTTCAATCTTTTTTTGAATGTTTCCCAAGTCGATTTTACTCGGGGGAACTAATCCCCTTTTTTACCCACCAAACTTATTTTTCGCCTTTTTTGGTATATGTTTACATGTGCATAGTAATATATGCAGTCCCTGTGTTACGTACAATTCAGGTTCTTTAAGTTTGTATATATAGTATATTTTCTATTGTATCTCAAAAAAAAAATTGTCCCTGCTGATGTTAAGCATCTTTCCCACCTTCATCTTTTATATGTAAGTGAAAAAATTGACAAGAGCAAGATCTTTTGATCACTTGTTCAGTCAAGGCTAAAACTATGTAAAAAAAATAAATTTATATTATTTTTATATAACAATAGAAATAGAAAGAAACATCCCTAAAAGGAAACTTGCCAAAAAATGATTTTTTTAAATTAATTCCCTTCACAAAAAAATATTAAAAAGTGATCAAAAATAGAAGTGCTCCCACAATGAACCACGTGGGAAATCCACTTGTCATGCAAAAAGTAAGCCTTTAACAGCTTTTCAACTTGAAAAATGCATAATTTGCCTCTGGAAGCATTGCGATGCAAAAGTAAATTATTTTTTTCTCCAGTTTGTTTTTATTCAGATAAATAGGCCAATTTTTTAAATAAATATAAGTGAGTTAATAACAAGATAGGGTCTGTAGGTTGTTCTTTAAGTTGAATTTGTAGCAAGTCAGACTGTAGATTTATCAATTGTATCCCAGCCAGAAACTTTTTTTTGGTCTCTGTGCAATTGGATTTTAAAAATGGTTGGTTGTCATAAGAAAAAAATCAATATTAACACTAAAGCTTCATTACAGCCACTGTGATAAAACTGTTACGCTGATAATTGTAGACTAGGATAAAGTACAATAAATTACCTACATCCAGAGGTCGTTGTAAATAGGGTTGTATGTAAGTCGAGGGTTCTTAAGTAGGGGACCGCCTGTACAGTGAAAATCGAAAAAAATATATTGTATAGGTCAATAGTTTTGGGTTTTTTGGGGGTTGGACTTAAGAATATCCCGGATCTAGTCTTCCAAACAACACACATCACTGACTGGGCACACAGAAAAACACAGCTCTTTTGTACATACACAAGGAACACACTGGGCCTGCTGTCACACAAACACACGTTTGCTATACACACACACAAGGAACAAACTGTGCACTGCTATACACAAAAATACAGCCTGCTATAACACATAATGAACATACTTGTGTTATATTATTATAAAACTACGATATGACACATAAACACACACATGTTGACAAATTTTTGGGTCCAAAATGAATGTTAATTTCCAAAAAATTGCCCAATTTCTCAAATCACTCTTCCAAAAGTAACTTGAAAGTGAACTATTCTTTAAATTTGATCCATATTCCAGCTTTTGCGAAACTAAAGCCACATCACCCAATTATTGTCCTCGCAAGACAGTGTAATTGCTACAATCTCCCATTCTCACTACCACTGTGTGAATAGACCTTTGAAGTGGGTAACAAATGGTGATGGAAGGACGATTCTACGTCTATCTTTGGTATGGCATGTTAGTTGGGTCAAAGAAACAGCTATGACCCTCAATAGTGCACTGTAGTGCACTATAGTGCACACTATAACACCTGCAGTATAAAGTAGAGATGACTATAAAAGGTACAAGGGAATTTTAAGTCGGCCATAGTTGCAGCCTAAAACGTGAGGCCTACACTTACCACTTTCAGGGATCTGGTTAACACTGTGTTGAATGGACATTCTTGGTTGGATACAAATAAAGGTGGGCCTTAAAGAAGTTCACATGAGGCTATTGACTGAAATGAAAAACACAGTAGGCCATGTAAAACAAGAAGAATATACAAAGGGCCTAATTGTATTCCAAAAAAAAAAAAAAAAAAATTATATTAAGGTTATTAGATTATAAGATAAACATAAAGTTTAAAAGGCCAATTAGAAGAGGAAAACGACCTTACAAAAATAAAATTGGGTCCATGACATTACGATGGTGAGCACCGCAGAGGTTTCACTCTCTCCTTTGCCTCCCTGATCAAAGGAATGTATTATCTAGATCTCTTCGATTACCGTAAATACAGAGCAGACTCGAATATAAGCGGGGGTACCAAATTTTACCACAAAAAAAGTGCATGTATGACCTCCTACAACGCATCGGGCAAACCCGAAGTGTCTCAGATAGTGCAGCCTCATCCAGCATGGCACATCAATGCAAGCGTGGTCAGAGGTTTGCGTGGTCTTTCGCATAGTTGCCAGAGGAGAGATGGGAGTGGGCCGTAGGAGGGCAAACAAACCTCACCAGACCAGTCACAATGACCTTTGTGGAGGAGGAGAATGCCAGAAGCCCTGCAAAATGAACCACCAGCAGGTGCATGGTCGGGCACGGTTAGAAACAGACTCCAGAGGATGGTATGAGGGCCCAATGCCACAGAATGGGGTTGTGCTCACAGCCCAAACACCGCGAAGGACACGGGCATTTGCCATACAATACAAACCGATTCAGCTAATTGCATTGATCCGTCTGGAACAGACCGTGGAGAGCGACTGCGCCTCGCCTCCCAAGAATGACGATTTGGCAGGTGGGTCAGTAAATAGTGTGATGTTGGCATTGCTTTCGAGGGCCACAGGAGGCGGTAAGAGTTAGTGGCTAGTATTGACTTGTTATTTTATAGACTCAAGTATAAGCAAGAGTTTGGCTTTTTAGCCCATTGTGCTGAAAAACAATCTGGTATACTCGAGTATATACGGTATATGCCAAGGTAAGTGCCAGATATTCATATGCCATAACAAGCCCCTGAAATATACAAGCAAATAGCAAAACACACACAAAGGCAAAATGAACCTGGGGGAGGAGGAGGGGGAAGAGTCTCATTATTTATTAGTCTTAGTATCATGGTGTTTACCTCAAATATTAGCAGAAGTCGATAAACTTAGTCTTAGGTATAGCGGTAACATTTTTTATCGGGCTGGGGGCTTAAAATATAATGACTACTCGGATTGCAACGCGCCGTTCTCTCGCGTTTCATTCCCGAGGAGCTCCATCCACCATACCGAAAATAATGAAGACTTTGTGAATGAAAACAAGTCGTTATTGCACAATCTAGTTCATAAAGTACTACAAGATATTTCTGTTATGGTGTAACACTTGTCTGGTGTAACCACACCTTCAGCATTATGCCAAAATCACCAAAACACATAGATACAGAATTATACAATGATTTCAAAAATTTTGCAGTTCTAATGCATTTATAGGAATCTCTTATGCAATAAGCTATGAATGATATTTTCTGTGTGTATGTGAATAAAATTTAAAATTCACAAAACTTTATAAGTAATGAATACTGTTTGTCCGTTTTTAGTCAGAGCCAGATACATATCTCGGGCAGAGATTTATTTCTAGCCATACTATCAACTGTGTGTAATCAATTAACTCTGTGCTTTGGGAGAAAACGCACTAAAGTGTCTAGGTTGCTTGATCAGGGATTAGTATTTAACATCTTATTGTTTTCAGGTTTTTGCGTGGTGATTAATATTAGGACATTTAATAGATGACCTCTATGTTCTCAAGGGAACTGTCACCAGGAACCCATATTTTAGCATCACCCAGTTCCCACAGAGCAAGTACAACGCGTGCTAAAGGTTTTGTATAAAAAATTGGGTTACAGAAATCCCAAAAGTAGTTATATTGTACCTTTCATAACAATCTGCTGTGTGACTAGGCAGTGCCAAATGGGGGGGCTGGAAGGAGCAGTTCCCCCCACCCTGGGGAACTCAACTAATCCATGTGAACTTGTCAACAATATATGAAAACACCCAATCACATGGCTTAGCCACGCCCCCTGCTCCTCTACAAGCCAAATCCCGATGAGGGAGTCATATATTGAAAAGGTCACATGTCCCAAGGGTGAGGGGGAATGCTCTTCACCCCTCCCATGGCAACTGCCTAGTACCAGCAATGTTAATTGAAAGGATAAAAATATACACATATCTTTTTCTGTAAAAACTATTTTTTCAAAATTAACGATGTGTACAAAAAGAGAAAAAAAATTTTACTATCTTCTGAACCGCGAATAAAACCTTTTCCACCACGTCCCCATGACGGCAACCTGGAGGATGCCTTTGAACCTCCTGTGGGAACATGAACGGAGAGAGCGGGTTAAAAGTCCCCTCGCCACGCATTCCTCCCACATTTTCTTCCTGTTCCCAGGGTCAGGATGGGAGAAGTCCTCTCCTTGCATCTTCAGTGTGAAGGGGGGGACACAAAAACACTACCGTCGCGGGCTTGTTAGTCCTCACCAACCACTGCAGCGTCCGTGGTCACGTTGCCGCTTGCTCCGGCCTCATCCCCTGCGTGTTTCTCACCCTCTTCCCTCTCAGTCGGTCGCCTAAGGAGAGCTGTGTAGCGTCCGTGCGCCTTAAATCAGAAATCTCGTGTGTTGTCGCACGGAGGCAGATGACGACTTCGGCGCCGCGGAGTGACGCTCCAATGCCGGGTCCCGGCGCATTGAACGCCGGCCCAGCCTTCACAGGGGGAGGGGCTCCCCTAGAAGTGTATTAAGTCAGGTTTTTGTGGGTACAGTTGATACTTGAGTCTAATTCAAGTTTTGTTTCTGGACTCTCGCGTGCAGCTCGTGTGTTTTTGTCTCACTGCCGTCACAGGCCATGTCTGAGAGGCAGGCAATGCGGTCTCTTCTCCACCCGCTGGGTACTGTGTGATGGAGTGTCCTCCAATGATTCTAGTGTATATTTTTGTTTTTGGTCTCCTGAAAACAAATTCTCTCCTCCTATCCCTTCAGTGAGGAATCTGGTGGAAAGGGGAAAGGCAAAGGAGGAGAAGAGAGAGAGAAGGGGGCAAAGTGGCACAAATTTCAAAATTGTCTGATGTCAGAGCAGAAGATGTAATATGTGCATTAGCAAGTTAACGATATGCATAAGAAAACCGATATGTAAATCTTGCATAGATAAATTATGAGAGACGAAAAAAAAACTCCTTTATGGATGAGATAAGGAGTTTATCGAAAGAAAAAATTGGTATCCCTCCGCTTCAACCTCTCAGGTCCAGGGTCCCTCCCTAAAAAGAGCCCGTATGGATCCGATTTAGCCACTCGCATCGATTCGAGTTTCTGAAATCCGTCATGTTCTTATAGAGATTCAGAAAGTAACATTCTATTTCCAGACATCTGAAGCCAGGTATTGTTCCTTTGATAGAAATGGAAGACTACTCAACAGCAGTAAGGGATACCTAAAATTGATAAATCGCTCTAGATCAGTCGAACCAGAGGAGAGGATCTTTGGAGGAGAGGACCCAAAAAGCGAAGGGTCTTTCCTGTCAATGATACCTTGAAAGATCTGATTACGACAGAATGGCAAGAACCTGAAAAGAAAATACGGTCTCCAAAAATTTCAAGAAACGAATGTTGTCGTACCTAGATTCGAAGTTCGTTCCTAAGGTGGACTGTACAGTTAAAGTTGATACCGATAGATTCGAAGATCTTCCAATAAGGGAGTAAATTTGAGATGCGGGCAATAAGGGGACCTATGGATCGTAAGTCGAGGACTACCTCAGGAAAGAATGGATTACATCTATGCTAACATCTGAAGACTAACCTGACGGCTACCTCGGTAGCCAGACCTACTCTTCTGGCTGAAGGAGTGGAAACCACGTTAATTAAAGACATACTCCAGAGAAGTTAGTCATCCTAGGAGAATATCCTCTCTTAAATTAGTGCAGCCTTTTAGCTGATGCCTCGCGGAAGTCCATCCGATTTTAGCTAAAGAAGGGTGCCCTATCAACGCATTCAAGAGAGTGTTTGGTAAAACATGGGGAGGAGACTACTTTCCAAAACAAATGTGTGGAATCCCCTTTTCAGGCGAGTGCGTCTTCGGCCGGGACCTCGATTCATTCCGAGAAAGCTGCCGACAGAAGATGGGGTTTCATGAAAATCGTCCCACACCAAAAGGAAAATTTTTTGTGGCCCCAGGACCAAAGGGAGGAGAGCTACAGAAGGGAAAGGCAAACAAGGCGTTGGAGCTATCCCAAGGCAGGGTAAGAGGTCGTGGCTCTTGTTCTCAAATAGTGACCCATCCAAAAGTAAGAAGCAGTGACGCCAGGGTTGGGGGAAGACTCCAGTTTATATTTCTCAATGGGAGAAGATAACTTCAAATCTCTGGGCAGAGACATTGTAAAAATGGTTATAGATAGAATTCTCCGTTTCTCCCCCACAAAGATACTTTCTGTCCATTTCATATCTCCTTCTACACAGGTCACATACTGGCAGGAGGTCCAGAACCTGCCTACAACTGGGGGCCATCCTGAGAGTTCCCTCAATCAAGAGGAACAAGGTTCTACTGCCCCTCTGTTCACAGTGAAAAAGCCAAAGCGATCGAACCGTCCTCATAATAAATTGAGAAGATTTTAGGACAGATGACAAGCAGTATCCCAGCAGTATCATGGTGCCAAAACCATTCAGATCTCTCAAGCTGGATCCTTTCATCCTGGGACAGATCACCAAGAGGCTATAGAGAAAATGGAACCAGATCCCGCTGAGCAGTCAGACGAGCTCTTCTGATGGTGGCTAGATACAAGGAAAACTTAGGAAGGGGCGTCCATGGATCCAACAGCCTTGATTACCATCCAGAAGGATGCAAGCAAGTCAGGTTGGGCGCTCTTTGCTTTCAAGTCAACTGGTTTACAGGTCAATGGACTCAAGGAAAAATCAGTGCCAAACCTCAACTTCAGGAATACGTGCGGTTTGGAACTTGAGATCCAACAGGTTATCTAGGAATTCAACACCTCCTGAGATATCACGACACAACACCACTGTATCATATCTGAGGAGACAAGGGGGAACCAGGTCCTCGGAAAGTTATGGCCCTTCACAGAAAATCTTCTCAAATGGGCAGAGGACAAGTGCAATCTCTTCTATACGACCCATCTCGGGAAGAGAGAATATAAAACAGCCGGACTTCCTGAGCAGAAAAAAACACTCTACGCACGAAATTGGTGCCTAAAGCAGGAGAGATTTACGACCATCTGGGGGGACCAGCCCTTATGGGGGAAGGAAACCACTCATAGATCGGTTTGCTTAAAGAGAATACAAATGGCAACATTTTTATTCTCTAGACACAAGAGAACCATTCTCGACTCTGGACGCATTCAGCCATAATTTCTGGGACCAGCCACTAGCAATGCCTTTCCCCCAATTCCCTGATGTCAATGGGTGTGCACGCGCAAGAACTTACCTGGAAAGGCCGGGTTTCATACTAACTCTGCCGAACTGGAGCGAAGAAGATCGTTGGACCTCTTCTGAGATCCATGGCTTTCACGGAACCAATCCTACTGCCTCGGAGAACGATATCCTATTCCAAGCCCCAGTTCTTCACTCCAGGCCGAGCTACTTCGACACGATCGGCAGAGCCTGAAAGGGAACTATGGTTAAGGAAGGGTCTTTCATCAAAGGTGGTGACATTAAAGGCGAGTTAGTTTAGAAAACCCAGTGAACTTGCCCATATATCATAAAATATGGAAAAAATTTGTGGGGATAACCTCCATCACAAGATTAACCCTAATATCTTTCAGGTGTTGGAGTCCGCAAGCTGGAATTAGGACAAGGGTTACCACAAGCACGTTAAAGTGCATGTGTTCCCTTGGGCCTTCCATGACTGTGCCTTATGGACAATAGGTGGCTAAAAACGGATTTATAACCGCCCTTTCTAGGATCGTCCAAAGGCCGTCCTAACAATCCCCTTACCCCTGGGGACCTTAATTTGGTTCAAATGCTAACTAAGGTCCATTCGAACCAATAGAACTATTGATCTTTTTCAGAAACCGGACTTCTAAAAACAGTTTTTCTGATAGCTCAAACCTCAGCCCGAAGACTAGGAGAACTCAAAGCCATATCTCTACAAGGAGGCCCTTAATTAAAGATTTTAGGATGACAGAATTATAATAACTCTTGACTTGCTTTTCTTCAAAGGTGAGCTCGGATTCCACCGAAACCAGGAAAATTATCCTACCATCCTTTTGCAATTAACCACCATCCTCCAGGGAGGCCTGAAGGCATTTTTACTCTTGATGTAAGGAGCATGGTATGAAAATACCTTCAATCCAAGAGGGAATGGGAGTAGATAATAACCTCTTACATTCAAGTTCCAAGGGGCCCCAAACAAGGGGGAAAAAAAGGCATCTAAGGTCACGATCGTAGCTGGCTCAAGAGATGGCAATCTCAATGTGCTAGAGCCACAGACAAGCAGTTACATCGAAACATTAAAGGACAACTCCACAAGAGCATGTCTACTTTGTGGGCAGAAAAGAAGGGGAGCTAGCTAGACCAATCTGCAGGGCAGCAAAACTGGGCTTCGCCACCACAGAAAATAACCGGAGTCAGTTAAAACAGGGTACGACGATGGGGACATCCTAAAAGATAAAGATTGGAACCTTTTGGAAGGAAGGGCTTCAAATAAAGATATCACAACCCTTAGCTTATCATCTCATTGATTAAGTCTCCAGGTGGCCCGTCATGGGGGACGTGGTGGAAATTTAAATTTAGAAACTACCGGTGAATCAGTTCACTAGTCCACCATGACGGTCTATGTATTCCCCTCCCTAGTATAGATAATTGTTTTGTTGTATTCAGGTTTGTGCCTTAACATACTAATAAATACAGTATTGCATCCATTCCAGGTGTGGGTTATTGGTAGGACCACTGGTGGGAGGATGCTGGAGGGGGACTTTTTAACCTCTCTCCTTCCTGTTCCCACAGCGGTCAAGGGCATCCCCAAGGTGGCCGTCATGTGGATAGTGGAAAATGATTACGGTACGGTTTCTTAACTCTTTATTCAACTTTGGCGCATGGCCCATTGGTTGCTTGCTGTTGTGATGTGTCATTTTTTTGCGAAAATGAGCCGAAGTTCTCATTGGCTACCGTTTAGGACTTCGCCGACATTTTGATCATTTTTTATTACATGTTTTATGACATCTAAAAAAGGTGTAAAGTCGCGTTTGGACATTTGGGCGCCATTTGCCGTTACGGAGGTCAACGCCGTCAATACGTTTTATATTTTGATAGCATCTGGCATTTGGGAGCGGGCGATACCCTAATGTGTCGTGATTTTTACTTTTATTATATTTTATATCAGTTCGAGGAAAGGGGGGGTGATTTGAACTTTGTGATTTGAACTTTTAATATTTTATTATTTTTTAACATTTTTAAACTTTTTTTGTTCTTTTCCCACTATTTCTTAGACCCCTCTAGGGTACATTACCCCTAGATGGGCATCGCTCCTGCCATATACGAATATACTGTATCGAAGTATATGGCTTTCGCTCACATACATTACAATGGAGCCACATTGTAATGGATATGCAGAAGCAATGTATCCGCGGGTCAAACGAAGACCCGAGGCTACAATGGCAACCCCCCGATCGCGCCCCCGATGACGTTCGGGGGGGGCGGGAGCGGGCGATCGCTAGGTAGAGTGCGGCGCCATGCACGAAAATTTAAAGGCTGCCGGGCGGCAAAGAAAAGGTAACTCTGCGATCGGTGCAAGCACCGAACAGCGGGGTGATAGCGATGGGTTCTTTGCTGCGATATGCAGCAAAGCCCTCTTCTGTATGAAGAAGCTCAGCCCATGAGCCTCTTCATACAATTACAAACCTTCCAGCTACATGGCGGATATATCCGTCACAGAGCCCCGTTGAAGCGCGCGCCTCCCCTCCCCAAGAATGAACCGGTTTGGCAGCGGTGGGTCAGTAATGGTTGTGACTGGGTTGGGCATTGCTTTTCGAGGGCCACAGGCAAGGCGAGGTAAAGAGTATAAAGTAAGGCTAGTATTGGACTTGTTATTTTATAGACTCAAGTATAAGCGAAAGAGTTTGCTTTTTTCAGCCATTGTGCTGAAAAACAATTCTGGTATACTCGAGTATATACGGTATATGCCAAGGAAGGTGCCAGATATTATAATGCCAAACAAAGCCCCTGAAATATACAAGCAAATAGCAAAATCACACACAAAGGCAAAATGACCTGGGGGAGGAGGAGGGGGGAGAGTCTCATTATTTCATTAGCTCTTAGTATCATGGGTTGTTTACCCAAAAAGGTATTAGTAGAACGGTCTGGTGTAACACTAAGTTCCATTCTCTCCACCATACCGAAAATAAGAAGACTTTGTGAATGAAAACAAGTCGTGATTGCACAATCTAGTCATAAAACTACAGAATATTCTGTTATTGGTGTAAACACTTTAGTCTGGTGTAACCACACCTTTCAGCATTATGCCAAAAATCACCAAAAACACATAGATACAGAATTATACAATATTTAAAAATGTTTGCAGTTCATACATGCATTTATAGAATCTCTTATGTATAAGCTATGGAATGGAGTATTTTCTGTGTGTATGATGAATGAAAATTTAAAATTCACCAAAAATTTATTAATATAGGAAGTACTGTTTGTCCGTATTTTAGTCGAGAGCAGATACCTATCTCGGGCAGAGATTTATTTCTCGCCATACTATCAACTGTGTGTGTAATCAATTAACTCTGTGCTTTGGCGAGAAAGACGCACCAAAGTGTCAGGGTTGCTTGATCAGGGATTAGTATTTAAATTCTTATGTTTTCAGATTTTGCGTGGTGATTATTATATAGACAGTTAATAGTACCTCTATGTTTAAGGGAAACGTCACCAGGTACCCATATTGTAGCAATCACCCAGTTCCCCACAGAGCATAGTAACAACGCGGCCAAAGGTTTTGTATAAAAAATTGGGTTTAACAAATCCTCCCCCCAAAAGCTGTATATTGTACCTTTCATAAACAATCTGCTGTGGACTAGGCAGTTGCCAAATGGGGGGGCTGGACAGAGCAGTTCCCCCCACCCTGGGGAACCAGACTACTCCATGTGAATTTTCAACAATATATGAAACACCCATCACTTGGCTTAGCCACGCCCCCGGCTCCTCTACAGCCAAATCCCGATGAGGGGAGTCTCAATTATTTGAAAAGGGTCACATGTCCCAAGGGTGAGGAGGAATTGCTCATTTCCAGCCCCTCCCAATGGCAACTGCCTAGTCACCAGCATATGTTAATGAAAGGATAAAAACAATATAACACAATCTTTTTTCTGTAAAATCCGATTTTTTTATACAAAAACACTGTGCCCCATTGTATGTACTATTTATGCTGGGGACTGCGGTGAGTGCTAAAAATGGCGTTCCTGGTGACGGTTCCCTTTTAAGTTATAATAGGATTCCATTCTTTTAGGGTAATGCGTCTTTCCTCTTTTTCACAGTTTGTTGTATATGTTGTGTTTCCCAAGAATGTATTATCAATTAACCCCTTGTGTTGTCTATGCATTTTAGACCTTAGGACCAGGCTGATTTGTTAAATTGCCCTGTGTCATATAAGAGGTTTATCAACTTGTGGCGATTTAATTAAACAGGGGATTGTGAGTGTTTTTACGTCAACACATTGTACTTTCAAAGTAATAGTAATAGAAAACTTTTGATGAGATCTTTGTGTTTTAGTTATGCAAAAAAAATGAAATGTGGCAAAAATGTCGTAAATTATTCATTTTCAAAGTTCAAATTTTCTGCTTTTCAGGCAAGATTTAGTCATAGCACCCAAAAGAACTTTATAATAACCATTCCCGAATGTCTGCTTTATGATCGCATAGGGTTTTAGCATACTCTCTCTTTTCTAGGTTGTTAGGAGGTTCAGAATTTCGGAGTGCAATTTTTCTCATTTTATGAAAATCGCCACACCCTATTTAGAGGCACAGGCTCAGCTTAACTGGACTTTGAGAGGCCCTCTCTAAACAGCAGTATAAAACCCCATATAGCACGCCATTTAGAAACTACGCCCCCACATGTGTAAAAAAAAATCAACTTTAAGAGTGTGTAAACCCTTTAGATGCTTCACATGGGTTTTAAAACAATAGGAAAGGTGATAATTACAAGCTGTAATTTTTTAGGACCATATAGTAATTTGGCCAAAAATTTAAACCGTACAAAAGTATTAAGATGACAAAAAACTCACAACAGTTTGATACACAAAATTTTCCCGAGTATAAGGATGCCCCATTGTGGGGTGACTGCTGTACTGGCGCGCACAGCCGGCATTATAGAAGGGAAGCCAGTGCCATTCAGGAGCAGGACTGCATGTCCACATTTACAGGCTAGTAAATGTTTATTTTTTTGGAATTTGAAAATAGGGAGATATTTTTTTGTGGATGAGATCCACTTTCAGGTGCATCATTTACAGGGGGGGGCTCCATAGCAATAATCAGATTTATTAACTCTTTCTTGGGTGGTGGTTAAAAAATCATTAATTCTGTTTAGTGGTTTTTAGCAGTTTTTTAGACGGATAGCGCACCTTACCCATAAAAAAATTTATGTGTGATTGTATTCTATCGGTCATCACGATTACGGTGATACCCCATTTATATGGCTTTTTTATGGTTAACTTGTTTTGCAGAACTATACAACTCATTTTGTGAGAAAATTGCGTTGTTTTTGTATCGCCATGTAACAATGGGCAGAAAAATTTATATTTTTTGTTTACAGAGCTGGCTTTATAGCTCATTTTTGCGGGACAATAGCTTTTGTCGTCGGGCGTAGCTTGTACTTACAGCTTGGGTCATGTCGGGTGTAAATGTTACTTTTTGATCACTTTTTATGCACTTTTTATTGAGGATCAGATGTGCAAAATTCACGTGTTGTGTGATGAACCAATATGTTGTGTGTTTTTTGGTGATTTTCACTTTTTTATGTTTTGGCTGTGTTAATTGCAAAGGGATGGGACTTTTCTTCTTTTTTAATAATTTTTTTTTAATTCAATTTTTTTTTTAACTCTTTTTTACTGTTTTCTGTTTTATTTTTGTCCCAGGGGGGGAATGAACAATTGATCATTTGACACTTTGTTATTGGTAATATACTGCAATACTAGTGTATTGCAGCATATTAATAGTCAGCCTAGGAAGGTTGACATCAGCACACTGTTAGATCGTGCTGTAAAACCCCCATGATCCTAACAGGCTTCTAGTGAAGGCAACCCTGTGGGGCATTATAGGGCAACGATCGGCACCTCCGTGCCTTGCACGGAGGGTGCCGATCGTTCGCGACGATTCACCATAGATGCTGCGGTCAAAATGACCGCGGCGGATATAGGGTTTAAACAGCCGGGATCGCGATAGTCGCGATCTGGCTTACGTGGGATCCCGGTACAACGTATCGCCGGGATCCCGCCGCTGATCGCACGGGTATGCAATGATGTGATACTACGAAAGGGCGGGAACGACCCGCCATCCTATGACGTAGTTAGTATCACGTCAAGGTGCAGAAGGGGTTTTTAAAATATTGAGGAAACGCATGAACAATCAATCGCTTGCAAGGGTTCGCAAAATCTAAAAATTAAAAAGTAGTGACACCTTTATTTATGAATCATTTATGGTTAAATTTTTTAATTCAAAACTGGTGTTATACAAGCTGCACATCCCTTCAGACTTCCTACTTCTCCTACAAAATGCTAACCCACAAACATTGGAACAGCTGTGTGCCAGACAGAAGCATAGGGTTGACCACAAAAAAAGGAAATCAAAATTAAGAGAAAGTAAGTACCCCAGGGGTTTTGAAAAAATAGTAAAAAAAATATTTAGTTTAAATTTTTTTTTTTTTAAATAAATTGAAATAACCCCTCTTAAACACAGAGACAATACATGATAGGGTCTGTAGGTTTGTTCTTAAGTTGAATTTGTATGCAAGTCAGAACTGTATATTTTATCATTGTAATCCCAGCCAGAACTTTTTTGGTCTCTGTGACAATTGGATTTTAAAAATGTTGGGTTGTCATAAGAATCAATATTAACACTAAAGCTTCATTACAGACACCTGTGATAACTGTTACCGCTGATCATTGTAGCCTAGGACTAAAGTACAATAAATTACCTACATCCAGAGGTCCGTTTGTAACTAGGGTTGTATGTAAGTCGAGTGTTCTTAAGTAGGGGACCGCCTGTACAGTGAAAATCGAAAAAAAATATATTTTATAGTCAATATTGTTTGGACTATAAGACTCATCCCGGATCTAGTCTTCCAAACACACACACTCACTGACTGGGCACACAGAAAAACACAGCTCTTTTGTACATACACAAGGAACACACTGGGCACTGCTTCACACAAACACACAGTTCTGCTATACACACACACAAGGAACAAACTGTGCACTGCTATACACAAAAATACAGCCTGCTATACACACATAATGAACATACTTGTGTATATATATATATATAAAACTACTGATATACACATAAACACACACAATGTGAAATTTTTGGGTCAAAATGAATGTAATTTCCAAAAAAATTGCAATTTCTAAATCACCTCTCAAAGTCACTTGAAAGATGAACTATTCCTTTAAATTTGATCCATATTTCCAGCTTTTGCATAACTAAAGGCAAAACATATCACCCAATTAATGTCCCTCAGCAATGACAGTGTCATTGCTACAATCTCCCATTCTCACTACCCACTGTGTGAATAGACCTTGCAGTGGGTAACAAATGGTGATGGAAGGACGATCTACAGGTCTATCTTTGGTATGTGCATGTTAGGTTGGGTCAAAGAAACAGCCTATTGACCCTCAATAGTGCACTGTAGTGCACTATAGTGCACACTATAACACCTTGCAGTATAAAAGTAGAGATGACTATAAATGTTACAAGGAATTTTAAGTCGGGCCCTAGGTTGCAGCCTAAAACTTGAGGCCCTACACCTACCCCTTTCTTAGGTATCTGGTTAACACTGTGTTGGACTGGACATTCTTGTGTTGGATACAAATAAAGGTGGGCCTTAAAGAAGTCACATGAGTATATTGACTGAAATGAAAAACACAGTAGGCCATGTAAAAACAGAAGATATACCAAGGCCTATTGTATTCCATAATATATTAAGTTTATTAGATTATAAGATTAAACATAAAGTTTAAAAGCAATTAGAAGAGGTCCATGCACTTTTTTGTGGTAAAATTGGGTCCCATGACATTACGATGGTGAGCACCTGCAGAGGTTTCCCTCTCTTCCTTTTGCCTTCCCTGATCAAAGGAATGTATATCTAGATATCTATCGATTACCGTAAATACAGAGCCGACTCGAATATAAGCGGAGGTACCAAATTTTACCACAAAAAAGTGCATGTATGACCTCCCTACAACGCATCGGCAACCCGCACATGTGTCTCAGATAGTGCAGCTCATCCAGCATGGCACATCAATGCAAGCTGTGGTCAGAAGGTTTGCTGTGTCTTTCAGCATAGTTTCCAGAGGCAGGAGATGTGGAGTGGGCCGTAGGAGGGCAACAAACCATCACCAGGACCAGTCACAAGACCTTTGTGGAAGGAGGAGAACTGCCAGAGCCCTGCAAAATGACCACCAGCAGGTGCATGTGTCTGCACGGTTAGAAACAGACTCCATGAGGATGGTATGAGGGCCCAATGTCCACAGATGGGGGTTGTGCTCACAGCCCAACACCGCGAAGGACACGTGGCATTTGCCATACAACACCAGGATTAGCTAATTTGCCACTTGACAGTCTGGAAACGCCGTGGAGAGCGATCTGCTGCCTGCAACATCCTTAAGCATGATCGATTTGGCAGTGGGTCAGTAATAGTGTGAGGTGGCATTGCTTTCGAGGGCCACAGGGCAAGGGGAGTATTGACTTTGTTATTTTATAGACTCAAGTATAAGCCGAGTTTGGCTTTTTTCAGCCCATTGTGCTGAAAAACAATTCTGCTTATACTCGAGTATATACGGTATATGCCAAGTAAGGTGCCAGATATCATAATGCCATAACAGCCCCTGAAATATACAAGCAACATAGCAAAATCACACACAAAGGCAAATGAACCTGGGGGAGGAGGAGGGGGCAGAGTCTCATTATTTATTAGCTCTTATGTATCATGGTGTTTACCCAAAGTATTAGTAGAACGTCTGGTATAAACTTGATGTAACACTTAAAGGGGTTATCCGGGTTTAAAATTTTTTTTATGTCCGGGCTGGGGAGGGCTATTTAAACATAATAAACATGTACTTACCTCCTCCGGTGCTGCCGATGTCCTGCGCCGCGGCCCGTCTTCTCCGTGCGCCGGTTTCATTACACCGGCGCACAGGGAGCTTCCTATCATATCACCATAACCGAAAATAATGAAGACTTTGTGAATGAAAACAAGTCTTTATTGCACAATCTATTCATAAATTACATAACAAGATATTATCTGTATTGGTGTAACACTTAGTCTGGTGTAACCACACCTTTCAGCATTATGCCAAAAATCACCAAAACACATAGATCAGAATTATACAAGATTTCAAAATTTTTGCCGTTCCTACATGCATTTTATCGAATCTCTTATGCATAAGCTATGAATGCATTCTTTTCTGTGTGTATGCTGAATAAAATTTTAAATTCACAAAACATTTATTAATATATGAATTACTGTTGTCCTTATTTTAGTCGAAGCAGATACATATCTAGGGCAGCAGATTTATTTCTCGCATACTATCAACTGTGTGTAATCAATTAACTCTGTGCTTTGGGAGAAGATAAAGTGTTCAGGTTGCTTGATACAGGGATTAGTATTTACATCTTATTGTTTTTCAGCTTTTTCCTTGGTGATTAATATTAGACATTTAATAAGTACCTCTATGTCTTAAAGGGAACCTGTCACCAGGTACCCATTTTTAGCACTCCCCCAGTCCCCACAGAGCATAGTACATACGCTGCCAAAGTGTTTTTGTATAAAAAATTGGTTTAACAGAAAAAAAGATATGTTATATTGTAACCTTTCTTTAGCATCTGCTGTTGTGACTTGGCAGTTGGCCAATGGGAAGGGGCTGGAACAGGAGCAGTTCCCCCCCCACCCTTGGGGAATCAGCTACTCCATGTGACCTTTTTCAAATATATGAAAACACCCATCACTTTGGCTTAGCCACGCCCCCTGCTCCTCTACACCAATCCCAATATTCATATATTTGAAAAGGTCCTGTTTCCCAAGGGTGAGGGGAACTGCTCCTTTCCATCCTCCAATTGGCAACTGCCTAGTCACACAGCAGATGCTAATAAAGGGTACAATATAACATATCTTTTTTTTCTGTAAAACCTCTTTTTCCACCACCACTTCCCCCATGACGGCCACTTGGAGGTATCCCTTTACCTCCTGTGTGGAACAGGAAGGAGAAGAGGTTAAAAGTCCCTCGGCCCGCATCCTCCCACCAGTGTTCTTCCTGTTCCCACAGGGTCAGGATGGAGAGAAGGTCTCTCCTTGCATCATCCAGGTGTAAGGGGGGACGGCAACACGCACCGTCACGCGGTCATCGACCAAGCCACGCAGGTCGGGTCCACGGGCGGCTCCCTGGTCATCCCCGTCCGGCCTGGTAAGCACCGCTCGTCCCGCTGGCAGCGGCGCCTAAGGGAGAGCGGTGGCGCTCCGTGCGCCTTAAATGAAAAGATCCCGGTGTGTTGCGCGGAGGCAGGTGACGACTTCCGGCGCGACCGGAAGTGACGCTCAGATGCCGGGTCCCAGAGCATGAACGCCGGCTGCAGCCTTCAACAGGGGGATGGGCTCCCCTAGAAGGTATTTAAGTCAGGTTTTTGCGGGTACACGTTGATCTGAGGTCTAAGTTCAAAGTTTGTTCTGGACTCTCGTGCAGCCGTGTGTTTTGTCTCCCTGCCGTCACAGCCATGTCTGAAGAGGCAGATGCAGGCTCTCTCCACCCACTGGTACCCGTAAGTGCGCTGGAGGTGTCCTCCATCTGGTATATATGTGTATATTTGTGTTTATTATGGTCTCCTGCAACAAATTCTCCTCCTTCCCTTCCAGGAGGAATCTGGTGGAAAGGGGAAAGGCAAGGAGGAGAAGCAGGAGAAAGTGGGCAAAGTGGCGAGATCCAAATCAAAATAATCTGATGTTCAGAGCAGAAGATGTAATATGTAATATGCCTTTTTACACCTAAATAACATTGATTGTTATGCTATATAGGATTGTTTCCCCTAAATCCCTTCCTCATCCAATCCCTACCCTTCCTTGGTTGAACTTGATGGACAAGTGTCTTTTTTCAACCGTATAAACTATGAAACTTTGAAACTATGTGCATTAGCAAGTTACCCGATACGCATAAGAAGCCGATATGTAAATCTTGCATAGATAAATTATTGAGAGACGAAAAAACCTCCTTTATGGATGAGATTAAGGAGTTTATCGAAGAAAAATTAGTATCCCTCGCTTCAACCTCTCAGGTTCTTCAGGGTCCCTCCCCTAAAAGAGCTCGTATGGATCCACATTTAGCCACTCCTGCATCAGATTCAGATGTCTCTGAATCTCCGTCATGTTCTTATAGAGATTCAGAAGTAACGCATTCTGATTTACAAGACTCTGAAGCCAGGTATTTGTTTCCTATTGAGGAAATGGAAAGACTGCTAAAAGCAGTAAGGGATACACTAAACATCCAAGACATAATCCCTCCTAGATCAGTCGAAGAGGATCTCTTTGGAGGACTGAGGAATAAAAAGCAAAGGGTCTTTCCTGTCAATGATGCCAATCATGCGACGTCCATAGCTAGGCGGTCTGGGCGTCAGGATGGTCCTCATACACTCAAGCTAAGTCTCCCTAATTTTGGCTGGTTATGCATATATTGTTTCAGCTTTGTAGCTTACTGTGTACCTCCTCTCTCATATGGTACTATTGGCTAAGGGTGATGTGCAATAATTTGCATGGTTCAGTATAAGACTTGGGCAAGTGCAATATTTCCATTGATTAATCATGCCTCTGAAGAGGCAGAAGTGGGCCAAATGGGGGGTAGAGAAGATAAGGTGCAGGGCAGTGGGAAATGTAGGTTAAAAAATGAACAACTGAAAATGAAAAAAACAACAAGTGGAAAAAGGCCATCGTAAAAAAGAACAGTAAGATAAAATCACCCAGGCCTATTGTAAAGTACCATAAATATATTAATTATATTAGAGTAATAAAGACATTTAAAAACAAAATAAAAAAGTTTAAAAAAAGGCACATTAGCAGAGAGAAAACCAGACCTTAACAAAAAATAAAATTGGGTCCCCATGCCATTACGATGGTGAGCCACCCCAAACAAACAGCTGCCGAAAAGCGCTTTTCACCCTCACATACTACACTTCCTTTTGCCTTTCCCTGATCAAAGGAATGTATATCTAGATCTCTATCGATTACCCAACAAGTCAACTCCTACAAAGCCGCACATCGAAACTACTAAGCGGAGTACCTAATTTACCACCCACAAAAAAGTGCATGTATGACCTCCCTACAACGTCATCGGCAAACCCGCACTGTTCTCAGATAGTGCAGCTCATCCAGCATGGCACATCATGCAAGCTGGTGGTAAGAAGGTTTTGCTGTGTCTTTCAGCATAGTTTTCCAGAGGCCAGGGATGTTGGAGTTGGCCGTAGGAGGTCAACAAACCATCACCAGGACCAGTCACAAGACCTTGTGGAAGGAGGAGAACTGCCAGAGCCCTGAAAATGACCACCATCAGGTGCATGGTTCTGCACGGTTAGAAACACAAGCTCATGAGGATGGTTGAGGCCCAATTCCACAGATTGGGGTTGTCTCACCGCCCACACCCGCGAATGACACGTGGGCATTTGCCAAACAACATCCAGGATAGCTAATTTTGCCACTTGCACATTCTGGAAACGCCGATGAAGATGCGTCTGCTGCCTGCAACAATCCTTAAGCATGAATCGATTTTGCATGGTCGTAATAGTGTGAGGTGGCATTGCTTTCGAGGGCCACAAGGGCAAGGGGAGTATTGACTTTTGTATTTTTAGACCTCAAGTATAACGGAGTTTGGCTTTTTTCAGCCCATTGTGACTGAAAAGCATTCTGCTTATACTCGAGTATATCGGTATATGCAAGTAGGTGCCAGATATCATATGCCATAACAGCCCCCTGAATAGACAGCAACATCGCAAAATCACACCCAAAGAACAATGAACCTGGGAGGAGGAGGGGGAAGAGTCCTCATTATTTATTATCTTCTTATGTATCATTGTGTTTTTACTCAAATATTAGTAGAAGTCTGGTATCAACTTGAATGTAACGCCTTAAGGGGTTTAATCCGGGTTTAAAATTTTTTTTGTCCCGGCTGGGGAGGGCTATTTAAACATAATAAAATGTACTACCCTCCCTCCGGTGCCTGCGATGTCCTGCTCCGCGGCCCAGTCTTCTCCGTGCGCCGTTTATTACCCGTCGCCCGGAGCTTTCTAGCAATCACGCATCCCGTAAAAGAATGAAGACGTTGGTGAATGAAACAAGTCTTTATTGTCACACTATTCATAAATTACATAACAGATATTTATCTGTATTTGTTTAACACTTAGTCTGGTGTAACCAACACCTTTTCAGCATTATGCAAAAATCAACCAAAACACATGATCAGAATTATAATACAGATTTCAAAATTTTTTGCCGTTCCTCATGCCTTTTATATCGATCTCTTATGCATAACTATGATGCATTCTTTTCTTCTTTTCTGTGTGTATGCTGTATAAAATTTTTAAATTCACAAACATTTATTAGATATGAATTACTGTTGTCCTTATTTTAGTAGAAGCCGATACATATCTGCTAGGGCAGCAGAGTTATTTCTTCGCATACTATCAACGTGTGTTAATCAATTAATCTCTGTGCTTTGGGAGAAGATAAAGTGTTCAAGGTTGCTGATACAGGGATTAGTATTTACATCTTATTGTTTTCAGCTTTTTTCCTTGGTGATTAATATTAAGAATTTAATAAGTACCTTCTATTTCTTACAGGTACCTGTCACCAAGAACGCCATTTTTAGCACTCACCCCAGTCCCACAGAGCAAGTACTACGCTGCGACAAGTGGTTTTTGTATAAAAAAAATTGTTTAACAGAACAAACGAATGTTATATTGTAACCTTTCATTTAGCATCTGCTGTTGTGACTATGCAGTTGGCCAATGGGGGAAAAAAAAAAGGGGCCTGGAACAGGACAGTTCCCCCCCACCCTTGGGGATCAGCTACTCCTGTGACCTTTTTCAAATATCTGAAAACACCCCATCACTATTGGGCCTTAGCAACGCCCCCTGCCCTCTACATCCAATCTCCAATATTCATATATTT
The DNA here is from genome assembly GCA_019512145.1 of Engystomops pustulosus. Lineage (NCBI taxonomy): Eukaryota > Metazoa > Chordata > Amphibia > Anura > Leptodactylidae > Engystomops > Engystomops pustulosus. Next base: position 113,277,141 of record CM033643.1, on the reverse strand, counting down.
GAAAAGGTCCCCTGTTTCCCAAGGGTGAGGGGAACTCGCTCCTTTCCATCCTCCAATTGGCAACTGCCTAGTCACACAGCAGATGCTAATGAAAGGGTACAATATAACATATCTTTTTTTTTTCTGTAAAACCTCTTTTTCCAACCACCACTTCCCCCATGACGGCCACTTGGAGGTATTCCCTTTGACCTCTGTGGGAACAGGAAGGAGAAGAGGTTAAAAGTCCCTCCCAGCTCCTCCCACCAGTTCTTCCTGTTCCCACAGGGTCAGATTAGGAGAAGGTCTCTCCTTGCAATGTCTTTCCGGTGTAAGGGGGGACGTAAACACTCAACCGTGCGCGATCCGCCGCCCAAGCCACGCATGGCCGGGGTCCACGGGCGGCTTCCGGCACTCCCTGTTCATATCCCCGTCCGCCTTGTAAGCAAACCGCTCGTCCCGCTGTCAAGCGTCGCCTAAGGGATATCGGTGGAGCATCCGTGCCCTTAAACAAAAGTATCCCGGTGTGTCCCGCGCGGAGGCAGATACGACTTCCTAAGCGCGACCGAATGAACGCTCCCAATGCCGGGTCCTGAGGCATGACCGCAGCCGGCTGGCATCCTTCACCAGGGGATGGGCTCCCCTAGAAGGTATTTTAAGTCCGATTTTTGTGGTTACGACGTTGATCTGAGGTCTAAGTTTCAAGTTTGTTCTGGACTCTCGTTGCAGTCGTAGTGTTTTGTCTCCCTGCCGTCACAGCCATGTCTGAAGAGGCAGATGTAGGCTCTCTCCACCCGCTGGTACTCGTAAGTGCGCTGGAGGTGTCCTCCACCTGGTATATATGTGTATATTTGTGTTTATGGTCTCCTGCAACAAATTCTCCTCCTTCCCTTCCAGGAGGAATCTGGTGGAAAGGGGAAAGGCAAGGAGTAGAAGTAGGAGAAAGGGGGCAAAGTGGCGAGATCCAAATCAAAACCATCTGATGTTCAGAGCAGAAGATGTAATATGTGCATTAGCAAGTTACCCGATACGCATAAGAAGCCGATATGTAAATCTTGCATAGATAAATTATTGAGAGACGAAAAAACCTCCTTTATGGATGAGATTAAGGAGTTTATCGAAGAAAAATTTGTATCCCTCGCTTCAACCTCTCAGGTTCTTCAGGGTCCCTCCCCTAAAAGAGCCCGTATGGATCCAGATTTAGCCACTCCTGCATCAGATTCAGATGTCTCTGAATCTCCGTCATGTTCTTATAGAGATTCAGAAGTAACACATTCTAATTTACAAGACTCTGAAGCCAGGTATTTGTTTCCTATTGAGGAAATGGAAAGACTACTCAAAGCAGTAAGGGATACACTAAACATTGAAGATATAATCCCTCCTAGATCAGTCGAAGAGGATCTCTTTGGAGGACTGAGGACTAAAAAGCGAAGGGTCTTTCCTGTCAATGATACCTTGAAAGATCTGATTACGGCAGAATGGCAAGAACCTGAAAAGAAAATAATGGTTTCCAAAAATTTCAAGAAACGACCTCTGTTCGAACCTAACGATTCGAAGATTTGGGACGCCTGTCCTAAAGTGGACGTACAAGTCTCCAAGGTATCCAAGAAGATGGATTTACCATTTGAAGATGCGGGGTCTGGGGTGGATCGTCAACTTTCAGAAGTCAAATCTTTCCCCCCTTACCCAGATAAAATTCTTGGGGGTAATCTTAGACTCATGTCGTCAAATCTCTTCTCTTCCGCAGGACAAGAAGGACAGCATCAGACACCTCATAACATCATTCAGGAAAAAGCCAAATGTTTCAATCCGGACAGCTATGAAGCTCTTAGGACATATGACAGCCAGTATCCCAGCAGTATCATGGTGCCAAAACCACTCCAGATCACTCCAAAGCTGGATCCTTTCATCCTGGGACAGATCACCAAGAGGCTTAGAGAAAAAGGTCCAGATCCCACTGAGTGTGAGACGAGATCTTTTGTGGTGGCTAAGTACAAAGAACCTAGGAAGGGGCGTCCCATGGATCCAACAGCCCTTGATTACCATCCAGACGGATGCAAGCAAGTCAGGTTGGGGTGCTTGTTTCCAGGATCAGCTGGTACAGGGTCAATGCCAAATCCTCCAACTTCAGAGAATTACGTGCGGTTTGGGAGACACTGAGATCCAACAGGTCTCACCTAAGGAATTCACACCTCCTGATATTATCCAACAACATCACCACTGTATCATATCTGAGGAGACAAGGAGGAACCAGGTCTCCGAATTTACTGGCCCTATCGCAGAAGATCTTCAAATGGGCAGAGGACAATTGCCAATCTCTCTCTGCGACTCATCTTC
>CM033643.1:113222338-113274766 GCA_019512145.1 Engystomops pustulosus | reverse complement strand
TAAGACAGTGTCTTATATTAATTTTTGCTCCTAAAGAGGCACTAGGTATTATTTTCAGGGGATGTCTTATTTTTCCATGAACAAGAATTTACATTTATCGTTGAACAAAAAAACAACTTCTCTAACATCCTTAACTCTCCAAACTCTGAATTTCATGCTGTATTTCTTGTGACTCCATTTTTATTAGAATCATTGGTCCCAATCTCTCATGTTTAGTAAAAGCACTTTCTATAGATGACCCTTCTTATCCTGGTAGCTACTGATATCACATTTGCAGCACAGCAGCCAGTGATTTACTTCCATGAATTACTCCCCATGTCACAACCTTCTGCAGCATCTAAAAGATTTACTAATACTAATGTTTGGCGTGGGGGGGGGGGGGAGGAGAGCTGTAGCAATGTCTGCCGCTAGGTCTTATTTTCAGGGGAGGCCTTATATTTCTAAGCCTGAACAAAATTGTACTAGGTCTTATTTTCAGGGGATGTCTTATTTTAGGGGAAACAGGGTAACAGCCGACTTCCTGAGCAGGAAAAAGCTCTCACCAAACGAATGGTGCCTAAAGCAGGAGATTTTCGACCATCTGATCACCCTATGGGGGCCGCCACTCATAGATCTGTTTGCCTCAAGAGAGAATACAAAGTGCAACCATTTTTATTCTCTAGACGCAAGAGAACCATTCTCGATTCTGGACGCATTCAGCCATACTTGGGACCACCATTAGCATATGCCTTTCCCCCAATTCCCCTGATTTCAAAGGTGCTTTTTTTTTTTACCTGGACAGGGCCAGCGTAATACTAATCTGCCCGAACTGGAGGAAGAAGAGTTGGTACCCTCTTCTGAGATCCATGGCTCTTCAGGAACCCATCCTATTTCCTCCGGAGAACGATCTTCTATTCCAAGGCCCAGTCTTTCATCCAAGACCAAGCTATTTCGACCTATCGGCATGGATCCTGAAAGGGAACTCCTGTTAAGAAGGGTCTTTCCTCAAGGGTGGTGAACACTCTACAGGCGAGTAGAAAACCAGTGACATTTGCCATATATCATAAAATATGGAAAAAATGTATCTTTGTGGGGATAAACCTCCATCACAAGATAACCCTAATGTCTTTCAAGTGTTGGAGTTCCTGCAAGCTGGATTAGAAAAGGGTCTATCCACAAGCACTTTAAAAGTGCAGGTGTCTGCCCTCGGTACCTTTCATGACTGCTGCTTTTATGGACAATAGGTGGGTAAAAAGATTCATAACCGCCTCTTCTAGGATCCATCCTCAGGTCCTTACTAAAATCCCTACATGGGATCTTACTTTGGTTCTCAATGCCTTAACTAAAGGTCCATTCGAACCAATAGAAAGTACTGATATCAGAAACCTGACCTTAAAAACAGTTTTTCTGATAGCTATAACCTCAGCCCAAAGACTAGGAGAACTCCAAGCCATTTCAATACAAGAGCCTTACTTAAAAATTTTAGATGACAGAATTATAATAACTCTTGACTCTGCTTTTCTTCCTAAGGTGGTCTCGGATTTCCACAGAAACCAGGAAATTATCCTGCCGTCTTTTTGCCATAATCCGACATCCTCCAGGGAGGCCAAATGGCATACTTTTGAGGAATGGCGAGTAGATAATAACCTCTTAATTCAATTCCAGGGGCTCAACAAGGGAAAAAAGGCATCTAAGGTCACTATCGCTAGATGGCTCAAGATGGCCAATTTCAAAGTGTTACAGCCTACAGAACAAGCCAGTACCATCGAACATAAAGGCCCCACTTCCACAAGAAGCCATGTCTACATCGTGGGCAGAAAGAAGGGAGACTACGTTAGAACAGCTATTTGCAGGGCAGCAACTTGGGCTTCCCAAAATACATTCCTCAAACATTACAGATTAGACATTCCTAAGAATAAGGATCTGGCCTTCGGAAGGAAGGGTTTCAATCAGTTATGCCCCACTAACTTATCATGCTCATTTGATAAGTCTCCAGGTGGCCGTCATGGGGGACGTGGTGGGAAATTAAGATTTAGAACCTACCGGTAAATCAGTTTCCACTAGTCCACCATGACGCCTATTTATTCCCTCCCTAATATTGATTGTTTTGTATTTCTGGTTTGTGTGACTTTAACATCTAAATAATAACAGTTGCATCCATTACAGGTGTGGTTATTTGGTAGACACTGGTGGGAGGATGCTGGGAGGGGACTTTTAACCTCTCTCCTTCCTGTTCCCACAGAGGTCAAAGGGCATCCTCCAGGTGGCCATCATGGTGGACTAGTGGAAACTGATTCTAATTCTTAATTTTATACAAAAACACTTTGGCAATGTATGTACTATTCTCTGTGGGGACTGAGGGAGTGCTAAAAATGGGTCTCCTGGTGACAGGTTCCCTTTAAGTTATAATATGGATTTCCATTCTGTTAGGTAATGCGTCCTTTCCTCTTTTTCACAAGTGTTGTTGTATATGTTTGTGTTTCCCAAGAACGTATCATCAATTAAAATATGAAGGGAAACGCATGAACAATCAATCGCTTGTAATGGTGCAAAATTAAAAAATTAAAAGTAGTGACCACCTTTATTTCTGTAATAATTTATGGTTTAATTTTTTAATTCAAAAGCTGAGTGTTACAAGCTGCACACTCCCTTCTACTTCCTACTACTCCCTACAAAATGCTAACCCACAAACATGGAACAGCTGTGTGCCAGAAGCATAAGGTGACACAAAAAGGAAATCAAAACTAAGAATTAAAGTACCCCAGGAGTTTGAAAAATAGTAAAAAAAAATATTTAGTTTACATTTTTTTTTTAAAATATAAATTGAAATTTGTTGAAATATAAACAAACAGTAAAAATCATAATCATGTTAGATATTGCCGATCCTAAAATGGTCCATCTATTAAAATATAATATGGTTATTTTTTGACGTTTAACCCTGTAAGAATAAAAGAATCAAGCTTCTAATGCTGGTATAGGTCTCGCCACACTTTTGTTGGAAATGGTCCATAAAAGAGCTGTAAGGATTCAATCCTTTCTCCTCAGCAGAAACTATTTCGAGACCTGTTCACACTGAAGAGGATCAACTATTGCGTTTTTCAAACCGATGTTGCAGGTATCCTGTCAGAGCTAACTGGATAGATAGATAGATCCATGGTGCTGATATAACCAATTAAATAATGTCTTTAAAAGTGTTGATTATACTCACAAAATATTCAAAATATTAGCACTTATCATGTAAAACTAGAGAGTCACTTGCCTGACCTTGGGTTTCGCCATTTGGCATCTTCGACATCTAGGATTTTATGATGAGCACTGAAATTTAAAAAAAAACCTTGGGAGCACAATTAACATTTTTAAATAAATTATTTTGACTGTTTATATGCACCATGTTTACGTTTCATTCCATTTAACTCTGACAGAGAACCTGATAAATCTTGTAGTTAATATAATAGATGATCTTCTTCAGTGTCAACAGGTCCTGAAACAGTTTCTGCTGAGGTGGAAAGAATGGATCCTTACAGCTCTCTTATGGGCTATTTTCAACAAGGCCTCATGTACACAAATCTATGTGAATGTGTGGCACAGTCTAGGGACTGTGTGACTTGTTTGTGGCCTAGGACGGTGCATTGAAAGAACCATGAACATGCCCAATAAAAGGCTATATTTCTGTGAGCTAGCCGCAGTTTTTACAGCCTCTACCCCTGTACACTGTGATGTGCCTGAAGCCGAGTGTGGTGAGACTTAGACTAGCATTCAAAGTTTTGAGACATTAGCAAATGTATTTGATCATGATATGATAAATAGAAATTGCCATATTACCGTATATACTTGAGTATAAGCCGAGGGTGGGAAATGCATTGGTCACAGTCTCCCAGTATATTGCCAGCCAGCCCCCAGTAGTATGCAGCCAGTCAGCCCCCAGTAGTAGTATACAGCCAGTCAGCCCCCAGTAGTAGTATACAGCCAGTCAGCCCCCAGTAGTAGTATACAGCCAGTCAGCCCCCAGTAGTAGTATACAGCCAGTCAGCCCCCAGTAGTAGTATACAGCCAGCCAGCCCCCAGTAGTAGTATACAGCCAGCCAGCCCCCAGTAGTAGTATCAGCCAGCCAGCCCCCAGTGAGTAGTTACCGCCACCAGCACCCAGTAGTAGTATACAGCAGCGCAGCCCCAGTAGTAGTATACAGCCAGGCCAGCCCCAGTAGTAGTATCCAGCCAGCCCCCAGTAGTAGTAAGACGCCGCCCCCATAGTAGTATACAGCCAGCCCCCAGTAGTAGTATACAGCCAGCCCCCAGTAGTAGTATACAGCCAGCCCCCAGTAAGTAGTAATACCAGCCAATCCCCCAGTAGTAGTATACAGCCAGCCCCCAGTAGTAGTATACAGCCCAGCCCCCTGTAGTATATACAGCCCCCCCAGTAGTAGTATACAGCCAGCCCCCAGCTAGTATACATGTCCTACAGCCAGCCCCAGTAGTAGTAATACATCCACCCCAGAGTAGTTAGTACAGCCAGCTTGCCAGCCAGCCCCCAGCAGTATACAGCTAGCCAGCCCCCAGTAGTATACAGCCAGCTTTTTGCCAGCCAGCCCCAGTACGTATACAGCCAGCTTGTCACCCCAGCCCCGCTTGTATACAGCCAGCTTGCCAGCCAGCCCCCAGTAGTATACAGCCAGCTTGCCAGCCAGCCCCCAGTAGTATACAGCCAGCCAGACCGCCGTTGCGCCATGCATATAAAAAAACCCTTGGGCGCCCAGTTACTCGGTGCGGCTTTTCTTCGGTCTTCTCCCTGCTGTATTAGCCGGCAGAGACAAGTCCACGCAATCTGTAGGGCGACGCACACTATGACATCATCAGCTGTGACACCGCCGCATCCTAGCGTGCGCTGGCCAACATATCGCATGGACGCGTCTCTGCCGGCTAATAGAGCACAGAGAAGACCAGAGAGAAGAGGAGCCACCAGGAGGTGCAACGAGCATCAGGGCGCCCGAGGGCGAGTATATAAGCTTATTTGTTTAAATTGACTCGTGTATAAACAAAGGTGAGGTTTTTCAACACAATTTTTGTGCTGAAAAAATTAAGCTTTTACAGGAGTATATATGGTAAAATGTCAGGAAGATGGTTTTGAGAAATCTGGAAACTCCATTTGATTTAGAAAATGAAGGTTGCCATTTAATAAGAAAGAGCCAAATATGAATTTATGAAAGCTTCAAAGTAACAGTTTTTTTCTTTGTGCCTGCTTTGTAAAAAATATTTCTTTGTGATATTACACAAACTTTCTGGTACTATACTACTGCTTAGCTGATATACAGCGCCAGACATTTAGGGATTCCATTCTTTCATGCCATATCTTTCGTTAATATACTTACAAGTGTTTCATTGACTGCATCAAAGAAGGTTCAGTTTGCATATGGTAGAAAAAAATTTGCTTCTATGAATCACTATCCCTGATAAATGGCTTGAGCTTTTTACCTAAAGTGGGTTCTCGAGGTAGGATTTATTTCTTTGTTACATGCCATTTCCATTTCCTTTTACTTACAGTACATAATTAATGACCTAAATAAAAAGTGGATTTCTCTGCTTAATGCATAGGAATTATTACAAAATCAATACACCCCTTTCTTTCAGTAATGTTTTGTTGCTTTTATAATTTTACCAAGTAAGCAAGGCTGGGTGAAGTAAAACACATTAGTGCATAAATTACCATGTTTATACTATCCTTTGGAAAGCTTAGCAGTTAATAGAACTATGCTTCTGTGGCCATAATTCTCTCTGAGATCTGCATAAATGTTTCTTATTTCTGCACTTATTATCCCCTGGCATTCGGCACATAACAATTAGCTTATTCCTGTATCTGTGTAATGGCTTGTTTTTTTTTGTTTGTTTATTTTTTAAATACCGCCAATGTTGGCTCAAACCGTTTAACTTTCTTGGAATAGTCACAGACAGAAAGAATGAAACCTTATCAATCATTTAAAACGGTATTACGATTTTCTGGATTTGTTTTATTAGAGAATAAGATATTATACACTTTTCTAATGTGTGTGCAATTAAAATTTTCATCTCACTTCTTTATTATTTCAGTGTGAGACCTCCTGTCATTCAATTGCCTATCCCTAACTTTCCTATGTCTTATGTTGAATTTCCTTCTTTAATTCTAAATACTTTCTTCACAGTACGACACAGTTAAATAGAGATAGACCGAGGCATTTATCACAAATCTCCTAGAAACCATTCTAGGAGCCATTTTACACCTTACCTGGAAACAGATGGGGAAAAAAAATACACAACTGTAAAAGAGTTGTTATAAAGATCTGTTTCCACCATCAGTGTGTATGGTAACGATACATGTATGAATGAAACCTAGTGCTGAATGATGTCACAAGGCAGTTACCACGTTAAAGAGAACCCGTCATGCAAAATAACCCCCCTAATCTAAATATATTTTCATAAACTGCCATTAGAAAGCATTGCCTCTATCCCTTCATTATTCCTCTACATGCCTGTAAACCTAAGCAATGAGGTCTTAAAGCTGTATGCAAATGACCTGTGAAATGTCCAATGAAGCATTAGCATATTCAAGCTGTCCAGCTTATTCATGAGTGGGAGGCACAGCCACACCCCCAGTGCATGACTGACAGCCTGTATAATGATGTGAGGCTGTATAATGTTGTGCTTCCCGATGCTGGTGGCCACGACCCCTGCAGCCTGTGTCTGCATGTGTTTAGGAGAGATACAGCAGCTCCAGGCAGCCATGTTACAGCAGAACATGTCAGGTACTGGTGTAGCTGATGTCTGTGTCTCTCACCTGTATATTAGGAGGATGCAGCATGTCAGCAGATGCAGCACACACACTAGCAATGCTTTACTATACATTACACACAGACATGAGCAGGGGGAGGGGAGGGTACAGGGGGACATCAACTCACTTCCCCTGACCATGTGACCAGCCTTATTTACATAAAGAATAGATGATTTTACAATGAATAATGTATGAAATAACTAGATAAAGGCTGGGATGGGATCCTTGTGAGCTGCTCCAACAGGTAGTAGTGACAAGACTAATGACACAGACCTGATGACAGGTGTCCTTTAAATCTGATTCTCTTAGCCCATGGTTGTACGGAAGCTGTACCATTCTACTGTGCACAAAACCTTTCTAAAAGAGAGGTATATGAGCAGAATTTTAAATACATTAAAATTATTAAATGAAAAAGGGACACACCTTTAAAGCTTAAAGTCTCCTCTGAATTGTTACAAGCTTTTGTGTAGCAGTAGCAGAATTAAAGCGCATTTAAGTGGAAAGGCTGTTAGATTTGTAGAAAAGGACAACATCGGCCTGTAATGGAGAAATAATCTCAGTAATTTTTGGTTATTGTTTTAGGAAAATTCACTGGTTGTCGTCATTTTCGTTATATGTCGTTATATTCCCCTCACACATCACATCAAATATTCATAGCTGTGAAATGAGCATTTCTTGCAACATTTAATACATCTACCAATATATTTTCCTGTCTTTGGCTGAGAATTCCTAAATTTCAGTACAGTGCTTGTTATATATAATTTTATAAAGAGATTGATAGTGGTTAACTTTTATAATGAAAAGTGTCTTTATTTTACTCATACTAATGGAATCTGTCATATCCACGCATAGAAATTATTTTGGAAATTCATACCTAAAGGGGAAATAGCCTTGGACTAAGGTAGGCTCAAAACTAAATTAGACTAAAAAAAAAAAGCACAAAGCATGCCCTGGCGTAACTGTATTGTATATAATGGTTGGCTATTGAGGCTTAAAAAAGGGGCCGTCCCATTATTAACTTACACATTCACCCTGTAATTAAAGGGAATCTACCATCAAATCATGCATGATAAACCAGGGATACTTATTTATAGATTCAGGCGCCATGATCTTACATTTGTTATTCATGCCTTCTTTTTTCTAAAATCATATTCTAAGCTAATTATAGGCGTTTTACAGAAGCCCTCTGTGCTCTGGCATCACAAGCTGCTGGCTGTGGCTCCACTGCAGTTGCACATCTCAGTCTTACCAAGACAAGACATGAAGGGAGCCCTGTACTTCCTGTAATATTGGCATCAGTTTACAGTGAGCACACAGTCAAAGGGGAAGTGCTTCTCCACAGTGTAGCAACCTGTGGATCTGCAGCTGGAGCCGATAGCCAGGACTGCCACTCAGAAGTTTGGGGCCCCTGACTGGCAAAATTTTTTGGGTCCCCTACAGAGAATAATAATCTGGCTCAGTGTGCACAGTTTCCTGCACCTGAGAAGGCAGAAGGGTTTTCTGTGACTTGTGGCCCCTTCTCCTTGGGGCCCTTTAAACACAGTCACACTAAACCCCCCTTGATGGCGGCCCTGCTCATAGACCTTTAGGCTCATTAGCACATTGATTTTAGAAGGAAGCAATGGATACAAATTATAGGATTACCAGTGTAACTGTGTCTTTTCTCTCTTTGTATGTGTCAGATACTAGTACAATGTTCAGAAGCTAAATGAAAGTGTTTATAAAACTTTACTTTCATAATCTAAGCACATTTTATGCACACAGCATCTCATAGCACTACACAGATCATAATGGGGCACATTTACTTACCCGGTCCGTCGCGATCCAGCGGCGGGTTCTCTGCACTGGATTCGGGTCCGGCCGGGATTATAAGGCAGTTCCTCCGCCGTCCACCAGGTGGCGCTGCTGCGCTGAAAAAGCTTTTAACGCGCCGGAATTCACCAAGGCGTCTGAGTGAAGTAAGCGGGTTCCCGATCGACAACATTTTTCGGTTCTTAAATGCGGCGGTTTTTCCGAATACGTCGGGTTTTCGTTCGGCCACGCCCCCCGATTTCCGTCGCGCGCATGCCGGCGCCGATGCGCCACAATCCGATCGCGTGCGCCAAAATCCCGGGGCAATTCAGGTACAATCGGCGCAAATCGGAAATATTCGGGTAACACGTCGGGAAAACGCGAATCGGGCCCTTAGTAAATGACCCCCAATGTGTCTGCTTAGTGCCCCCCACCCCCCCACACACACTCTGGAATATTACACTGACCATCACTGACAGGAGCTAAAACAGCTGAAAATGTAGTAAAATTGTAAAGTAAGGGGTTGAATTTTTTTTTTTCCTTATACAGGTTGATGTAAGATTTCCATTAACAATAATATATTAGCTTGCTTGTATATAAGCACATTGGTAATATTTCATACAATATATGTAGCTTTAAACATTCAAGAAAATTCACTTCTGTTGAAAATGCAACTGGTTAAATGTATACCATTAAGCACTGACTTTAGAAAGCTGCCCTCTGTTGTATTCTGGAATGAAATCCTATATTAGCTTGGTGTAAGACCAGTTCACAGTCAGTTTAACTGAATGCCCCCTGCAGTCTTTTTTTCTCGCTTTTTCTACTACACAATAGGGTCATGCTAAAGTTCTCAGTTTCCCTGCCGTGTGGACTAGTAGAGCCTCAAGCAAAGCTAGTAGCACTCTATGCTTGGGACTGTCAGATTGCATGGTTCATTGAAAAAGAAATGTAAAGGAATTGATCACAAACTCTTAAGTTCTGAAAGACCCGGCTGGTGGCAAAGAAATTGAACTCAGGGGTTCCTTGTGTTGATGCTTTTAATTTTCTGCTGGTTTGACAGTGAATCCCAAATGCAAATGTTTTCCAGCAACATGTTTTACAAAAAAAATAAAGATCTGTAGAAAACAGCTGCAACAAGTGTAAGGTTATAAAAGAACTCTGCATTGAAAGCACGAAATAGCTTTGTCATTTACGATAATAAAATACAATGTAAAATATTTATTGCTTCCTATGGAGACACATTTTGTATTTGTATATCTTATGGCTGCTGTTCAGCTATAGAAGATTTTTCTTTTTTTCTAATCACTGAGGCTTTTCAAGTGGGAAGTAAAACTTGCATTTTTCTTTTAATATAGGCTACGTGCGCACAAACACGTGTAGTTCCTGGCCTGCAGGTAACAGATCCATGGTAATCAGAGTGTAAATCTGCTGCTAAGCTGTATTTCCACAAAATCGGAGTGTCAAACAAATTGAATTTGTTAAAAAGTCAAATTATTGTGTATTGCAGCAGATTACATTTTTTTTACAAAAACATAAACCTATTCATGGATTCCCTTAAACCCTATGCGTACATAAAAGTAAAAGTACCGGTAGGTCAATCGGGACATGCTATTGCATCCAGCTTCTGGCCTCGGCTCACGAGCGGAGTCGGCACCAGAACCAGCGGGTGTCTACTGTATTTCACAGCTGACACCGTGCTCTAACACCCACGATCGGAGTCGCCTCTGATCACGAGTGTTAACTCCAAAGGATCAGACTCTCGATGCCGCTTACCAAAGATCCAGCCATGAGGTCTACCAAGTGCCCTGGGGCTACTTTTCGGGTATGACTTTCATAATGACTAAGATGAAGAAATGCACTGCAAAGTTTGATGCCCAATTCTCCCGGGTGTAACAATACCCCATATGTGGTGTTAACTGCTGTATGGGCATACAGCCGTGCATCGAATGGAAGCGGCGCCATTCAGAGCAGATTTGCATTGTTACAATGTACAGGCTATAAAATTTTAATTTTTGTGGCTTATTATTTGTGAGGTGAGATACAATGTATAGGTAATTCATTTGGGGGTCTTTAGCTTTTTTCGTGGGATTTTATTAACTATTTCAAGGAGGATACAAACAAAATCATAAATTTTTATTCTAGATTTTTAGAACTTTACGATTATGGTGATACCTTATTAATATCGTTTTTCTTATCTTTGCTCAATTTTATTGAGCAAAACTAATATTGGAGAAAATCCACTTTTTTTTTTGTTTTTTACTATAGACAAATTTTAAGGTGCATAACTACTGTATTTTTTGTTGACATGATAGTTGAGGGTTTACCGGGGGGAGGGGGGTCTGATCCACGGGGGCCAAACTTACACGCTGCGGTCATGCTTGACCACGGCGTGTAAGGGGTTAAACACCTGGTATTGGAGTTTTTCCGAGGCCGGGTGTTAGTGCCGGGTTTGGGCTGTGATGTCACAGCCTGACACCAGCACCAGCGAGACCCGATGTCCCGCAATCCGTAGAAAGGCGTCACGTCAGAAGAAGTACCCTTAATGACCGCCGTAGAATCCCGATAGAGCGGTCATTAAGGGGTTAAATGACAATGTATTTGGAAAAGCTTTACATATCATAACAATTTTTACTTTGCTTTTTTTTTCCCAAGACATGTAATACTTAAACCTGATAGGGTAGTTTTATTAATTACCATGTATACTCATGTTTTAGCCAAGTTTTTCAGCTCACCACCTGAATGCGCCCTTAATGTGTACGTTTTAGGGCTAAATGAAAATACTAGTACAACAATTGAAATGTAAAAATTTCCAATCCATCTTTGTTTGATTCCTGAGAAAGAAATAAAGGTTTAACATACTTCCCAAATGTTAAATTCATAAAATGGTGGTACACGTGGGGGTTTATGGTACATAAGCCTTTTATGGGGCAATTCCAAACTAAATTGGTCACCAAAAATGTATTTTTCCATCTCTTTAAAATGTGAGAACTTGCTACTAAAACTATAAACCTTCTGTTTTTACCTTTGTAAAAAAAGGAAAATAATTATGGAAATACAAAGAAGACAAATGGCAAACAGTTTCTACAAAAAATGTGGTATGACTTTGCTTAAAAAGTAAAACATTTGAAACTACTAACATAAACTACAATATCACAGGGATATGTTTAAAGTGTTGAAAAGTTGTTAGCACAGGTAAAATCACTGGTCAAATTGGGAAAAAAAAGCCAGGCCTTAACATACAAACTGGCTGCGTCCTTAAGAGGTTAATGAAGTGAGAATAATATTTTTCATGTTAGGTTAGCATTTTTCCTTTTGTTTTTGTAGGTTTGTTATTTTCACACCTACCTCAAGGGGCTGTTACTTTAGTGGTGCAAAAGCTGGTGGCAACTTCCCCTTTACTCCTTTGAAAGAGTGGGAGAGACCTGTTTTTGCACATTTAGATTTCGGGCACCATGCACACGAATGTATGGGGGAACTTGTGCGGCCAACTCATGGCCTCCATAGAGGTCTATGGGACCCAGTCACGGTGTGTTGAGCAGCTACACGGAAAAATATAGGACATGTGTGGCTTTCAATGGAGAGGGGAGGGGTGAATTCTCTCTGAATGTAAAAAATGTCATTTGGTTAGATTTTTAAAAAATATTTGACATGTATAATTATTTTTTTTGATCTGATGTGTCTTTTGCAAGATATTCCATCATCCCAACCTTTTTGTTACACCCTGTATATTTTCCTCTGGGTAAAATTGCTTTTTTTACAACAAGATTATTTACATATTGAATATGGTTGATTAAAAATAAAATTGGCAATAAAATCAAGCTTTTGTTATTTTCCGGCAGCTTCTAGTAATGACATTGTTTTTCTTACCCTTAATGGGGTTTTTTGTTTTTGTTTCCAGTCTCAAATACCTTGAGTCATGTTCTTGTAAAGCACAATATTAATATTTTTAATAAATATAATAAGCAAGTTGGCGAATTTGTTAAGAAATCCATTTTTCGCTTAATTTGCATAGCAAACATAGCAAAGCTGAATACAAAATATGTAATCAGGCAGATTCTTACCGGTATATTCTCTTCAGATTAAAAAAAAATTGCATCACTTTTATTCTCAACTGTTAGTGACTCATTAAATATGTGCAATGCATCCTTTCTCTGCATATTATTTTCTATTTTTATCTTTTATTTGTAAAAGCGATATGTGGTAGTCCCTAAAATACATGATCTGTGCCTGCTGTGTTGGTAATCTCTGTGAACAATAAAATTCTTCATCAGGGAACGTTACCTGGGGAATAAAGGGAGATAAATTACCCTACCATATTCTTTATCTCCTCTTTCCAGCCGTCTGTGTACTTGCGGTTTGCTGCTACTACTCTCTCGACACAATAACTTTTTGGTGTTGATTGCTTTGATGCGTTTCTCCTCTCAGGTTTTTTTTTTCATCTTTACTAAATTCGCTTATCAGTGCTGTTCATCACCACCTGCAACCTGCTTATCATATATCACATCATGAACATTGAAAACCTTCAAAAGAAAGGAGAACAACTGATTTAACTTTTGGATGATGCTTTTAAAGATGCTAAGTCATCTGCAGTTTACAAGGAATAGTTTTCTGGTGGTTATTGGCTGTCATTTCTATTCACTGGAGGTATGCTGCTGGTTTGTAGCTTTTTAATGGAAACTGCCTTTGCAAAGCTAAACTATTTATTTGTTAAAATATCAATCCCAAGATATCAGAGAGAACAAATAAATAAGAAAATTAAAAATAACCCTCACGTTTCCCTGCACGAATGTATTTTGGGGAATGCTTTGATCTATTTAATATGTGTTCTGATTTTACTTTACCTTTTGTTATTTTATTTACCATCAATATACAAAATTATATTTAATTTGTATAAACAAAAGATCACAGTAGATTTCAGAATTTTAAAAGTGAACCTAAAACCAGGATTATTTTGTTTGGCTGGTGACTGGTTTCAATAGCCTAATCTATCCTTTATTTTAACTCCTTCATGACCGGCCAACATAAATATAACACTTGCCAGTAAGTGCCGCGTTCATGCTGGCACTGATTGCAGCAGCAAACCTGATGCCCTAAAAAAATTGGATGTTGTTAATCATTATATACATACTATACTGTCCGTTGTGCAGCATAATATGCATATAACATGGCACATTTTCTACAGTACACACTGTCGGCGGCTCCAAAAAAAAAAAAAAAATGGCGGGGTAGAGTGAGTGGAGAGCAGACTGACAGGACTAGGGATCAGTCATCTCTAATTCTTTCTGTGTACTTCCCCATGTGGTCAAAAGCTACTGGGACAGATCTGTCTATGTGTGTGAATGTATATATGCGTGCATAAATGTGTGTGCATAAATGTATAAATGTGTTTACCTGTGTAAGAGTGTATAAATATGTGAATACAGGCAGTCCCCGGGTTACGTACAAGATAGGGTCCGGAGGTTTGTTCTTAAGTTGAATTGGTATGTAAGTCCAAACTGTATATTTAATAATTGTTGATCCAGACAAAAGCATTTTGGCCCCAGTGACAATTGTAGTTTAAAAACATTTTTTGCTGTAATGGACAGGATTTCAATAAAGCTTCATTACAGACCTCTTACAGCTGATCATTGTAGTCTGGGACTAAAAAGCATTCAGAAAGCTTCACCAGAGGTCAGAGGGGTCTGTCTGTAACTATGGGCTTTATGGTTAATCCTGGTTCTAATGACAATCCAACATTTTTAAATCCAATTGTCACAGAGACCAAAAACATTTGTCTGGGGTTACAATGATAAAGTATAGGGTTCGAACTTACATACAAATTCAACTTAAGAACAAACCTACAGTCCCTATGTTGTACGTAACCCTGCCTGTATTTTCTGAGGGGCTAGGTGTCCCCATTCAACCTTCTGCTATGGGGCCCTGCCTCATCTAGTTATGCTTCTATTCCTAGTACATGTCACAGAATATTACATGGTGTCACTAGAAAATACAAATTTTCTTGCAGATAAAAAGCCCTCATTATGACTTTGTAAAAAGAAAAATTTTAAAGTTACACCTTGTGGAAGGAGCGGAGTGAAAAACCGAAAAGAAAAAAAAAGGTTTTGAAGGTGTTAAAAATTTCTTTGTCAGCATTCTGAATACTGCCACTACTTTATAAAACTTGATTTCACATTACATAGCTCCTTCAAACAGTGTGTTGGTGGGGCAGCTGTAGAAACATGTTTCTCTGTCTTGCAAATATGTTTTCCAGGATGAGATATGGAAAACATTGACTTCTTAGCTACCTTGTAAGGCAAACTGCTTAAAGGAAACCTACCACTTCTGATGGTAGGTATTAGATGTAAACACCGGGCACCAGCTCAGGGTGAGCTGGTGCCGGAGGTTACCTTAGCTAGTGTTTTAAACCGCTATAATCTCGCTGTTTAAACACATTTGATTTCCAATCACTACCAAAGTGAATATAAACCATTACCAGTAAGTGTCCCTCTCCTAAGCAACGAACACAATACCAACAATGTAATCAGGACTAAATTCTCACAAAGTCACATAGAGCAACAAAATTACATTAATCAAATTTTATTCACCACAAGGTACCAAAAAGAAGGTACATACACATTTAAAAACATCACTAAAATACATAACAACAAACACCAACTAGGTGGTGGAGATAAAACACAATTTCACCTACGTAGGTAAGAAATAAATAAAAGATTGCAGTACACGTATCTATTAGAGTACCCAGGCCAATGTCAATTCCCCAAGGAAAAAGGGCATTACATATACAAAGGCCTACCACTCTGCCAGCAACAACTCACAGGACCACCACCGCAACACCCCGATTTCCAGCCCCGAGGTACTTCGGCGCTGCGCGCGGCCGTGCACGCGTGACGCTCCCGCACTTTCTATGTAGGCGCATACGGCCGCGCGCAGCGCCGAAGTACCTCGGGGCTTAAATCAAAATGTGTTTAAACCGCGATATAGCGGGTTTAAAACACTATCTAAGGTAAGCTCCGGCCAGCTCACCCTGACCTGGTGCCCGGTGTTTACATCTAATACCTACCATCAAAAGTGGTAGGTTTCCTTTAACATCAAGCATGACTTTCAGGGAGCCTAAGGGCATGATGTGACATAAAGGCCAAACCAGTTTATCTAAACCAGAGGGAAAAGACCCCAACTGTAGCCAGCACGGTTTCATTCATATGGTTGTATCTCTTCAGTACAATGTTGGGAACTGGTTTAGCTGCGTGAGAGGCTTTTGACTAGGGTCAGGAAGTAAGAGCTCGTCTTAAGGAGTCTTTGCAATTAAGGCCCCCTTCCAGTTGTATGGAGACTTTTATAGCCGTTGAGGACCCCTAGAAGATTCTAAGAAATATATAAAAATATATATATTTATATTATTATATTTTCCAGAATGTTTCTCAGTCTCCTCATGCATTATTTCCCACAGGGAAAGGGAAATAGCACAAAGTATCCCGCCAATCTCCATTTTTGCCTGAATTGATATGGGACCCAACTGACTTTGAGATCAGGAGAACCCTTTATTACACACATAAATTCAAGTATTACTGTCAGTGTATAGTCTTGGGCCTACTTTTACTAATACGTATGCAGTATACACAGAAAATTCTAGATTTATCAGAGTGGCTTAAAGCAAACAATTCACCATTAAAATGCAGTGTAATTTGCAGGTAACATGTTTAAGAGCAGTATGAGCTAAAAAGATTGATACACAGTATAGTTCTATAATTCATATTTTTAATACTTTAAGGGGTGTTCCCATCTGGGCATTTAAATTTAATTTAATTCATTTGCCATATGTAAACATTTCTGCAATTGGATGTTATTCAACAAAATGTTCCTGTGTGAAGATAATTTCTCATAAATGTCGCCATGTTGTCCCTTAGAAACGAGATAGCTTCCCCGGATATGACCAGCTCACATTTTGGCAGCAGTGGCCAATGAGTCCTGAGATGTGCTATTGAGTCCTGTCTGACCACTTGGATTCAGGGCTCATTACCAGACGACAGCTGTGGGACATGGAGTAACTCCCAGACATTTCATATACAAAAACTTTTAGTTTCTTTGTGCAATCACTCCAGAGAGGTGGCCGTACCCGGGGACATAGTCTTGTTTCTAAGGGACCATATCACTACATTTATGAGAAATTATCTTCTCACAGGAACATGTTTTTAATGACTGCTAATTAAAGAAATGTTTATATATGGCAGATTAATGAATCTGGATGTGAATGCCCAGGCAAGAATACCCCTTTAACTTTTCTTTTTCTATGCAGTGAAGACATGGGGGGCAGTCCTCGGTGACTGAAGTTCTATTGAATCTTTGACCGCAAAACTATTTATCAAATTTCTCAGCTCCTCCTGCCTTATAAAATGCTGCCTGCAAATTACACTTAATTTTTATGGTGTTAGGTTCTCATTTTGTTATATGATAAGACTGTCTACGCTGTTGCTTGGTCTCGTTTTCACCAAAATGTGATATGAACATTGTAACATTTACCAAATAAATGTCTGTACACTGACTTCAGTAATATCTCTATATAAACTACAGTAGTTTGTAGGAGATATCCTACTAGATAATTAAGGGACTGCTCATATATAGATTTTATGATCATAAGCTGCTGTGAGTCACAACTAGTAGAGATGGAAGAGAAAAGAGAGCTTGAACATGTTGCATAATGACTATTACAAGCATAGAAGACCTCATAGATTGGTAATATTAGAAAAATTGTTGTAAGGTATTGGAAAAAATGCTAAAATAGTTATGCAAATGGCAGGCGTATCTCTGATTTTTGCACATACCACAAAATATCTAGGTTGCTGAAATTGCACAGTTGAATCCTATAAAACATGATCGCTACATCAGTCTGGATTGGTCAGAATACAAGCAGCAGAGTGGAAACCGAGGCGCAAAACCAGAATTTTTTTAATGAAAACTATGTCATTGTGATCGTACCTTGAAACATGTTGATGCACGGTATGAGATCTTGTTTTTATATAAATAAAAAGTTCTGGTTTTGCACGATTATTTCCACCCCAAAACACAATGACCAGAAACAGTACTATTCCTACTGTTTTATGCCAAGTATGTTGAAAGGTTTAGTATGCTTTAAATGCATGAGTTATCACGCCTTCAGCCATTTTTTTGGGAGTTGCTGCAGTGAACGGATGTTAATTTAAATGCTATAGTGCTTTATGAAATACATTGCCAACAACCTGTTCATTTGCTGGCAGTTTGGTGTTGCTTTTTCTGTGTTTTTTCCCTATACTTACTTTATAAACATGACAAAGGTTGTGTATAATTAGAATATGAGTGCTGACATCTTAAATAAGTTTTCTCCTAAGTTTAAAAAAGAACTAATTAAACCCACAAACAAATAAAATCCTCTTTATCAGCACAATAAAGCCAGTGTTTAATGGAGCAACTGTAATTGCAAGATTTTTTATTGTTTTTGTTCTCCTTTTAAGTATCCATATATATTTTATTTATTTTTGCTACTAACAATCTCTATATTTCCCAGACAATACCAATTACAGACTGACAGATTTTAAACTATGGAAAGATGTAGCTTTTTATTAGCTTTCTCCCGCTATTGTGTTTTTGTACTTAAATTAACATATAGTCCAGGCACTACATATACCGCCTTAATAGTTTGAGTATGTATGTCTTTCTTTCTTATGTCTTTCTGAATTTTTACAAGTTCTTCTGAAACAGTAGGTTAAAGACAATTCTCCAACCTCTCTTGTCTTGCTTGAACTGCTTAGTTTAACAAAGCTAGATTGTGATACGATTTAAACAAGTCAACCTTACTTTGGTGCACAGAACAAAATCCCTTTATCCAAGTGGATTTTCACAACATATAGCAACGTATTTTCTAAACTCCAGTAGTTGAGGCAAAAAGCAGTGTTCTAGGCATTAGGGCTTGCCATGCTTTTAAAACCTGAGACAATTCATAAATATTTTGGTGCATTCCCTTAAGGAACACGGACAATGAAAAATGTTACATTGTGCTTGCTTTTTGTTTTTCAACAAAATATTGCAATTAAAATGTCACACATAGGACTATATGGGAATATTCCCTTGTTTTTTAATTAATCCAGTATATTCCCAGGATACTACAATTTCTAAAATGCTGATAGCTATTGGAATTGGACTACAATTAGAAAAGGTCACCACCAGCCCTTGAAATAAATAAAGCATAACATCCCTCTAGTGTTTTTATGGGGGTTTGAGTTGCTAAAACACAAAATATGTAGATTTATATTTCATTTATATTGAATCTATTTAGTAGCAGTGATTTACAGAAGCATAATGTGGTATAGCGTGTTATGTTTCTGTATTAGCACTTGCCACAATATACTACCAGGAGTTTATCTCTTTAGTTTCTGACCTGTGTTTGAACTCTGGATATATTGCACAATTACATCTATTTATTTAACCTGATTTTCTATATTTTATATTCATTATAGCCAGCACATACTCATGTTATGAGAGTACCATCTAGGATATACAGTGGCAGTAGTTATATCTGAATGACACAAGTAGCATGATTAATTCTGCTGTAAATAATAACCCAGCTCACTCGCAATTAAAAGTCTGTATTACAATTTTTTGCAGATTCAAAATTTTCTCATTGTTATCAGTTCAGATAAAAGGGATGTCCATATGCAAATAAAAGACCTTCTAGAGTAATAACATGGTCAGATGAAACAATAGGAGTGAGGGCTCTGCATAGTCCATTTGACGATATGTCCATCTACTTATGGCCTCATGCATTTTCCGGGCTAAGTTCTATTGCTTGAGGCCTATCGGTCATTGGTAAGTGAGCACCGCTCACCCCGCCAATGTCCATAGTTGAGACTGGTGTTGCTGCGCATGCCTGTAACACGTCTGTTGTATGTTTTTTGACAAAGGACCATTGGTCTGAAACACCACTGTACTGTAACACTGATGTAACTCTTGCACAATAAACATTTTGCATCATTTTGCACAATCAAGAAGTGCACCGTCTGTATCTTACATTGGCTATTTAGGTTGCATCCCTAGATTATGGCACATGCCCCTGACCTATTATTGCAACCAAACTCATCTTTGAAAGTCCAACTACAGGGACTCTCACATAACAACAACAGACCATCAGGCAATCCAGGGACTGGGGCTTCTTTTCTCCCTTATTCATGGTGTGGTGCTTCTATTCACAAGGAGAAAATGAAGAACAGTCCAACATTACAGTGATAATATGGGGTTTTGAATAAAGGGATACTCTGAATCTTACTGTAGCCATCCTAAAGCAGTATACCAGGAGGGAAAACAAGAATCCACAGAAGTCAGTGGAGAGCTCATACAATGTGTCTAGAAAACAAAAACATGGTTTTAGTACAACAATTTTTTTGTTGAGTAAAGGTATAACAGTTTAACAATACATAACCATGCTTGGAAACACACATGTAATTTACACAAAGTACACATAATATGCTTTTCCATACCAAACATTTTTGAACTATTTACAGCAAACGGTAGCATTATTACATAATTACAGGTGCCATTTTCCAGTCTGTTTCAGTTATTTCTCCTCTGGCAGTATAGCTGGAAGCATACAATATTTTTGATGGTGTAACGTCAAGCTCGAAATTATGATTCTGTCACTTCAGCGTGAAAGGACATTTAAATTACGCTCTAAGAAAATCATGGTTTATTATGTGTGCTTACAATTCTCTGAAGAGAACATGATATCACTGAAAGGCTTCATCTTGGTTTAGAAAAGTTTTAATCTCTGACCATTATGGTAGAATTGAGAAGAGAATTGTGCAGCTGCATAGCTTTATTATGCTCCAGTTGTGTCCGGTATCTGATTGTTAATGAAACCTTACAAATTGTATCAGTAAACATTCTGGGATAGCAAGGAGATGGGTTAAATAACTGCTATTTGTTCTTATTCTTCTAATTACAACCTCTGCAGAGCACTTAAAATATATATTGAGGCAGCTGTATGTACCAGCAATGATAAAATGTTAACGGTTGGCTTGGAAACCTATCCCTTTGTTTGTTTCTGTGCTTAGAGGTATGTGTAATCATTAATAATAGCTAATTAAAACTCCGGTGTAATGTGCAGGGCCTAAAAAGAGAATGGAAAAAAAATTGCTCTTAAAGGAAAACTGCATATTTGTATGACTGTACAACCTGTTCCACAAGATTTGTTAGTGGTTCAGATTATAATTTATGTATCATTTAAATGGGTATTTACACCAAGACACCAACAAGATTCTTAAATATACTCGGGATAAGAAAAAAACACATTCTCTAATTCACTGTTATTCACAAAAAGACCACATTTCACAGATATAAGTTTCTATCAGTCTTGGTGTTTACATTTTGTTGTCCCTGGATACGACTACGACCACAAACTCCTGACTCTGTTCGGGTATACTCCTCTAGCATGAATAGCTTCTTTTGTACTGCAAGCCCCGTCCCAGTACATGGAGAGGGCTTGCGGGCCGAGCCCTCTCCATAGCCGGTGAGTTTTTGCTGCATATTGCTTACTACTAACACCCGCGATCGCTGTTTTCCTGACGATCGCCGGTGGCATGGGCGCCGGCATCTTGCCGTGGATTGTCGCTCCCCGTGACGTCATCAGGGAGCGGCGATCCAGCACCATGACAGCCTCGGGTCTTCCTGAGGCTGTCTCGTTTTAACCCATTCATTACAATGTGCTATCAGCACATTGTAATAAATGAGGAGGAAAATCCCTATATACTGCCATACTGGAGTATGGCAGTATATGATAGGATCAATCAGACAACCTAGTGTTAAAGTACCCTAGGGAGTCTGAAAAATAGTATAAGTAAAAATAAAGAGAAGTTTAAAAAAATATTATAATTAAAAAACCTAAAAATTCAAATCGCCCCGCTTTCCCTAGAACCAATATAAATATTAATAAACAGTAATAAACACATTAGGTTTCGCCGCGTCCGTAAAGGCCTTTCTATCAAAATATAATAACGGTTTTTCACTCCGTTTATTTCCGTAACAGAAAATAGCGCCCAAAGTCAAAAATGGCACTTTTTTGCCATTTTGAAAAATATAAAAAAAATCTATAAAAAGTGATGAAAAGGTCACACAGTCCTAAAAATTATAGCAATGAAAATTACATCAAGAGTCGCAGAAAATGACACCACCCACAGCTCCTTACACCAAAGTATGAAAAAGTTATTGGCGCCAGAAGATGGCAAAATTAAAAAAAAAAAAAAAATTTGTACAGGTGGTTTTAATTTTTGTAAATGTATGAAAACATTATAAAACCTACATAAATTTGTTATCCCCGTAACCGTACCGACCCAAAGAATAAAGTAAACTTGTCATTTGTGGCACACAGTGAAAGCTGTAAAATCCAAACCCACAAGAAAACGTCGCAAATGCGTTTTTCACCATTTTCACTGCATTTGGAATTTGTTTCCCGCTTCCCAGTACACGGTATGGAATATTAAATACCATCACTGTGAAGTGCAATTTGTTACGCAGAAAATAAGCCATCACAGAGCTCTTTATGTGGAAAAATAAAAAAATAAGGGGTTAAGCTATATCTCTAACTATAGAGCTCACGCCTCTTCTATAGAAACCTTGTTTGGAATGTGGTACACAGCATGTCCCCAAGTCTTTGGTGCAAATGAATACACAATTATAGCACATTTTGCCAAGTAAAACCCTTAGCATGGAATATATGTTTTTTTTTTTTTTAATTTGTACTTGCCTATAAAATGCTCTTTCATATCTTATTTTAGATGCAATGTTGATTGTTTAAAAAGTTATTGATATTTTAGCACCATACCGCTCCTTTAAATGGATGGTTATGTGAAATCTCATCTATTAACCTAAGAAAACAACACTTCCAAAATCATATAGAAACGAGCAGAGAAGAGTTAAAGAGGGCCTGTCACCCTGAAATACGGCATGAGGAGCTGCTTACTAAAGTAAGCATCTCCTAGTGCTAAAACAAACTCCGATAATGCTAACGAACACTGCTGCACTGTACACTACAAACTCTCAAAGTGGTACGGCGTATTCATGAGGGGGTGGCGCGGTCTGAGGCACTGCCTCTTCCCCGGACTGCCCCGCTCACTCCATAGGCCGGCAGTGACACGGCAGTCACCACCCCTAAACCCGCCTCCAATCCTGCCCCCTCATGAATTGGCCAGACTGCTTTCACAGCTGTCCGGCGATTGTAATTTGTTGCGTTTGTTTTAGCACTAGGAGCTGCTTACTTTAGTAAGCAGCTCCTAATGCCGTTTTTCTGGGTGACAGGTCTTCTTTAAATGTGTTGAATCACAAATGAAATGTGATGTGATGTGATGTGTACTGACAAGGTGCATTATACAGTTATTGACATATGTGTCCTGTAGCTGGAACACACACAGCATAATCTACAAACTTTCTGAGGCACTGTTCACATTTCAGTTACCCATCACTGGTAATAGTTTTTTTTTTCTGTGTTGATCTTCCCTGTAGAAATAAAAGAAAATAAATAATATGAAACCATTGCTTGGGGGGAGAGAATCAGCCTTTTAATGGAGGCTGTTTCAGATGCATTTTTAAACCTTATTAATTATCATAATAATTGTAAATATTTCTATGAGAGTCATTTTAATAATGTTATGTGTTTCATCTGCCTATATCTCAAATTTTTAATCAAGGAATAAATCAGAACAGTATTATTATTTTTGCTACACTTTGTTTTCTTCACTATGAGATGATTATGATTCTGCTGAGAAGCTTCCCAGCGCCATATATTGCATGACTCTGCTAAC
This sequence comes from Engystomops pustulosus, assembly GCA_019512145.1. Lineage (NCBI taxonomy): Eukaryota > Metazoa > Chordata > Amphibia > Anura > Leptodactylidae > Engystomops > Engystomops pustulosus. Next base: position 113,251,378 of record CM033643.1, on the reverse strand, counting down.
AGCAGGAACTTCTGCACCATTATGCAAGTACAGTGGAAAGTTATGATTCTTTATGTGGAATGGTCAAATGCGAATAGGTTAAATTATGTTTGTGTTTCATGGAATATATATGCTCTAATATTATTAATTAACAATTATCCTTCCTTAGTAGTTTATGCTTTTGTTTTGCATCTTATAGTAAACTTACCATGAATAATATATATTTGTGTATGAACAAATGTAAAGAAAAGTATTTATATTTGTATATATCACCTGTGTATACATTATGCTGCTAATTTGCCATACCTTTAAATGGATAGTAATGCGAAATCTCTCATTAACCATAAAAAAAAATGACTTGCAAAATCATTTAGAAATGAACATAGAAAAGACAGCGGGTTTACGCGCCAAGTCCAGAGACCAGCATGGGCGGCGCACAGTTTGTGGGGCCACAGCAAGCCCTCAGCGAGGAGACTGGCACATATGGGTTTGGGATGACTGAGAGCAGTTGCTTTTTGACAGTGGGCTGATGACTGCTGTCTGTGCAGCACCACATGGCACACAACATGTATGCTGCCAATGACTCGGCACCCACCAGAGTAGCAAAGGAGCCCGCATTTCACTAAACAACTGATGACCCTGCATTCCGCACACACCACCAGGTTTGCAAACCCCCTCCAGTGCCTGCATGTACAATTGGGGCACTGCTCTGTCCTAATACCTCTATACCTACTGGTAACAATACCACTGGTGACCTGTTGGGGTCATCACTGCCATGGACCAGCTGTCAATCAAGGGACAATAAAACCATCTCACTCCCCAAGTGCTACTGTATCTGCTAACAGTGTTTACTCTTCTCTCCTTACATTGATTGTTCTTTTTTTATCACTTGTCTCATGAGCTAAGCCATTACTTTCTCCATTTGTGTATAAATTTGTGTTCTATTCAGTTATTGTCAGATGAAGAGACCTAACTAGTCTTAAAAGCTTGCAATTGTCATGCCAACTTTTTTAGTTGGCCAAAAGAAAGTATAAGCAATTGAACCACTGGCTAACACGCTACAAAGAAACTTTTAGATTTCTAGCTGGTGTCAGGTTCCAATAGCTTATGGTATGCTGATTTAAAAAAAAAAATCCTTAACCAGCATTCTGAATTATTTAAGTACTCTATATCAGTTATAATTTAATTTACATTAATTACTTTTAATTTACATTACCTGGGGCCAGCAGCATGTAGTGAGTCCCAAGGGAGGGACAGCTGCACCCTGTCACACCATCCCCCTCTCTCCCCTGCTTTTCAATGCACAGGATAGGAAATGGGGGAGTGGGGAGGGAGCTGCATGAGTGTGGCGAAGAGGAGACTGACAGCGGCACTGACGGGCTTCATTTGCCTCTGCCCTCCTCTGGACTCGCCACACTGCTTCAAGGGAGCCTGGTAATGTGAAATAAAGATTTATAAAGTACTAAAATAATTCGGAATGTTGACACGTGCATTTTTAAAAATCAGCATAGCATAGGTTATTGGAACCTGTCACCAGCTAAAAATGACATTCCTAGTGATTGGTCTCTTCTTAAACCAAACCAATCTTTTTGTGAATCAACAGTCTGAGGATAAGAACAAATTTGGCAATAACCTATTTTATAGTTTAACGTATGACTTTTAATATAAAGAGGGGATATCATAACAGATGTTCCATCCCTTTCCTGAAGGCCCTGGTAGTTTAGTAATGTTAAAACTGGCAACAGGTTCCCCTTAAAAATGTTCACAAGGATTTGTTATTATTCTTACACATGTAACGTTACTTGGTAACTGTGGTAACCTGGCAAGTGCAGTGTTTCTAGTTTCAAGAAATTTGTGTACACTTCTGATTCTTTCACTTTTGCCATAGAATTTCTAACACACACACAACCAGCTTAGCATATGATTATATTTTAATATAATTAGCATAACTTTTTTTCTTTTAAAGCTTAATGTCACATTAAACTCTTTTAATTGGATTTTGAACATGGATTAGCTTCTCATCCTATTTTTCACACTTTCGGCAGCTCTATTCCTTAGGCTTACAGTGAACAGCAGTCTTGTATGTTACTTCTAATGTGTGAATTAGTAATATTTATTTCCGTTCTTTTTCTCACATCAGATTGGACAGCTGGTCTTCAAGGGCGTCAAACGACTGAACCGTATCCAGTCCATAGTGTTCGAAACAGCTTATAACACAAATGAAAACATGCTCATCTGTGCACCAACTGGAGCCGGCAAAACTAACATTGCCATGCTAACAGTCTTGCATGTAATTCGCCAAAATATTCAGCAAGGTGTTATTAAAAAAGATTCTTTTAAGGTAAGCAATAGCACTAGTATTATCCTGTATGCCTGGAATACTAATTGGGCCAATATACAAAAAAAACAATGCAGAAGTGTTTCTTCTTTACAAATATAATTTAAGGAGTATTCTATTTGAATGTTCTATCACTAAGATGTGACAGATGATCACTGGAACCCCTCTCTGGTATGATATAAGCTTCATCACAATCTTTTTTTTTTTATCTATACCCAAAGTGAAAAGTAATAACTAACTCTAATATTGCATTTTGCTATAAGTTGAAAAGCAATTGATTATTTCAAATGCTATATTTGGGATTAATATATTGATAAAAAAAAGACTGTTTTTGCCTCTTAATGATTAGAGTATATTGAGTCATATGGTCCCTAAGAAATGAAGGGCATTTGCCCTTGGATACGACCTTGCCTTGGATGCTGTAGTGGTTCAAAGAAACAAAAAGCTTTTGCATATGAAAATGCACGAAAAAGTTGCTACATGTCCCACAGCTGTCCTGCTCCTAGACTGCTCATAGTTGCACCCAAGAACAACTATCTCGTTTCTAAGGGACAACATGAGTACAGTTATGGGAAAATAACCTCACCCAGGTGCCTTTTTATTAATAACATGCATTTGAAGATGAATTGTGAAATGCGCTCTTTCTATCTCTTCTATTTCAGTCATATGACCCTGCTTTAAGCTGATTTAATTTTTTTCATCTTTTTAAAATTATTGGGACAGTCTATGTGGGTTTCTCAGTGTGCTCTGTGAAATAAAAGGTTACCACACATTTGACTAGAATAAGATTATTCACATAGAAATTTCCATATTTTTTAAACAGACTCACTGATTACAAAAGAAAAAAAAACCCTACCTTGATCACGGACATGTGGCAGTGAAATTAAATGTGTCATTTTCCATTTTGTGCTTGATAACAGGTTCTTTTTGAATTCTGTTGCCCTGCCAGGACCATGATCTTGTATTCATATGATAAGGTCCTAGTCAGGTGATTGTTCATGGACAGTTAGAAGTCACATGCTGCTGTCATTTTATGGTCAGGAATGTCTGGCTGGTGAACTAAAAGACTGGATGCAGGGTCTTATTTTCTGATTGGTGCCCGGTAAAGGGAATACTGGGAGAATTATTTTTAAGCATTCCTTATACATTCCCGTTTAGAGAGACAAACATGTTTTGCTTAAATTATGCAATCTATTGTTGTTACTAAATGACATAGAAGTTCATAGTAATGTTGTGTGTGCATCCCTTCTGTACCTCGCCACAATGAAAAACAAGATTAGGTGTTAAATGCTCTGTGCACCGTTTCTTGTTCTTTGGATGAAAACGGATATCCCATGTTCTGTTATCTTATACTAGTAAATAAAGAGAAAGTTTTTCAAGGGTATTAGTCATTCGTAATTCACACAAAGAATGCTGCTTAATTTAGTTCATTACTATTACAGCAATTCGTGTTTGTGTCCTGAAAATCTTATTACCCATGTGAAAAGCTATGAAAATGCGTTTAGCTTTGATGCAGAACCAATTTTCTAAGTGATGAGGCTATATAAACAAAATCCATTGTCCTCTAAACAGCTGCACACTTATCCAGGGAAGATAACGACTTTTCATATATCACGATTAAGATTTTTCACTGGAAGTGCCTCCAATCATATTTCACAATAAATTGTGATTTGTACTGGTTGCTTTGGGACAAATGACATTGTGAGTTTTGCTCATTTATCAACTTGGTGTCCGTTTTGTACAGATTGTGTATGTAGCTCCTATGAAGGCCCTGGCAGCTGAGATGACAAATTACTTCAGCAAGCGTCTAGAGCCACTGGGTGTCACAGTGAAAGAGCTGACTGGTGATATGCAGTTGTCAAAAGGTGAAATTCTACGCACCCAGGTGAGTTCAGCTAAGGTGGCATTTCCTTTATACTGTTTTTCATGACATTACTTTCACCTTATTTATGATATGTATGTTGGTTTTGTATTTGCAATTTAGTAATCAGGTTAACAAATATTTAGTACATATTTGAAGTGTAAAACAAATCCATACAACATTACAGATAATTGTCAACTTTTTAACCTTCACGTAGTCTTTCTCAATACACATGCATTTGTTGCCATTTATTATAACAGTTGCAGGTTACCTGGGCTTATAAAAAGGGTTTGGCATAAATCCCCTTTTTATTCCTGTATTAGCATACTGTTCTATCTCTAAATAAAATGTTATTATATTTAATATTAGCCATCTTTGACAGTTGAATTGGAGCGAAACTTATATTTCCCAAGTATACTTTTTTGTTGTAAAATACAATGACTATGTTTTTATGTTAAACAGGTTTAGGAATTTCCGATTTATATATTTAAATTGTTCCAAATATTTATTTAAACATGAAAGCATTAACCTAGTATGGTGATTAAAGGGAACCTGTCACCACATTTTTCACGTACCTACTAGTGACGGGTTCTCAGAGTCCCATTAACTAAACGCCACCCTTCTTATAGCTAACAATTTTTCCCTTTCATCCCCATAAAATCATCTTTGTTATCCTACCTACCTACCTACATGAAAGGGGATGTGTCGTTCCCGGACAGAACTTCACAAATTCTTTTATTAATGATTAACATATTTTTAATTTTCCCTTGCTCAACCACCGTTCTTAATCTCTTCAGATGAATGACAGCAGTAGAAAAATCATGTCACGGACAAGCACAGATAAATGCATGTTTGAAGGTGTTAAAAGGCAGGCATGTTGTAAAACACTGAAAATAGTTTTTTTATTTCAAAGCTTTCAAAAGGGTAAATTTTAGGATACAGGTAGAGTTTTAAACACACTCAGTGATATTTGAAAAAAAAATGCCTTATGAGGGACTATACTTCCAAAAATTAGACCTGCCCTAAATCCACACTGACAGAATTTTTACAAAGTAGGATGAATTATTAAGAGATCTCAAAAAATTATTGCATGGTCAGCAGCCTGCAGAACTAAGACCTGGTGGATAACTTGGCTTTTTTGGACAAAGCCTAAAAATTCTCTTTTACTAAGAGAAGAATAATTTCCTGTTGCCTGGCCAGGTACTGGTAAGTGGCAGAACACTATGGAAGTATAAATGATCAGCCAGGGACAGATTAACCCCTTCCCGACATTTGACGTAATAGTACTGCATGGCGGGAGGTGCGTTCCCCGCATAATGCAGTACTATTCGTCAAGCTTCTGGCCCCGGCTCCTGACGTGCCGGGCCAGAAGCGCGGGTGTCCGGCTATATATTATAGCTGACACCTCCTCTAACACACCCGCGATCGGGATTTCTCTCCGATCGCGGTGTTAACCCCTAACACCGCCGTGGTCGCGCTGACCGCGGTGTTTTAGGGGAATTTCGCAGAATCGGTACCCCCCCCGCGCTACCTGGGGGGGCCCGTTGTCCGATCGCAGCCCCGGGACTGCCAGTGCCCGGGGCTGCGCGTTCCTCCTCGGTGAGCCGGGTCCTGCATGCTCAGCCGCATGCTCAGTGTGTTACATTACACAGTGTATCATTTGTATTACACTGGTAAAGTGAAGAAAGCTTGAACAGCGTCATGTGGATCGCTTTTCAGCTTACCTGTAAAAGAGTATAAAAACAGTTAAAAACATTTAATGACATTTTTAATAAAGAATTATTAAATAAAGTTAAGTCCCCTAAACCAAACATTCCCTAACACATGCAATGAAGTGGAAAAAACACAAAATCGCCGAAACCCACCACATATTTGGTATTGTCGCTCTGTACCAATCCGTACAATAACTCAAAACATAATTGGGCACCTCAGTGAACGCCGTAAAATCAAAACACGAAAAACTCGCCAAGAATGTAAATTTTCATAAAATCTCTTAAAAAATGTTTAATAGTGATCAAAAAAAGTTAGTGCGCCAAATGGTATCAAATTGAAGGACAACTCAACACGTAAAAATAAGCCCTAAACCAGCTCTGTCAACTGACAAATTATTAGCGTTATATCTCCGTAAAGATGGCGATGCAAATCAAATGAATTTCCTCTATATTAGTTTTTTTCCAGTAAAATTGGTAAAAATAAATGAAAAACTATTATAAATAGGTATCACCATAATCGCAGTGAACTGTAGAATAAAGATATTATAGATTTTTAGTTACGGTGCACGACCCCCAAAGAATCAAAAGAAAGGAAACCAAATTGACAATTTTCTTTTCACCCATACTTAAGAGTTAATAATTCTCATCATTAAGCTAAATGACCACCAAAATGAAGTATTTGTAAACTGCATCTCATGTCGCAAAAAATAAGCTCTTATATGTCCAAATTGCCAAAAAAATAAAGATTGATAGCCAATAAAAATTGACAATGCATAATCCGCTCTGAATGGCGCAGCTTCCATTCGATGCCCGGCATGTGCCCGTACAGCAGGTTACCACCACATATGGGGATTGTTATACGCGGAGGGATTGGGTATCAAATTTTGTGGACGTTTTGGTTTTTTATCCACTGAGAATTTGTATTTTTGAAAAACACATTAATTTAGCCCAAAAATTTACTTTCAAAATTGTATCCTGATTTTGTTTTAAACCCCTGTAAAACATTAAGGGTTTTACAAACTTCATAAAGTTGTTTTACTATGGTTGAGGGTGTATTTCTATAATGGGGTAATTTATGGGGGTTTTACTTTTATTTAGGCCTTTCAAGTGACTTGAAACCTGAGCAGGTCCCTCAATACGATTTGGGTTTTTTTTATGAAAATGTGAAAAATTGCACCTAACTTCAAAGCCCATAACATCCTCAAAAATAAGAGTATGCATAAAAACTATGTCCATAAAGTAGACATTGATAAATGTTAGTTATTAAGTTTTTTTGGCGTTATGACTATGTGTGAAAAAGTAGAACATTTTGAAGTTCGAAATTGAGAATTTTTTAAAATTTTCACCAAATATCTGATTTTCTCATAAATAAATGCAACAACTACACACCAAAATTTTTCAACTACATGAAGTACGATGTGTCATGAGAAAACAATTTTAAAATCACTTGGATATGTAAAGGGTTTCAATATTATAACCATTTATAGTGACCCAGCAGATTTAAAAAATGGGCCGTGTCAGGAAGGTGAAAGTGGCTTCATCACGTTAAGGTTAAGTTACATCTCCGAAAACATGGTGATGCAAAACAAATGAGATTTCCTCTATATTAGTTTTTTTTCCAGTAAATTAAAATAATGAAAACATATAAATGAGCTATCACCGTAATCGTAGTGACCTATTGAATAAAGATAATTAGTAATTAGTGTACGTCGACCCCCAAAAATACAAAAGAAAGGAAACCAAAATTGACAATTTTCTTTTCACCCATACTTCAGAGTTAATAAAATCTCATCAATAATCCAATACCCACTAAAATGAAGTATTTGTAAAGTGCATCTCATGTCGCAAAAATAAGCCCTTATATGTCCAAATTGCCAAAAAATAAAGATTGTAATAGCCATAAAGTGACAATGCATAATCTGCCTGAATGGCACAGCTCCCCCCTCAAGGCCCTGGTGTGTGCCTATACAGCAGGTCACCACCACATATGGGGTTGTTATAACGCGGGAGGGATTGGGTATCCCTTTGTGGAGCGTTTTGGTATTTTATCCACTGAAAATTTGTACATTTTTTGAAAAACACATTCATTTAGCCAAAAAAATTTTACTTTCAAAATTGCAATTAAAGGGTTAAAAAACTTCATAAAAGTTGTTTTATGTTCGTTGAGGGTGTAGTTTCTATAATGGGGTAATATGGGGTTTTACTTTTATTTAGGCCTCTCAAAGTGATTTGAAACCTGAGCTGGTCCCTCAATAGCTGGATTTTGGGTTTTTTATGAAAATGTGAAAAATCGCACCTAACTTTCAAATGCCCATAACATCCTACAAAAAAAAAAAACCATGTCCACATAAAGTAGACATTCGGTTAATGTTAGTTATTAAGTTTTTTTTGCTGTTATGACTATGTGTGGAAAAAGTAGAACATTTTGAAACTCGAAAATCGAGAATTTTTCCAAATTTTCACCAAATATCTGATTTTCTCATAAATAAATGCAAAACATACCACCAAAGTTTTTCAACTAACATGAAGTACAAAGTGTTACGAGAAAACAATTTCAAAATCACTTGGATATGTTAAAGCGTTTCAAAGTTATAACCACTTATAGTGACACAGGGCAGATTTGAAAAAATGGGCCGTGTCAGGAAGTTGAAAAGTGGCTTCGGCGTTAAGGGGTTAAGACCACCATGGGCCCTGGGCTGTATGAATATACTAGCCCCATAGTCTGGAATACACTTTTTACAAATGGTACTAGAACAAAGTTTCTTGTGGAATGGAGGATGTGTTCCTTCTGCTTGCTTACTATCTGCCATTTTACAACCTTTGGTGGACCTTCCTGAGAACAGAAACAGATGTATGAGGATTTATTGGATAAAGCTCCTTCTCTGTATAAAATTTCCTGGGTGGTTTGGGTGGCCATAGGCCCCCTAGAAGACTTGGGACCTGGTCTACTGCCCAAACTCCCGATTATTATAATCCGCTACTGATTTCAGCGGGCTGTGTAAAAACTGGCTGCAACAATGCGTTAAACTGGAAAAAGGTCCTTTTTTGCCCTGTAAAAGGCAGTGATTTCCTCTTGCTTGGCTTGATTTGGTAACAGAATACTACAAATAAAAATGAAAACCAGTTCCAGTGGGCATACTGACTGGCTGCACCAACACCACACCGATTTATACAAAACGTTCACATCTGAAAACAACTTTCACTTACATTTTTGAGAGCTTATAAATTGTCTTATTATGCTCCTGACATGTACAAAGAACAGTTCTATTGATAGATCTAATTTCTAAGAGCCAGAAATAATAAAACATCTCTATTAACAGCAATAACATTCATGCCTTGGGTGATGAGTTTCATGTACAGGCAGTCCCCGGGTTACATACAAGATAGGGTCTGTAGGTTTGTTTTTAAGTTGAATTTGTATGTAAGTCAGAAATGTATATTTTATAATTGTAATCCCAGCCAGAATTTTTGGGTCTCTGTGACAATTGGATTTTAAAAATGTTGGATTGTCATAAGAACCAGGATTAACAATTAAGCTTAATTCCAGACACCTTTAATAACTGTTGTAGCTGCCTAAAGCTAAAGTAGAGTAAATTACTAATATCCAGAGGTCTGTTTGTAACTAGGGGTTGTCTGTAAGTCGGGTGTTCTCAAGTAGGGGACCGCCTGCATATCCATAAATGTTACAGGGGGACTTGAACATTGAAGAATATTTTGGGGTTTGTTTAAAGTGCAAGTTTTAAACACGAGTAACATTTTCAATATAGTATTGGAAACAATTTATAATATATGTTTTAGTGGTATTGTGCTTACTTAAAGAAAAAGTTACAAAGACCAACTTTTAACACAGACGTCTGTAGGTCTCATTTTTATATCTGTATGTTTTTGGATGTACAAATAAATATTAATTTATTTAAGAAATCCGGAACCTTCCTTATTAGTGCCCACCTACACTTATACGTTATGCAATAGCTTTGACCTTTTCCCATTGGGTGTTTTAGGGATAAGGTGGTAGCACATAAGGACGGCTAGATAAATTTGATAAGTGCCACTAAATCTTTCATTTTAAAGAAAAAGTCACTCCTTAGGCGGCATTCACACGACCGTAGGGGGAATTATGTGCAAGCTGCCGTCTTTACATACATCCCCCATAGACCGGCAACGGCCGCACACCGCTGATACTAACGAGCCATGCACTTGGGTGACCATGCTCAGATATCTGTCTACTGGAAGATAACATTGAAGCTTCCTATAGCATGACAGTAAGCAGAGATCTTGAAATCCATGAGAAAGTATATCGGAATATTGTATAACTTTTCATTATACAAACAATAACATCAATTTGCTGAAATGGGAATACCATTCGCTTTGCCAGAAGTAATCAACTGCTTCAACCGTGTGTTTATTTCTAATGCTTGTATCTAAACTTTCAACATCTATTGTGACAAGCCATACACCTTGTTCCAAGGTTATATTCTTAATTGTTTAAAGAATTTGCATTGTATGCCGTTTATTCTCATAATGGCAGAGTTTATTATCCAGACATTTACTACATCTCTCCGTCAGGCACATGGTTTCTTTCCTTGTGACCATTGCATAGTATGTCTGATTGTACTCAAGAAGAAATCCTTCAGAGATCATAGTGGACACATCTACTATACAGGAGCATATAACCTCTACTACTAGAGCTATGCACTACCATGTATGTGTAGTCTGACTTACATTGGTATGACATCAACAATTATGACAAATTGCTGGCAGAAGAAATACGACAAAATAAGCCATCCCTACTACCCCAGTGGCGGAACATTTTAAAAGAGCACGCTACTTTAATTACAGAGATCTACAAGGGTGGACATTAACGCTAATAATGTTACAACAGGCTTTGGGGGGGGGGGGTTATATATCCTCCTTCTCAAAAAAGAGTGTGAATGAATTCACAAAATGTGTAAAGAGTTCCAGTTAGCTGATGGTTATTTTAGTTTGTATCTACAGGTATTGTCCCATAAAGTTACAGTTTCACATTACCTAAATGACGTAACACTTGCTAGGTGTTTCCTGACTCTAGTACAGGGGTCAATTAATCAAAGTGAGCTTAGCTTCTGCACTGACAGCTGAGCAACCAAGTGGCGTCCCTCGGTCACTTGGCCTGTGCATCTCTGTACCTAGCTCCATAGCTCTGCTGGCAGTGCTCCTCAGAATGGTGTCCAAGCAGCATTTCAAACAAGGGAGACCACACCACCAGTCCTGAGATGTGGACTGTGCCCTTGTTATACTGTGTAAGAGGGGCGAAACGTAAATCACCTAATGTTCTACCACTTAAACAATAATCATTATAATACAAGAAGGTGGTTTATAATAGATATACTTTGCTAAGCAATTGACAATTAATGAAGATTATGTTTTTAATCTTAAACTCAAATCTGTGTCCCATCCTATTTCCCCTTTTCCTGAATTTCATTTGGTGAGTGAGTGAATCAACATCAACATAAAACTCTTGACTATACCATTTATATGTTTATCAAAAGGGCTGTGAGGCTTTAAAGGACTGTAAAGTTTTTTCCCCATCAAATCAATAGATTTTGGTATGTAGAACATCTTTGCCTATTATCTTTGTTAATTATTTGCAGCAGATTCTTTGCTGTACCCCTCAGATTATCTCAGTGCTGAAGTAGCTCCTTCCTTTGCCTGTGCTGAGTAGCCCTCGAGTCCATCTGATAAACAGATCTACAGTTTCACAAGAAGGGGAAGCTGCTTCCTGCTCACAGAGGATGTCATGTGACAGAGCTCTCTGTCTATGTAGCAGAGTCTTTCTCTTCACTTCCTGCTGCAGCCCTTTCCCCTGTGCAGAGGAGCTATTAACCCTTGGTGCTCAAACTGCCCAGACTATACACCTTATGTACTAATGATTTCTGCCACTTATTACATGTTCCATGCTACTCCATGTGATGAGACATGCCAGGCTAGTCACTATATACATTCTGTATGTGCACTGTGCATTGTTCACTGGTTTCACTGGATTTACTGCTAAATTTCTTTGAGAGAAAACAAAGGGCAGCATGGTAAATGTGCGCAAACTTATTGGACTCAGCTTAAGGGCAGATACAGGAAGACCTTAGTCTCTGCCCACTTCACCTCCGGTGATAAGGATTTTTGACATAAAGGCGAGTAACACAATATGGGCATTGTTAGTGATCCATTAGAAAAAAAGACAAAAGAAAGTGTGTATAAGGGCCAAAACTATATACAGAATATATTTATTTATTTCATGACATAGTACCAAACAAGACACAATTTAAAAACATCTAAAAAGTACACCAGTACATATTACAAAGACCACTGTATCAGACCATGATAAGTCGATACATCACATTGCATAAATGAAGATCAACTTGATAATTATTGCCAAAATCCTCATAAATAAATAGCGAATGTGCAGAGAGGTGCTACAAAGTCACCACATGTAACCGCATGTAAAAGCAACTTCCTCAGGGGTCCATGTTGTTTGCGACGGAACGTGTGGGGTATTCCTACACATTGCCTGGTATTTACCTAGCCTGTTTCTGCCTCGTTGACAATTTTGGTGTGGTAACTATACATTAATACAGAGTGTCAGATTTCTGTAGGTTGTGCCATCTTTTCCATGTATTACATGCGGTTACATGTGGTGACTTTGTAGCACCTCTCTGCACATTCACTATTTATTTATGAGGCTTTTGGCAATACTTATCAAGTTGATCTTCATTTATGCAATGTGATGTATCGACTTATCAAGGTCTGATACAGTGGTCTTTGTAATATGTACTGGTGTACTTTTTAGATGTTTTTAAATTGTGTCTTGTTTGGTACTATGTCATGAAATAAATAAATATATTCTGTATATAGTTTTGGCCCTTATACACACTTTCTTTTGTCTTTTTTTCTAATGGATCAGTAGCTATTTTTTGTGTGTGTGCTTGTTTACATTATGGATAGTATTTGGATGTATTGAGCTGTGCAGGTTTCCTTTTCCATGTACTAAAATATGGGCATTGTTGTGTCACATATGAGAATTTGGAAAAATGATTATAACTTTCTTTACAGTTACTCATTAATGTCTGACATATGTATTTATTTTTGGGAAAACACATAGAATGTATATATATATATAAGTAAACAAAAAACGGCAGCACTCCCAAGGATTGAAGAAAAAAAGTGAGGTTTTATTCCATCTCTACCCCTCAGATTATCTCAGTGCTGAAGTAGCTCCTTCCTTTGCCTGTACTGAGTAGCCCTTGAATCCATCTGATAAACAGATCTACAGTCTCACAAGAAGGGGAAGCTGCTTCCTGCTCACAGAGGATGTCATGTGACAGAGCTCTCTGTCTATGTAGCAGAGTCTTTCTCTTCACTTCCTGCTGCAGCCCTTCCCCCTGTGCAGACGAGCTATTAACCCTTGGTGCTCAAACCGCACAGACAATACACCTTATGTACTAATGATTTCTGCCACTTATTACATGTTCCATGCTCCTCCATGTGATGAGACATGCCAGGCTAGTCACCATATACATTCTGTATGTGCACTGTGCATTGTTCAGTGGATTTCACTGGATTTACTGCTAAATTTCTTTGAGAGAAAACAAAGGGCAGCATGGTAAATGTGCGCAGACTTATTGGACTCAGCTTAAGGGCAGATGCAGGAAGACCTTAGTCTCTGCCCACTTCACCTCTGGTGATAAGGATTTTTGACATACAGTTGCAGAACAGATATAACTTTGGAAACAACAGGGCGAGTAACACAATATGGGCATTGTTAGTGATCCATTAGAAAAAAAGACAAAAGAAAGTGTGTATAAGGGCCAAAACTATATACAGAATATATTTATTTCATGCCATAGTACCAACTAACTATACATTAATACATAGGGGCAGATTTATCAAGTGTCTGAAAGTCAGAATATTTCTAGTTGCCCATGGCATCCAATCACAGCTCAGCTTTCATTTTATCAGTGCTCATGAATATTTTAAAGGGGAGCTGTGATTGGTTGCCATGGGCAACTAGAAATATTCTGACTTTCAGACACTTGATAAATCTACCCCAGAGTGTCAGATTTCTGTAGGTTGTGCCATCTTTTCCATGTATTACATGCGGTTACATGTGGTGACTTTGTAGCACCTCTCTGCACATTTGGCAATTTGGCTTTTGGCAATAATTATCAAGTTGATCTTCATTTATGCAATGTGATGTATCGACTTATCATGGTCTGATACAGTGGTCTTTGTAATATGTACTGGTGTACTTTTTTGATGTTTTTAAATTGTGTCTTGTTTGGTACTATGTCATGAAATAAATATATTCTGTATATAGTTTTGGCCCTTATACACACTTTCTTTTGTCTTTTTTTTCTAATGGATCAGTAGCTATTTTTTGTGTGTGTGCTTGTTTACATTATGGATAATATTTGGATGTATTGAGCTGTACAGGTTTCCTTTTCCATGTACTAAAATATGGGCATTGTTGTGTCACATATGAGAATTTGGAAAAATGATTACCGTATATACTCGAGTATAAGCCGACCCGAGTATAAGCCGAGGCCCCTAATTTTACCACAAAATACTGGGAAAACCTATTGACTCGAGTATAAGCTGTGTATATATATATGTATATATATATATGTGTGTGTATATATATATGTATATATATATATGTGTGTGTATATATATATGTATATATATATATGTGTGTGTATATATATATATATGTATATATATATATGTGTGTGTATATATATATATATGTATATATATATGTGTGTGTATATATATGTATGTGTGTGTGTGTGTAGTTATACACACATACACACACACACACACACACACACACACACGCATGCATGCGTACAGTCTTCGGGGTATTTTATTTTTTGTGAATTAGCTTGTTTTTTTTACATGTTGTGTTTTGTCAGAAACCTCTTGGTGCCATGTAACTGAAAACAACTTGTCAACCTTACATTTGAGAGCTTATAAATGCATTATGCTCCTGACATGTACAAGAACAGTTCGATGATAGATCTAATTTCTAAGCGCAGAAATAAAAAATCTCTATTAACAGCAATAACAGTCATGCCTGGGTGGGAGGAGTTCAGTGACAGGCAGCCCCGGTGACATACCAGATAGGGCTGTAGGTTTGTTTTAAGTTAATGGTGTGTAGTCAGAAAGATATTTAATAATTGTAAGCCCCCAGAAGTGGGGGGGCTCGTTGACAATTGGATTAAAAGTGTGGATTGTCATAAGAACCAGGATTAACAAGACTTAAGTCACCAACACCGATAACTGTGGTAGCTGCCAAGCTAAAGTACAGTAAATACTAAATCCAGGTCTGTTTGTAACGAGGGTTGTCTGTAAGTCGGGTGTTCTCAGGGGGGACCGCCTGCATACCCATAAATGTTACAGGGGGGACTTGACAACATTGAAGAATATTTGGGGTTTGTTTAAAGTGGCAAGTTTTTAAACACGAGTACATTTCATAGAGTTGGAACATTTAGAATAATAGTTTGTAGGTATTGTGCTATCTAAGAAAAGTCACTCCTTAGGCGGCAAATCACACGACCGAGGGGGAATATGTGCAAGCTGCGGCTTAAATACATCCCCCAGACAACGGCACGGCCGCCACACCGCTGATACTAACAAGCCATGCACTTGGGTGACAATGCCCAGATATCTGTCTACGGGAAGCTTACATTGAACGCCTATAGCATGACAGTAACAGAGACTGAGAATCCTGAGAAAGTAATCGGAAATGTGTAAACTTCATTAAAACACATACATCAATTTGCTGAAATGGGAATACCATTCGCTTGCCAAAGTAATCAACTGCTTCAACCGTGGTTAGTCTAATGCTGTATCAAACTTAACATCTATTGTGACAGCCATAACCGGGTTCCAAGGTATATCTTAATGTTTAAAGAATTTGCAGGTATGCCGTATTCTCATAAGGGCAGAGTATGCCAGACATTACGACACTCTCCGTCAGGCACAGGTGTTCCTTCTTGGTGACCATGTGCAAGTATGTCGATGTACTCAAGAAAGACCTTCCTCAAGAGTTTCAGGGGGACACTACGAACAGGAGCATATAACCCCTACGCTAGAAGCTAGGCCTACCATGTATGTGTAGTCGACTGTACATTGGTATGACACAACATTATGACAAATGGCTGGCAGAAGAAATACGACAAAATAAGCCATCCCTACTACCCCAAGTGGCGGAACCGTTAAAAGAGCACGCACTTTAATTACAGAGATCTACAAGGGTGACAAACGCAATAATGGTACACAGCGGGGGGGGGGGGGTATATATTCCTCCTCTCAAAAAGGAGGTGAATGAATTCACAAATGTGAAAGAGTTCCAGGGCGTGAGGTTTTATGTTTGTATCTACAGGTATTGTCCCATAAAGTACAGTTTCACATAACCTATGACTAACACTTGCTAGGTGTTTCCTGACTCTAGTACAGGGTCAATTAATCAAAGTGAGCTTAGCTTCTGCACTGACAGCTCAGCCCAAGTGGCGTCCCTCGGTCACTTGGCCTGTGCATCTGCTGTACCTAGCTCCATAGCTCTGCTGGCAGTGCTCCCTCAGAATGGTGGTCCAAGCAGCATTTCAAACAAGGGAGACCACAACACCACCAGTCCTGAGATGTGGATGTGCCCTTGTATTTACTGTGTAAGGGGGCGAAACGAAAATCACCTAATGTTCTACCCACTTAAACAATAATCATTATATGACAAGAAGGTGGTTTATAATAGATATACTTGGCTAAGCAATTGACATTAATGAAGATATTTTTTATCTTAACTCAAATCTGTGCCCATCCTATTTCCCCTTTTCCTGAATTTCATTTGGTGAGTGATGAATCAACATCAACATAAACTCTTGACTATACCATTTAATGTTTATCAAAAGGGTTGTGGAGGCTTTAAAGGACTGTAAAGTTTTTTCCCCATCAAATCAATATATTTTGGTATGTAGAACAACTTTGCGTATTATCTTTGTTAATTATTTGCAGCAGATTCTTTGCTGTACCCCTCAGATATATCTCAGTGCTGAAGTAGCTCCTTCCTTTGCCTGTGCTGAGTACCCTCGAGTCCATCTTAAACAATCTACAGTTTCACAAAGGGAAGCTGCTTCCTGCTCACAGAGGATGTCATGTGACAGAGCTCTTGCATGTAGCAGAGGTCTTTCTCTGCACTTTCCTGCTGTGCACCTTTCCCGTGCAGAGGAGCTATTAACCCTTGGTGCTCCAACTGACTGCCAACTATACACCTATGTACAATGATTTCTGCCACTTATTACATGTTCCATGCTACTCTCCATGTGATGAGACATGCCAGGCAGTCACTATATAACATTCGTGTATGTGCACTGTGCATTGTTCACTGGTTTCACTGGATTTACTGCTAAATTTCTTTGAGAGAAACAAGGGAGACAAATGGTAAATGTGCGGCAAACTTATTTGGACTTCAGCTTAAGGGCAGATACAGGAAACCTTAGTCTCCTGCCCACTTCACCACCTCCGGTGATAAGGATTTTTGCATAAGGCGAGTAACACAATATGGGCAGTTGTTAGGATCCATTAGAAAAAAAGACAAAAAGAAAGTGTGTATAGGGCCAAACTATATACAGAATAATTTATTTATTTCATGACAGTACCAAACAACACAATTAAAAAAAACTCTAAAAAGTCAAACAAACCAGTACATATTACAAAAGACCACTGTATCATACCATGATAAGTCGACTACATCACATTGCCATAAATGAAGATCAACTTGATAATTATTGCCAAAATCCTCAATAAATAAAAGCGAGATGTGCAGGAGGTGCTACAAAGTCACCACAGTTAACCGCATGTAAAAGCACTCCTCAGGGTCCAGGTTGTTTGCGACGGAACGGTGGGGTATTCCTACACTTGCCTGGTATT
Source organism: Engystomops pustulosus (assembly GCA_019512145.1). NCBI lineage: Eukaryota > Metazoa > Chordata > Amphibia > Anura > Leptodactylidae > Engystomops > Engystomops pustulosus. The sequence goes on along the minus strand of CM033643.1, from coordinate 113,233,530 downwards.
TACCTAGCCTTTTCTGCCTCTTGACATTTTGGTGTGGTAACTATACATGAATACAGAGTGTCAGATTTTCTGTAGGTGTGGCCATCTTTCCATGTATTACATGCGGTTACATGTGGTGACTTGTAGCACCATCTCTCTGCACATTCACTATTTTTTTATGAGGCTTTTGGCAATACTTATCAAGTTGACTCTTCATTTATGCAAATGTGATGTATCGACTTATGCAAGGTCTGGATACAGTGTGTCTTTTGTAATAGTACTGGTAGTACTTTTTAGATGTTTTTTTGTTAAATTGTGTTGTGTCTTGTTTGGTACTATGTCATTGAAATAAATAAATATATTCTGTATATAGTTTTGGCCCTATATACAACACTTCTTTTGTCTTTTTTTCTAATGGATCAGTAGCTATTTTTGGGTGTGTGCTGTTTACATTATGGATAGTATTGGATGTATTGAGCTTGGCAGGTTTCCTTTTCCATGTACTAAAATATGGGCATGTTGTTGTGTCACATATGAAGAATTTGAAAAATGATACTAACTTTCTTTTACAGTTACTCTATAAGGTCTGACATATGTATTTATTTTTGGGAAAAACACATAGAATGTTATATATATATAAGTAAACAAAAAACGGCAGCACTCCCAGGATTGAAGAAAAAAGTGAGGTTTATTCCATCTCTCGCTCAAAACCTCACTTTTTTTCTTCAATCCTTGGATGCTGCCGTTTTTTTGTTTTTCTTATACTCATACTCTTTGGGTAGAGCACCTGGATAGCAACCCGCATTTCTTTTTTCTCTAAGGCTTTGCTGCTCTTAACTGATCTTATATCTATATATTTCTATAATATTATATATATAGATATTATGTATATATAATAGATATATTCATAGTTACTATTATTATAGAGTAATATCTTATAGCTGTATAATATTCCATAATGGCTATCTAGTATATCTAGCTCTGTGTTATATCTCTATTGTATCTATATAATCGGTGTGTGTTGTTGTGTATTCGCCGCAACCCCCCATATGCATGCGTCAACATTCTTCGGGGTATTTTATTTTTTGTGAATTAGCTTGTTTTTTTACATGTTGTGTTTTGTCAGAAACCTCTTGGTGCCATGTAATCTCTTAGACAAAGGTTACAATACAGCGACACAATGGGACTAATTTAAACATTCTGCCTTTGTCCTTACAGTGGTTGTTTCGTAACAATCTTTGCTGAGACATCCATTTTACAGTTGATGAAGGGGAAAAAAAACCATTGAACACATTTATCAGAGCCTACCAATATATTTCTTGTGTAATAAGAGTCAGATTTTCTGTTGCTGTACACCCGCCGGGTCCATTGTTTCTGTTCCAAATATCTGTTTATTAAAAATAAACAAACTGTAGTTTACTGCCAACTTTTATGGCTCCCTTCGTTTTGAAACAAATCATACACGTAAGCAGACATAAGACATTTCACCAGAACAACCTTACTATTTCATTTTGTGCTATTTGGTAAATTTCATTATACTCAATTGAGTGAAGAGCTTTTACATTTTTTATGGCGTAGTGGCAGCATGCAAAATTGCCTTCTAGAAAATGGAATCTATTTTGTACTTTATGGGAGAAAGGTTCCCGACTCCCGTCTCATAATGCAATGGTCCGTGCATGTTTTATTTCCTTACAGGTATAAAATTGCTAAGCAGCATTCAAGTAAAGGCACACTCTTAACAAATGTAGCCTCTCTGCACCACCAAACAAGACCATTCCCTGCTTTCCGAAATAAATCCCGTTATACTAGCTTTCAGAAAATTGCACCATGCTGAGGGTTGTGATTATTCAATGTTTAGCAAGAGAGTGGCTTTGACTCTGCGTAGGCCATTAGGGTATTAATATTACTCTACAACGTAATGTGTACTGATTTTATAATGGGTGCAGTGACCAAAGTTATTTACAAGAAGCAAATAACTCTATCAGATCCGAGAACTGGTGCCCTTTGAAAACTTTGAATGTATTGGATGGAGTATAATGACTTTGTCATTGTGATATTTGTAAAAGGGACGTTAGGCTCATAGGATGGTTCATTTAAATGATGTATAGAATATTTTTGCTATAGAACACTTGGTGAAAAATTGTGAATGCATAAAGCTGCTGAATTCTCTATGGAGTGGATACTGTATTACAAGGTTTTTTTTATCAGTGCAATGTTCTCTCTGCACAAAGACTGCTATAGTACTTCAAATGCTAATCCCATTCAGGCCTTCAGTCCTTGTTCTTCAATAAAGTATGACTTTCAGCTGACCTTCTGCTTACCCACATCTAAATGTGTTCATCTGAAGGGAAATTTCTTATAAAACCAGGATTAGAGCGCTCAAACTTTTAGAATCTATATTCAGAGACATTTTTTTAAGCTTTCCCCATTCTGTCTATGCTTCGTGTTAGCATAATGAGGCTTTAATTTTCAGCATGCATAAAATAGCCATCTCATTTTCTCATGAAATTGCAGCCTCTGTTTTTTCTTAAAATATCATTTGTTGGAGCTGATGATCTTTTTATATTTGCAGTGAAGCAATAGAATAGTTTTTGTTCCAGTGTGGCTGGCGCTCAGATGAAGAGTGTCTAAGCAAGTCTTCTCTTGGCAGGTTTTGTTTCTCAGTTTATCGTGGCACTTCCTGCTGATCAACTTCTTAATCTGTTTTAAGCCTTTTAGATGTGATTTCAATTACTTTTTTCCGTCAGCCAGAAGAATTAGCACATTCTTCTCCTTCATTAATATCTGGCTTAAACTGTTAATTAGATCTCCATGTGGTCTTAATGCTGACAGTTACAGGAAGCTGGTGTATTTTACATGTCCATATGCTTTCCGTTAATCATATAGAGCGAAGGTTAGACATTGAATGTATGTAACAGCAAGGACTAGACCTCAATACTGCAGTATGTGGCTTTTTTTTGTTTTTGTTTTTTCTCTTTGCATTTAGTACGTGTGGGTCAGGGACTAAGCTTTTGTCAATTAAGGCCGCCTTGCAGGTGTGTGGAGCCTTCTAGCCATTGATGCTCCACTAGGGGATTCTGGGATATGTGCAAATAGTTTTTCCTAGGTGGGACAAGGAAAACCTTGCCTCTTTTGCAACCTTGAGGCATGTATATGTGAACAGAGCATGTTTTATTGTCGAGTATATTCTGTGTAAGTCACTGGAGTCTGAGGTTCATATAAGGAAGGATTTCGTAGGGACTTAAAGGAGACCTGTAAGAAGTTTACCTCCCAAACCAGCAATGTCTGCTGGTAAATGCATTACAAGTACTACCCATATCGCCTAAAATTATCTGCCAGTGAGGCACTGTACCTTAATTACTGCTGTTTTCTGATGGGCAAATTAGAGTATTTGACTCAAGATATGACGCTTACCCCTTCTGCACCCTTATTTTGGCTGCATCCTGCCACTTCATTCAATTTTATGGAAGTGTAACCAATTGCAAAGCACAGAACCTCACTTAAACAGTGAATGCAAGTGGCACAGTCTCTTCAATAGGAAGAGTAGGGGAAAAGAGAATGGAAGGAAAAAGGAAAAAAACGGAAAAGGAAACGGGGTGGATGCGTAGGGGATGTGGCGATTGGGAGGATGTATTGTATTACCACAGTTTTACTTTATTCATATGCACATGTGTTTATGTAATAACGGAATGTAAAGTTTAATCTCATTTCATATGGATTGCAAGGAGGCCGATTGTTTACTGTAAGGGCAAGATTGCCTGTCTATCTCATGATATCTCATGAATCTCCAAAATATTTATTTTGTGCAGCTTGTTAAATCATCAATTGATGTGAGGTTACCATACACTGTTGGGAGAATTTCTAAGGAAAGTCCTTGTTTAACTTCTGCCCTTTCTGAAAAAAGCGATAGTGGTGCAAAATAGAGGACTCCGCCGCTTTGAGTTGTATTCTTATTGGTTTGGCCTTCTAGGAAGTGCCATTCTAATATATTTTATCATGATCCTCTAAAAAACATATATGTTGGAGCATTATAGAAATAATCAAACAATTTCCTTTTTCAAGCACGTATAAATGACCTACTCCTACAAAAACAAACATGACATTTTTCGAACCCCTTCCCGACATTGATGACGTAAGAGTCACGTCACATGTCGGGTCCCGAGTACAGTGGAAGTCTCGCAGGGCCGAGCCCTCTCCATAGCGTAAAATTTTGCTGGATATCGCAGAAAAGAGGCTTACCGTACACACCCGGTAAGGGGTAAGGGGTTTTAACCGTGATGCCGCCGGGCAAAGACCCGAAAGCACTCGGGTTAACCCAGTTCATTACAATGTGGCTGACCATTGTAATGTAGGAGTAGTTAAACCACATATTACTTGCCCTCTGTGTATGGCCTATATGATGGATCGTACAGACAAACCCTGGGTTAAAGTACCCAGGGAGCTAAAAATGTAAACATACAGTAAAATTAAAAAATTATAATAAAAAAAACCCTAAAAATTCAACATCACCGCCCCCTTTCACCTAAAAACTGATTATAAATATAAATAATAACAGTAAAAAACCATAAACATATTAGGTATCACCGCCGTCCGACAAATGCCGATTCTATCAAATAAATGCAATGATAACGGTTTTTCACTGCGTTAATATCCGTAACAGAAATCGCGGCCAAAGTCATTAAAAAAAATTAAAAATTCTATAAAAAGTGATCACAAGGTAGTACAGTCCTAATGATAACTTTGTTAACGTCACTCAAAATCCGCAAAAAACGCACCACCCACAGCTCCATACACTAAGTATGAAAAAGTTTTAGCGCCAGAAAGATGGCAAAATCCCCCCAAAAAATTTTGTACAGGAGGTTTTTTTAATTTTTTTAAATGTATGAAACATTATAAAAACCTATCAAATTGGTATCCCCGTTAATCGTACGCACCAAAGAATAAAGTAGACATGCATTTGGGGTGCACAGTGAAATCCGTTCATACCAAGCCCAAGAATACGGCAAAATGCGTTTTTTTATCAATTTCACTGCATTTGGAATTTTTTTCCCGATTCTAGTACACGGCATGGAATATTAAATACCACCATTCGAAGTGTCATTTGGTTTATGCAGAAAATAAGCCGTCACACAGCTGTACAGGAAAATAAAAAGTTAAGATTTTTGAATGTGGGAGTGAAAAATGAAAACGCAAAATCGAAAAAGGGTGCGGACGGAAAGGGTTAATAAAAAAAAGTTTCATTTGATGTTATGTGTAAAAGCACTAAAATATAAAATAAAAACAATGGTTGGTTTTATCGTATTCATACTTGCCTGCAGAATAAAGTTAGCATAATTTTTTGCACACAGTGCACTGCAGCAAAGCATTAAAAAATTTAAAAAAAAATGAACATTTGTAATTGTAATTGTTGTATTTTTTCCCCTTCCTAGAATTGATATAAAACGTAATAAAACTGTAAAAATCACAAACACGTTCCGTAGTCGCTGTATTCTCAAAATGGGCGCTCCATAAAAATATAAAAACGGTTATTGCTGTTCAGCGAACACCATACGAAAAGGGCACCCAAATGTCCAAAACGTTACTTTTACACCATTGGACACCACATAAAAAAGGGGATGAAAAGGCTTGCACAGTCCATCAAAATAAAACGTCAGCTACTTTTACAGAACAAATGACACCTACATCGCTCCATACCACCATAGTATAACAAGTATTAGCGTTAGAAGATTCGTTTTTATGTTTGAGTGTATCAAAAAACATAAAAACCTATAAAAATTCGGTATCACCATGCATTGGACCAAACAACAAATCAGCAGTGGTGTTATTGGAGTGCACATGTGAAGTTTGTAAAAACTAGCCCAAGAATGTGCGCAATTTTGCTTTTTTTTTTTTGGCTTAATTTCCCACATTGGAAGTTCTAACAGCTTCCAGTAAATGGCATGGAATAATAAATAACATCACTAGAAATAAAATTTGTTACACAAAGGAAAAACCCTCGCACACGCTCTGTACCAAAAATTAACTTATCGATTTGAAGTGTGGAGAGCGAGAAATAGCGAATAAATAACCCTGCTCCTTAGCATTATGATAATTATTATTATTTTTTTTCATATGCATTTTTTTCCTTGACAGCCTCGCCTTACTTTGGATTTTCTGTTTCTGTAAGCATTTTACTCTGTGAATATTGTCTTGGTTTACAAACATGTACAATATAAATGTTTCTGTATTCGTACAGAGTGACAATGAATGGCACTTGACACAAACTATAAAAAAGGACAAATATGTGTTTGCTTGATATTAATGCCACTGATGTCACAGTTCTCTTTTGTAAGTCAGTAATAGTAGAGGTAATAATTTTTCCTTTTCCTCGCAATCTTCTGACTTATTTTTCAATGGTAAATAAAATATCAGTGCTCTACCGTCTTTCCTTTGACCCCCTTGCTTTGCTTCAGCCAAAACTTTACAGTTGTCGTTTGTCATATTCCTCATTTGTAGGAATGTGTTACCTTTCTCTCTTATGGCTTTTTAGCTACTGCTTTAACAACAAAAAACAATGGGGCACGATTTCAAGCTGTCGAAAACAGAATATTCTAGTGACCCATGGCACCATCCAGAACTCCACTGTAAAATATTCATGAGGTCATTGGAAACGGAAAGCTGAGTGGTGATTGGATGCAAGGGAAACTAGAAATATTGCGACTTCAGACACTTGATAAAGTCTGCCCAATTCTGCACATTATGTGCCATTTCACTCTGGTTTTCTAAATTGGGCATGGTACCTGATGGACTGCGAGTCTCAAGTTCTTTTGCAACCAATGAACCCTAAAGTGTATTGGGTCTCAAGAAGTCACGTGTTAGCAGGAATTATTGTTTTATCCGCAGACAAGTTTATGCATGAAAGACATCACACTCTCCCCTAAACAGTAAGGCTGCTCTCGACGGATACCTTTTGGCCATTGGATGCTGAAGCTATTCAGGAAGATGGTGTTGTGGTGTGGGGGATTTTCACGCGACACCATCTCTCGTTTACAGAGAATGGTCCAAAAAGACAAAAACGCCAGTGAGTGGCAAGTCGTGGGGCGGAAATCCCGGGATGCCAGGAGGTCAGAGGAGAAGGGGCAGACTGGTTGAGCGTGCAAGAAAGGCAACAGTGACTCCGATCTCGAAGCACAGTACGTACGACTTTAGGCAGATGGGCTGACACGCAGGAGAAACCACACGGGTGCCATCCTTTCAGGATAGAACGGAGGAAACTGAGGCTAAAATTTGCACAAGCTCATCGACATTGACGTGAAGAGTTGGCAAGACGATTGCCTGGTTTGATTCCTCGATTTCTGGCTGCGACATTCGGATGGTAGGTCAGAATTTGTGCATCAAACACACATGAAAACATGGATTCCATCCGGCTCTTGTTCATACGCGGTTCAAGGGTGGTGGTGGTGTCTGTGTGGGGATATTTCTTGGCACTCTTTGGCGCCCTTGGTACCAATTGAGCATCGTTGCAGCCAACACTTTACTGAGTATTGTTGCTGACAGTCCATCCCTTTTGACCACAAGTGTACCCGACATGCTGATTGGCTATCTTCATGCAGGAAAGGCGCCATTGCAGAGAGCTGGAATCATCTCAGATGGGGTTTCTTGAACTGACAATGATTACACTGGACTCAAATGGCCTCCACAGTGCACCAGATCTCAATCAATAGAGACATTGGGATGTGGGGGTGGAACAGGAATTCACATCCATGTGAGTTGCAGAGCACGACAATTCAGCGGCAGAACTGTGTGATGCCACTCAGTGGTCCATATGGACCAAAAATCTCGGAGAGACTCTCCGCACCTTGTTGATCTATGCCACGAAGAATTAGGGCAGTTCTGAAGGCAAAATGGGGGTCCAACCCTTTACTCGCATGTTGTACCTAATACCAGGCAGGTGAGTGTGTGTGTATGTGTGTATACCATAGATCTATTTATTTATCTGTATTTTTTGTAGCGAGTTGTGATGAACACCTAAGTAGGACCTCCCAACAATGGGGCATTTAAAGGTTAAACCAAGAACACCGATTGTCTAGTTTGAACAGAAGTTTGACCATCTATCACACCTGGGCCTATTGGTTTTCTATAAGGTAATTTTGACCATACCCTGTTGGTGCCACAAGGGATAGCAAATGTAGCTTTCTACTCATGTTGGACATTAGTGTTTATAGTCGACTAGCTGTATGGTGTTCTCCGATTTTCTACCAAGAAACCAACTGCCTATTACAGTTCAGGCAGATATGTGCTTGTATTATAATTTTTATTTATTGACTTGAGCTGCACATAGTTATGCATGGTTGATGATGATATACTGTAGCATAGAACAATTCTGGATGTCCATGTAATATCTGAACAGAGCACCTTTACTAAGGACCCGCAAATCACTTCTTAACATGTGCCTTTAATAATCTTACCCTTAAATAACTGGTTTGCGGAAATAATTTTCTATCTGTGGGACCCTGTTATCTGTAAATAAGTGTAATGTTTTAGATTAGATACAATCCTTAGGGTGGAGAAGGAAACACCTTTGGGGGGGCACTTATAAACACTGTCCTAAGTTGAGACGTTACAGGTTATCTAGACATCTCATTGCTGCACCAGATTTATAACTGGGTCTATGCTCGAATGTAAATCGTGTCCTAGTCTAAAAGTGTCCTAGTTTGTAGTCTGCACCACAAAATACCCACGCCCCCTTCTTAGTACACTCCTTTTGTCGAGCGCTGTAGTGAGAGCAGATAACTGTCTAAAACTTATAAATGTGGTTCGGACGTGAGTTTTAGTGCAACACTATGACAGATTTCTGTTGTGGACCGATTACTCTCCCCCACTGTGTACTGTGTGTATACGCGTATAGTCATGTGTTCCTTCTTCAGGGACATAGTGTTATGCATATGTTAATCCTTCTTGTTCGTTCTTGTGTGGTTTAGAGCAAGGGAGGAAGGGATTGAAATGCATGAGCAGAATGCGGCTTCATTGTCTTTGAATGATCTTTATGAAAGCCTCTATGGAACCTACATATACAGTGGATATTTTCTTAATCACGAAGATAGCAAAGCACAGAACCTCACTTAAACAGTGAATGCAAGTGGCACAGTCTCTTCAAATAAGGAAGATAGGGGAAAGAGAAGGAAACGGGGATGTATTGTATTACAAAGTTTACTTTTATCATATGCACTATTGATTTATGTAATAACGGAAATGTAAAAGTTTAATCATGCATTTCATTATGGATGCAGAAGGCAGCATTGTTTACTGTCAGGGAAGATTTGACTGTCTATCTTCATGATATCTCATGAATCCTCCCAAAATATTTATTTTGTGCAGCTTGTAAGATCATCCAATTGATGTTGAGTTTACCATCACCTGTTGGGAGGAATTTCTAAGGAATATCCTTTGTTTACTTCTTGCACTTTCTAAAAAAAAGCGATAGTGGTGCAAAATAAGGACAGCGCCGCTTTGAGTTGTATTCGTAGTTGTGTTTGCCTTCTAGGAAGTGCCATTCATGGTTATTTTATCAATGATCCTTCTAAACCATATATTTTGAGCATTATAGAAATAATCAAACAATTTCTTTTTCAAGCCACTTATAAATGACCTACTCCTACAAAAACAAACATACATTTTTAACCCCTTCCCGACATGTGACGTAATAGTACGTCACATGTCGGGTCCCGGTACATGGAGAGTGCTCGCGGGCCGAGCCCTCTCCATAGCCGGTAAAATTTTGCTGGATATCGCAGCAAAGGCTTACCGGTAACACCCGGTAAGTGTGTAAGGGTGTTTTACCGCTGATCGCCGCCGGCAAAGACCCGAAGCTACTTCGGGTTAACCCATTCAATACAATGTGCTGTCAGCACATTGTAATGTATGAGTAGTAAAATCCACATATACTGCCATACTGTAGTATGGCAGTATATGATAGGATCGTACAGACACCCTAGGGTTAAAGTACCCTAGGGAGTCTGAAAAATAGTAAAAATAAAGTTAAAATAAAAAAATTATAATAAAAAAACCTAAAAATTCCATCACCGCCCCCCCTTTCACCTAAACTGATATAAATATTAAATAAACAGTAAAATACCATAAAATATTAGGTATCACCGCCGTCCGACAAATGCCGATCTATCAAAAAATACATGATACGTTTTTCACACGCGGTTAATCCGTAACAGAAATCGCGGCCAAAGTCATGTAAAAAAAATTAAAAGATCTATAAAAAGTGAGATCACAAGGTAGACGTCCTCCAAAAATGATATTTGTTAAACGTCATCAAAATCCGCAAAAACTGGCACCGCCCACCAGCTCCATACACTAAAGTATGAAAAAGTTCTTAGCGCCAGAAAGATGCAAAATCCCCCAAAAAATTTTGTACAGGAGGTTTTAATTTTTTTAAATGTATGAAACATTATAAAACCTATACAAATTTGGTATCCCCGTAATCGTACCTACCCAAAGAATAAAGTAGACATGTCATTTGTGGTGCACAGTGAAATCCGTAAAATCCAAGCCCACAAGAATACGGCATAAATGCGGTTTTTTTCACTGCATTTGGAATTTTTTTCCCGCTTCCAGTACACGGCATGGAATATTAAATACCACCATTTTGAAGTGTAATTTGTTACGCAGAAAATAAGCCATCACACAGCTCTGTACATGGGAAAATAAAAAAGTTATAGATTTTTGAATGTGTGGGAGTGAAAAATGAAAACGCAAAATCGAAAAAGGGCTGCGGCGGGAAGGGGTTAAATAAAAAAGGTTATCATTTGATGTTATTGTGCAAAAGCACTAAAATATAAAATAAAACAATGGTTTGGTTTTATCGTATTCATACTTGCCTGCAGAATAAAGTTAGCATATTATATTTTGCACACAGTGCACTGCAGAAAAGCATTAAAAAATTTAAAAAAAAATGAACATTTGTAATTGAACTGGTTTGTATTTTTTCCCCCTTTCCCTTAGAATTGATATAAAACGTAATAAACTGTTAAAAATCACAAACACGTTCCGTATCGCTGTTTCTCAAAATGGGCGCTTCATAAAAATATAAAAACGGTTATTGCTGTCAGCGAACACCATAACTGAAAATGGCACCCAAATGTCCAAAACTTTACTTTTACACCATTGTACACCACATAAAAAAGGTGATGAAAAGCTTGCACAGTCCTCAAAATGAAAACGTC
>CM033643.1:112527688-112604044 GCA_019512145.1 Engystomops pustulosus | reverse complement strand
TCAAAACTTCTAAATAATTTAGATGTTATATAAAGTTTTAAAAGCTCATAGGAATTTTAATATGCTGTCATATTAACCATCAAAGGGCAAAGCCCCCTAAACATAAAATCTTTCCAGCACATCTCCACCTTAAATCAGACTGTCCACTTATAGCAATAACAGGTATTAACAGGAAATACTAATCACTAATGTATCTAATGTATTTAAGTGCTGGGTGGGCTTACTGTATACTACTGGAGGCTAGCAGGCTGTATACTATAGGGAGCTGGATGTATACTACAGGCGGCAGCCTGGCTGTATACTACAGGCGGCAGCCTGGCTGTACACTACAGGGGGCTGGCTGGTTGTATACTACATGGGGGCAGGCTGGCTGGATACTACATGGGGGCAGGCTGGCTGGATACTACATGGGGGCAGGCTGGCTGGATACTACATGGGGGCAGGCTGGCTGGATACTACATGTACATTATGCAGTGCTGGGCCTATTATAGTCTATGATTCCAGATATTTTATATAGTGCTATATACGACCTGAAGTTGCTATATACGACCTGAAGTTATATTAATATTTTTGTGACCTGAAGTTGCTATATACGACCTGAAGTTATATTAATATTTTTGTGGTGTATACTTATTACAACCCGTATAATAATAATGATAAATCTTTATTTATATAATTCCATCATATTCCGCAGAACATCACTTGCCTTTAATGTTGTCATATAGGATTTTATATTTATCTTGTTAATATGTGACCCCATGTTTAGCACATACACTCACCGGCCACTTTACACCATGCTAATAACTGGTTGGACCCCCTTTTGCCTTCAGAACTGCCTCAATTCTTCAAGGCATAGATTCAACAAGGTGCTGGAAGCATTCCTCAGAGATTTTGGTCCATATTGACATGATGGCATCACACAGTTGCCGCGGTGGAAGTCAGTAACTCACCTGCTGCAAATTCAAAACCAGCAGCAGAAATTCAGGTTTTTTCCAGTTGCACAAAGAAATTCTCAGGACTAATGCATGAGATTTTCAGACTGCCAGGTGACATCACCATCAGCCTGTGTGAGCAGAGGGCGGAACCCGGCTGTATTAACTTATGCATGCCCCATTTTTCTTATCAGCCCCTGGAGCCAGGAGGCGCTCAGGTGACGGAAGCCTGAGCGCCACTGGCTCATTAGCATATTTTATAAAACTTTTTTTTTAGGAAAAAAATTATAGGTGTCTATCTGATGGTAGTTGTCCTTAAACTTTACTTTTTGTGTTATAAAAATGTTTTTCCATATTTTTTTTTTAAACTTGGATTTGAACAAGCAATGTAATACACTAATGTATTACAGTGCATTGTGATGTAACATACAGGCGCCTCAGGCAGCCTCAAAGCACACATCAGACCTTGTGCTGCTAAAGGTAGGATCATAGATATCTCCCATTGTGGGTGTTACAGAAGGGTGCCTGGCATCGGCTGGCATGTGATCCTGTACCAGAAGCATAACATAATAGTACCGCACAGTTCAGCGCATAACTTCCGCCCATGCAGTACTATTATGTCCTTCATTGGGAAAGGGTTTTTTATGTATGGCAAACATTAGTATAAAACTTGTAAAGTGGAGGATTATGAGAATGCCCTTTATGGAAGTTACTTAATTGCAAAATACTTAGCATGGGTATCACATATCACAATATCACATGGGTCCTATTTTCTTCATAACTACAGTACACTAAATATTATTTGAAACACAAAATGACTTTAGTGAAAACCTCTGCTTATGGTTAAGGTAAAGATTTTAAGCAAGTATTTAGCAAGTGCTGATAGTAATAATATGAAGGTTTGAAGAAATAAATCACTAGCGAGCAGTTCCTTGTGTGTGGTGATGCATTAATTACACTGTTAGGACTTTACACTGCTGTGATTTAAGCCTAAAGTACTGTCAAGATTTGCGTTCAGGGTGAAGGAACAAGGAAAGGAAATCTTTCCTGGCCACTGCCATGGAAGTTTCTATAAAGGGTGAGATAAAGAAGTTTAGATAAGGCATCTGCAATAAAAATGGACTATGCAGACTTATATTCACCAGTGGAGAGTGAAACAGTTACTTTTTCCTGAAAGTTAAAGAGTAATTAAGCACCGAAACCTCCATCACGGATGAATCGTTAGTGGTCAATTCGGGTATACTGTCATCAGAATACATGTCTCATTCTAATATATCATAGATTATATTGTTTTACATGTGTCCCCTTCAAATTGGTTTCCTGAAAACACAATTAATCTGCCAGAATTCTTAATTTTTTGATGTACTGTATAAGGATTGCATGACATATTACCAAAAGCATAAGCTATTACATAGAGTGGAAATGGGGGACCCAATTCACTATAACATATACAGCAGATCTTCACAAATGCCATTCCAATGAAGGTGGGTTCTCAAACACAACATTTCTTTCTTAAAGTGTCAAATCATTTAATTAAAAATTATGTAAAATCCGATCATTGTCTGTGTTAAACAATCCCTGGAATCCACAGTTCTCTAAAATGTATTAACGTAAGCACTGAAAATTTGCCATAAAATGACCCCTATTTCTGATAATGTTATTTCCATTACAATCCCTGCTATAAATGAAAAGGATTTATAAAAAAACTCTAAGAGGAGGAAACAAACGGTGTGAATCACTGAAGATGTGTTATGTATTGCGAGAGAAACACGCCCATATGTCCATCTGCACAGGGGTGGAAGTCAGTAACTCACCTGCTGCCAAATTTCAAAACCACAGCAATATTCAGTTTTCAAATGGTGGGATAATAGCCATCAACTATCATGTCCACAGTATAAATAAAATAATATCTATCCTATTATTTGCTGCAGCATACATCCATAGACACTTTTAGACACATAGACGCTTACCTATATACATATAGGGCATCATTGAAAAGCAGCTATGAGGCTCTTCCCACATGTACCGCACCAACCTTTGACTGAAAGTTTAGTGACTGTTACTCAGATATGTTTTATTTGTTTTGTTTTATTCCCAAAATCTATAGAGACTCGTATCTGCAATTCCTATAGATTTCTCCAGTCCGTACATGTGCACTATCATATTTGTTATCCCAACAAATAAGCTCACCACCGTCACGCATACCACAAGGTATACACCACTTTCTTCCAAATTTATATACAGATGTATTTTCTTGATTTTCCTGAATAATAATGTGGCCACTGGGGTGTTGCCCAGCTTCACTTGTTGAAGTGGTCCATGTAAGGAGAGTCCGTAACTACCTAGCCTAACATTATTCTCTGGGATATGCCTGCAGCCTATGACCCAGGAAAGTAGGAGCTAAAAGTCTTTCGGCCATTTGCAGACTACACATCGGAGCCTCCAGGCTGACGCAAAGCTCAGATCCTAGGTCACAGTATCGGATATCCTGGCAGGACTCCCAAGATGGCTCACTGCGATCGGACCTGCAGTTTCGTGCCACACCTCACCAGACAAGACCTCAGACCTCAGGGTCCGATAGCCACATCATAGACTTCCCCCAGGGTGTAAATACGTGCTTGGGTCCATATCCGAGGGCACTTTAATGTTTGGATACCATGTCTGGTGAGGCACAACATGATAAGTTACCAGATTGGCTGTTTTTTCTTACGAGATCGCGCTAGTTTTCCTGCCGCAACTGGTTCAGGGGGTTGTGTATTTATAACCTCCGACCTCCTCGTTGTCTCAATTGGCCACAATCTGTTTTGCACAACATCTTACAGGTGAACTGTTTACTGGCTGATTAGCTCGGGGATTCTGCAGTTGCCCCAGCAGGTGGGCCGCAATGGCTGGGCACCAGGTCTGGGCTCGCTATATTTACTATATTGTTACTTAGTTATCCAGTTCCAAAGTTTCTTGTTTACTGCAGCACAGGATGTCACTCACAGTCCGAAGCATGGAATGCAAGAATGACGCGGGCAAGGAAGGCCAAATATTTTTATTTTTTTTTCCTCAGGTACGAGACTTACATGACCATCCCAGGATCCTGCAGGAGACCATGGGTCCAATCCCACATTCTAGAGGGTTGGTCGCTTTGGGGCACATGGCATCATATAGGAATTTGGGAATGTATGTGAAACGATACATAGGGAAGGTTACCTCTATTCCATCATGGATAACTTTAATCGTATGTTAGTCTATGATCTTTTCTTCCTGCCATCGTCTGGGCCTATCACTATTATATGGGCTGAACGCTTTGGCAATCTGGGTATCCCGGTTCCACAGTTAGTGCATGAAGGACGCCAATACAGTATTAGACACACTGGGGCACCTTTCACTTAGGCCTGTTCCCTGCCGCGATCCAGCGGCACGTTTTCCGGCGAGGATTCGGGTTTTCCCCTTCCGGCGATTCACTAAAGTATTGGTGCACCAGGTGCTGCCGGGTCCGCCGGAGTTCACCATCCTAATCTGGTGCATGTAAGCGCGTGTCATCGACACATGTTTTTGTTTGTATAAGGAAATTAGGAGCAAAAGCCGGAAAATGAAGGAGGGAGAGGGAGGAAAAGGGGAAAAGAGGGGAGAACAAGGAATGGTGAAAGGAAGAATGAAAAATGGGGGAAAAAATGGGAGAGAGGGAGGGAAGAAGGAGGGTAGGAAAAAAAGTCGAATAGCACAACTGTAGAGGGGGATGAATACGAAAGAAAGAGAGCGGGGAAGAGGGGGAAGGGGATTAATTTAAGGAGACTGTAAATAAGTAGCATGTCAAAAAAAGTGCTGCGACGAGCGCTCCCCTGATTTCACACCATCCTACTTTCCTTGGTGCTATTTTATTAGTCCTATGTCCACGCGTTTTTCAAAAGCGTCTACACAATCTTTTCTTCTTTTTAAAAAGAAACTTATTTTCTGTTTTTTTTTCCCATGCATATCCTAATGGCACGATGCGACACAACCGCCTCACGCGTGCGTCCTATTCCGATGCACAAACGACCCCCGGACCGCATAATTTCCGTTCGAGCAGGAAAACCGCAAATAGAGTAAGCAAGACTGGGCAATTTTGGTGAAACCCCGATGCACACCAAACCGAATCAAAATAGCTTTCTGTGTCCCTTACAAGTAAATACGACCCCCATCTCCTCCCAGCGTGCATGGCTCACGTGGAAAAACGGCGCAAAATAGGTAAGATTTGGGGAAACCGACGAAAAATTCATAGCTCTGTCGTGACGAGGCGCCTTCTTATTGGCATGGTTCCCTGATGGACATGGCTGGACTGACCTATGGCATGTCCGCAGACGTCTAAGGAATGGAACAATAATAGGACAAATCGTAAATGAATTTATCACATGTGGACCTTACTATCCCGGTACGGTGCGTAGTGGCACCACTTATCCCACAAAAGACTATGTATTAAAGGAGGTGAAGGAATGGGGACGCTGGGGGAAGGGGGGAACATCGGTGCGGGAGTGGTGAAGCGAAAACTCTATTACTGTGTTGACGTAAATCCCAGGCACGCGGTTATTAAAAAGAAAGGAATTTACAAATGCCATACAAACCCCGTCACCGGTTTCCTTATATCCCACATAAATCAGACTATGCTATCCTTGGTAATACCTGATGACTGTCGGTGCCCGCTCCTCTCATACGGTGCTAGATCCAGCCCACCTATGAGATTCCAACTTTCATACCCTGAGGACATACCTTTGTTCTGAGGGCCCCGACTTGTAAAATCCCCATTCTGGCTTTGCCCTATAATAATGATCAGATTGTCTACACACCAGCTGCAATACTGACCATGTGCGGCAGGGAAGGGAACTTTGCTTATCTTTATCATCTGTGCATTGGGGTAAGCTGCAACCGCATGTTCTGCTCCGGGGTGGAGACAAAGCCTACCCTGTCGGGGCGCTGGCCTTCAATGAATGTAATAAAGATCTGAACCACTGCACATATTGGAAGGTACTTATTTGCTATACCGAGTGCATGGGATCGCTTCGCATAAGACAGTGTTAGCTTCCTACGAATAGCCCAGCTCAGCTCTCCAAGCATGATATAGTGTTGAAAGCCGCTTCGGTAGCAACCGCTTATAGTAGGAGCAGCTGTGACGGGCCCCTACTACGCTGTTGTTTTTGCAACAAAGCATGCTAGGTGACATCCCGGCTGCAGCAACACCAGGGTAGTTGAGTGAAATAGCTGACCCTACCTCTCTAGAAAACTAGCCGCATAGTGCAGATAGTGCAATGAGAATGCATGTCCTATTCAAGACAATCAAAGTGAGGGGTAAGGGAAATTACTCTTGACACTGGCAATCTCACGTCCAAATTGCACGCGCATACCCTGGGAGCGCAACATGTGTCCTAACGCGCAACCGTATGTCAGTCTCTTTCCTGCTCACTAGACAAATAAATAGGATAAATTTTGAAGATAACACGATGTACAGAATCGGCGTCCAAAACATGACAAGGCAAAGGAGAGAAGCCCGCCACTGGCAGAACTGGAGACATCACCTCGCAATGGAGGGCTATCCACTTCGCCATATCTAGGATACAAAAAGCATAACTCAGTTACACCTCGATCATACAGAGGACACACTAGGAGACTCACTCGTGTCACATTAGTACTCCGGTACCGATTACTCTTGTGGCCATGGCTAAGATGGAACACAGCTTTCCTCGGCAAGCTGGGGATAACTCTGCCCTGTGGTAAGACCCTTGACGCATAAGGATGCAATTCACTGTGAGAGTGCTGTTACGATTCGGCGCCCCCTGCCTAAGATACACGTTCGGACCAGAAGCAGTTAAGGAGACCGTGGAAGGCACTTAGAGTGACCAAAGCACGCTGTCAGATGACAGCATGGTTACAATGAGGAGTTACAGAAGGCACATCTCGCAAAGTATCAGCATGTAGCCAAAATGAACATTAGTTTATTCTATGTGTGCGCGAACCAATTCTGTGTGGCTCAGTGAAAGCATCACCAGCCATACTCTCACATAATTTATTATCGACTTCTGAGACCTTTTGGATGTGAGTGTGCGCAATTACCTCTCATTTCTAATGAACTTTACTTTGTCTTAACGATACGGCATCATCCTTAAGACGCACGCCATTAGTAGCTGATATTGCTCTATAAGACGACGACAACGTCTGAGAACGCCAGCTGCTGATCATAGTGAGATCTACTTTGACTTGAAAGCTAGTAGCACTCTGCTTGTCTTAACATCTTTTCGGATTCTTTTTTGACAAATCTGATCGCAAGTGATGCATCTCCGATACGTATTTCGGTTTATTGTTTGTATCTGTAGTATTACAGCGATGCGTGACTCACTACGTAAACTTTGATGCTGTTATGCATGCGAGTAACACTCACAGGTACCCAATTCAATTAGATGCGTCTGTTTTACGATGAGTAGTACTCGTCACTACTAATTAGATTAATTGATGTTGTGATAGTAGAAGAATAGTATAGTTCTTTTTGAAAGAATAATATACTTGGAAGTAACAAGAAGTAGATCATAGAGTCACTTATAACAATGCAGGATACATTACAAACCGATTGTGGTGATCATCTGTTAATCTATATCTACTAACTAGTACGGGAAGAAAACACCCCTTTTTATATTTTTCACACTCCCTTCTTAACTTAAAGAGAAATAACGACACAGCATTTTTTTATAATTTAACAAAAGAAAACTACATGAACAGAGAACACACTTCCATAGTAAATACCGCAGGAAACCACTGTGATTGAACATGAAACCACCCCAGGAGAGAATCAAATCACTTTATTGAATTGAACCCACATTGTATCTCAAATTATTATCTTGTTGAACTTTTTCATTTCCTTATATATTCACCTGTTTCTAAGAGCCCCCCATAATAATTTGTCTTAATTGTGTTATCTGGTTTAGTGCTTCCCTTCCCTTCATGACAGAGACCCATCTAAACCGATTACTGGGTGTGTAGAACCATGCTCATGAGATCAGCAAACCAATCCAGATTACACGATTGTCAGGAACTTGCACAATTGACTGCCCCTGTCAATCAAAGTAATCACAGAATGAGCCAACAAAATGCCAATTGTCAACTCATAGATGCAAGTGCATAAAAAAGATCTCTGGACTAAATGACTATGAATATCAACTATAACGTCAATTACATACAAATGACAAGAGTTAGAGTCAGACAATAAGGTGTCTAGTTTCAATAGATAACTATCTCTATCAGAGTATCGGATAACAAGACCAACAATTAGGACTCATTCAAGGGTAACAGTTATAATTTTAGGATAAGAGCCCTTATACCAGCATGATGCCTGACACCACAATATATACAATATACGGTGTTCCTACATCCAATCAGGGATGCATCCACCAACTGGTATAATACATCCGGAAGATTCCATCAGAGATCTACAGACACATCACTACAGGAAATGAGCAAACATTGAACGTATTATGTGTTATACTAGGACTACAGATACACGCCACAGATCCTCACTTGGACATCTATTTTTATTTTTCTTTAAAGCAGTATAGAATACACCATTATCACTGATGCACATATGTTTTTATATCAACTCATAAAGTATAGACTTGGAACAATACCGTGATAATAGGAATTCAAATGCAATACCAGTTTGTGATTATACCGAATGTTATGATTGAAATTGTCCTGACTAAATTATACGTACCATCTTTACTTTTGTATTGATAGCATTATCTTTGTACCATAATTTGGGTATTTCAATCTCTACCTTTCGTTTGTTCTGTACTTTTGGTAAAATGATTTACTGGGACCGTTGTGAGTCTACTCTGTGTGTCTGTTGCAATTGGCTAACAGCGAATGTTGTACCTGCGAGGTCTCTGTGAAATCATCCATGTGGCTTGTAACATACTCACTCTTCAGCTTTGATACTGACACTGATAGTTACTTGCATGTTCATTCATTACCGCCTTTGACCCTTATCAGACTCTCTAGCAGGCTGTGACTGTTTTCATCATAACACACTGACCGATTGAGTTCTGCATTTACACTATCGACTTTCCCTATTGCAGACAGCAGGTGTATCATTTGAAGCGATTGAGACATATACACGCACCCACACGCCTATCCTTATCAGACAGGTGTGTATGCAGTAGTGATTGTCTATATTCCTACCGCTTCTAAATACTCTATATTTACAGCAATTGGTACGCATACGATTATCTCAATTCCAATTTCTGATAAAGTAAGAGCAAATTCAATACACAGCTCGTTATTCAACCGCCATGACATTGAAGGAGATGTCTTTTATGCTCAGTTAACCTGCCATAACGAGCTTCGATAATCATGCGTCACAATCTGAATTGGAATTATGATATGACCGTTTAAGAACGTTTCTGCCAGTTTTGTACGAGTGCTCAAGTAATTATTTGATCCGGGTTCTTTATTAAATTTACATTTTTATTCTGTGCTGTAGAATATATGCGACTTCAGTAATAAGCTTAAGGACCAGGCATTTTCGTTTTTTGGGTTTCCATTTTTCATTTTATTGTCTGGATCAGTTGATCCCAAGGATCCAAATTTTAAAAAGTTTTATTATGTTTCATAACAAACAATTGGGAGAAAAAGGTGGTGTTTTGGAACCTTTGGGCGCGATTTCTTTTACGGGGTGCCCGCAGGAATAACCGTTTTACTATATATTATGATACGCTGGCAATACCTAAAATGTTTATGATTTTATTTGTTTATTTTAGACAGTTTAGGAAAAGTGGGCGATTATTAATTGTACATTTTATGTTGTGTTTCTTCTTTTTTAGACTGCAAGAGGGACGTAATCTTGTGAGCTGATCTTTCCTACCATATAGTGCATACTGCTGTATGCATTGCTGGAGAATTTGCTAACGATCTATATCACCCTGAATTCTCATACAACACCAGCTATGTTATCTCCGCCGTCAGAGGCTTGCTGCAGCAGTAAATGGTTTTGCCGTAATCCTTAAACGTCATTAAGGCTACATAAAGTTATAATGCATTAAGGGGTTAAAATACTTGCATTTTACTAATGTTAGGAATATAGTCACATACGAACTACACAATTACCTTAACATTTAGGAAATTGTGTGGGTTCTCTAACGCTTTGATCTCCAGGGTATTATATTCTAATAAATAGAGCTATCACAGGTATAAGTGTCTGAAATAAGCGTTAGTGTTAATCCTGGTTCTATGGACCTACAAACACTATTTTTAAAATCCAATTGTCACAGAGACCAACCAAAAAAGTGTTGCTGGGGTTACAATGATAATATACAGTCATGACTTAATACAATTCAAAAAACTTAAGAACAAACCTGCCAAGGACCTATCCTTACATGAGTAGTCACAGTCTGGGTGTAATTTATTTTTACCAGCCTTTCTGGCATTTTAGCCTATTTTTGTTAAATAAATAATTTGGAATATGGTAATTTGTATTTGCACAGGTAAATTTAAGCACGTCTGATTTGATAGTGTTGCACAGAAGGATGAGGCAAGTGAACTATTTTCTTATATTACCAATGATAACATCTTAAAAAGGTGTAATATATTGAATAATTTAATGTAATTGATCATTTCTGTAGGCAATGGTGTGCATTTGTTGCACTCATCAGTGGCTGGCTGCCACCGTCCTAAACATAACAATCTAGTGCAAATGGTTGTCAAGGCTCGATGGATACATGAATCCAGTTTACGTACTGGCCAAATATTGAAAAACATATTGTATCCTCTTCAGGTATGTAGTCTTAAAATGCCACCTTAAGGGAATATGAAAATGAAAAGGAAGGATGATAATCGGGACACTAAGGCCTCTTTCACAGGAATGGAGGACTACAGTCAAGTGCGAGTATACTGCCATGCACTGGAGCGAGGACTCCTCCATCTCCAAAGGGAGGAGTGCAACACAGATTCTCACTGAGAAAAAGAGAGCAAGATTAACTTGTGTGCTGTATGGCACGTAATAAGTCCATTCAATTGGATGGAATCTTGCCAATTTAACAGTCGTGGATGATGCTACCGTACTGAAACGGTCGGTTATAGGGAGAATAAACAGAACAAAATACTAATGTTGAAAGGGCCTGACTAGTATAGATACAGGCACCATGCCTGTGGAATGTCTTGTTATCCTAGCCTCCATCTCATAACATCAAACTTTATAATTATGCTAAGTACCAGAAAGGCTCTTAGGTGTACCAGAGCCGCTATGTGATGTAGCTTCACAGGATTATAGGGCTCTTTCACCCACTTGCTCTGCTCCCTCAGGGACTTCACTCTGTCTTGATGTAATCTCACTGCTTTAAGCACACGTAACAGCGATGTCAAGTAAAGCAGGGAGGGCTCTGCTGTGAAAACCACAGAGGCCTCCGGACATTAGCATAATTTTAACATTTTACCTTAAATGGAAAGGAGGCCATGGAAACAAAATAAGATTACCAGGTAACGGTGCCTGGACTATGCGTAACGCTCCTCAAATGAACGTTTGCGCGCCCCAGGGAGCATACAGCCAGTGATGGAGAGAGGGAGGGATGGATTGGTGTAGTTGTCTATACTTAATATATATTACCCATTATATATCTAGAGAGAATCACATGGATCAACTAGCGACGTAACCATCCCTACCTGCTGGGCATGAAAATACCTTCTTCTACTAAATGTAGAGACAGAGTGTTTTAATTCGGAGGGTTGTACTGTTCATCTCATTATATACTACTATATGACAGAAAAGTCTAACTCAAATAGCAGTAGCCTTGCCATTTGTGACTCCCATCCAGCCCATCAGTGGTGGTAAGTTCCTGTCATGTACTTACCTAAGTAGTGACCAAGGATTCTCAGCTATTGGTAGCATAATTAACTAAGGTCTTACTAAATCCACCGTACAGACTGAGAGAGTATACACTCTCTACAAAAAAAATAAAAGAAAAAAAGAAAAAGCAGTTTCACGCAACCAAGATCTAGAAATGAGAGGCACGCGTAGTGGGGTTGTGGCTACACAAGTTGCAGCAAACACATGGACCGTATGGGAGAGCTGCTCTCTCCATACTTCCCTACGGCCGTGTGACGTACTATTACAGCACCGGTTGTTCAGGGGTTAAGAAGTATATTACAAAGTACTATTTCATTCTAAAATAGAAAATTAGCTTAAAGGTTTGTATAGCATTTAAAGGGGACCTGTCACCAGTAAAAAGCATAGATATCCAAACATTCCAAGACATTCTGAAGGTGTTACTGCATTTGTTATAAAAATCATGTAGGTCAAGCTATCTAAACTTCCACTTAGCATAATCTATTGTAAAACATAGTCCTTCTATAACAACAATCGTCCTCGAACGTCTCATGCATGTGCGCAGGGGATATATATTTTAAGTCGCCACTGTAAAACTCAACCACAGTTAGGGAATATAGTAAAATTAAGAGTTGCTAGTGGAGTTTATTCTGCATTATTGCCCACATGGAAATGAAATATGAAATGACTATCTATATTGACAGCTGACAGGCTCATTATTAACATATTGAGGCTTTGTCATCCCGTTGGCCGTCAGATTGTGTAGCCATTCTATGTGTCACCTATAGGCTGCTGTGGTAATCAAAATAACAACCGATTGCATTGTAGCTGAAGCAGCAGTCTGATGTTGGTGTCAAAGTGCAATGGTGAGATAGTGGAAGTTCCTCGTGTCCATAACTCACTCCAGTTAACATATTTGACAATTAGACTCTCATTACTTACAAGCCACAGGAGCTTACTTATCTACCTTACCTGAGGACAAGAAAACTAAATAGTATGGGTTGCTTTATCAAGAGCACAGATGAATGAAATCAGGACTAAAGCTAAAATTATGGTTTAATAATATAAAGAAAGAGTTTTACTCTTCAGGGACCCTTCTAGTGTAAACAAAGTACAAAGCCGAGTTGCAAGTGCTGGGGGCTTATGTATAACAACCTGATTGTGGGGTGCAAACTAATGGGCCCCTCATTTATGAGAATGCTCACAGCAGTTAACAAGAATGTGCCGCCCCATTTCATTAATGAAAGGAAGTGTGGACCCACCCCCATTTTTTTTAAGACCATGGGAAGTGCCGGCAAATCTGCCAGCACTTTTATTTGTCAGGGGATGAGATTATCAGAAAGGTTCTGGAGCAAAAACTGTTCCACTTGATCAGACCAACAATCAGAGCCTCAGCTTTCATTTATAGTAAATTTCCCCCCATTGTCTATGTGAGGTCTTAACGATAACGGAAGTGCTGTGCTCAGGACATTTCCCACACTCAAGAGCAGGGCCCGGCTCCCGGTTTAGTGGGGCCCTGGGCGATAGAGCTCAGTGGGCCCCTAACAGTGAACTTAAGTAGGACATAAAAAACAGACATGTAACATTACCAAAACACATACGCACGTAGACAGCTATATACACACGCATCCAGTATATACAACACATACACACAGCTATATACAGAATATATACACACCACGAAGCGAGTATATCCAGCATGTACACACACCAAATATACAGCATTATAACACACACATCCAGAGTTACAGAATACATACACACACACTACACATATATACACACACCATCCAGTATATACAGCATACACACCACATTACAGCATATATTACACAACATTCCAGTATATACAGCAACCACACACATATACAGATATATACCACACCAGATATAATGCAATAGGCACGATTACAGCATATACAAACACGCACCAGTATAACAACACATACCACATATATTTCCCAGATATATACACACACCCTCCAGTATATACAGCACAAAATAGAACAGAAGACAGCATATACACACAAGCATCCCAGGTATATACAACACATCGAACAGATATACAGCATAATACACACAAATACAGTATAGACAGCACATATGCACAGATATAAAACATATATTACACCACATACCATATATAAAAAAAGGCGCACAGATCTTACAACATATATACAAAACAAAATGCACAGATATAAGCATATATACACTATACCACAGCATACATACAACCACATCCAGTATATAAAAACAGTATACAACACAGAAAGCAAGTATACATGCATTTAAATATGTACAATCATTACTCACCCCAGCAGTGTCACTCGGTTCGGACATGACAGGGGACCGCATAGGAGAGGGCGGCCTGGCTGGACATTCGGCGCTGAGCAGGGCGGGACATCCGGCGCGCACGCTGGTGGACATTCGGAACTAAGGCCGGGCCTGGACATCCGGCGCCAACGGCGCCGGGCGAGAGCCGCTCAGCCGGAGGCGACGGGCCGATCCGCAGGTGAAAGTGAGCGGGCAGGGAGCGCAGGGCGGGCCAGGAGTGATGGGGTTGTGAACGGGGGGAGACGCAGGGCTGGGCAGCAAAGTGAGGGGTAGGGCAGGCGGGGCTGCTAGGGAGTGGATGCCGGAATTGTACTTTGCTCCCGGGCCGATCCCATACGCTCTCCGCCCACATCCTAGCGGCTGCAATCAGCGGCGAACTGCACGGCCCCGTAATCGGTGCAACATCGTTCGTGTGGGGCCCCTTGGAGCGTGTGGGGAGCCGGGTCAGAGACGGGTTGGCTGACGCGGGGGCTGTCACAAAGAGTAATGAATGAAAATACTAGACGCATTGTTCTCAGTTCAAATGTTGATTATCACATCCTGTGAATAGGTATATAAACAATTGGTAGATTGTAAAAGGACCTTGGGAAAAGTTAGGGGTCATAGAGAAGTAGCAAGTACCGCAGAAGGTATTCGAAGAAGAGAGGTTGTGTCTACAACATACACCGCCTAAAACAAGACTCCTATGTGATAGCGAGGCAGGGTTGTTGCATCCAACCTAGTTTCTAGTGTTTATTGTATAGGGGAAAAAAGGCGTTAGGGGTAGATATTTGCGTCTGAAAATTGAAGGGAATGCTTAGGTAACACGCTATCATTAAAAATGGACTATGTTTTATCTCTATATGCAATTCTGACATTGTCATATTTATTACTGTACACATAACGCTAATATCTGTACCCCCAATAAAGCTGGTTCTCAAAAAAAAATCTAAATTGGTAGGCATTCTTCAAAGTAAATGGTATATAGGATTATGTTTTATCTATGTGCTACTACCTAGCATTCGCTTTTAGTGTACTATGCCTTGCTAGGAGAATTCAAGGGAGCATTCTGTAATTGCTGCAGTGTAAAGTGAGGATTGGCTTTAAAGGGAATTTCCTTCTATGTACATTTATCCCCTTGTACCAAGGCCGCAAGTGCCACTATAATTTGGATGATGGACCAGTGCTTTTTAAGTTCTGCATAATACGGGAGATAGTACCACAGAATTCATCAAGAAGTAGGGCACTGGAGGAACGTTAGGCACCCTTTTTGTGATATTCAGGGGCCTTCAACATTAAGCACTTATTACATCCTAGAAGAGAGGATAATGAACATCTGAATAATAAACCTTTTTATTCTTATTCATTTGTTTCTCTTTAAGAAAATGGAATGACAGAAAAAGAATGAATAATCTGAAGAAGGACTGGACCTATTGAGTGTCTTTCAAGAGCTGGTCGATGCATGGGGGAGGCAGAGAAGAAATCTCTTTTCTCTTGTAGATAATGGCTCTTCAGCTGCACATGTGCACAGGTAATCATTCACTTTTTTTCAGTTGTAAATGTAGATTCCAGTCTACCAAAACTCTAAAACCAGTTTTGATGTAAAACATCAATTATCCTTTGGCGATTACCATTTTCAATGGTTGGAATCAAAAGGCAAAGGTACGTCTTGTTGGCGTGCTTATAGTTTTCACAAGTTATTATGAGGCTTTACGTGACAAGAAACAGCTGGGGAATTACAGGGGACTCAAAGACTAGCTTGCTAGCCTCCTAATCTCACTTAACAGTGTTTACAGTAGCAAAGATACCTAAGAAATACTGGGTGGATTGGTTTTTTAACAACATACACTGCGTTCACAGGCTTCCCAGTTTTGCCCACGGCCACTGCCCATCGCTGGTAGTTATACGGTGGGCATGTTGGCATCAGAATTCACCATAAAGAAAGAAAGGGAAGGGGGACTAGATTTAATTGACTTGTGGGCACGGGGGGATTACTATGGGATGAGGAAAACCAGTGTAGGTCATTACTCTGGCCAATGTCTGGGGATACACTGTGTCCTGGCATTCAGGGTTATTTACTTGGAACACATACAAACCCCTAGAGCACCATTGTAGATAACCAGCATAAGCCTGTATAGCTTCGGATTTGGCTAATGGACAATACTCTTGTTAGAATGATACGTGGTGAAGATTCTCTTGGAAAAACAAAATTACCTTCAGGGAGGCCTAAACAAACAACTTAAATCACCCGCTGTTGTTTGTACCAGCTGCCACCGCAAAACCGTAGGAGTCCAGCGTAAGGCCAAAACTGTGGTGAAAAGAGGAAATACCTCTACATTCTTAGGAGGAGGTTTTAATGTTATGATGTAAACTACTAATCTTACATGATAAAATCTAAAGGGACTTGAGGATAAAGTTTTGACTAACTAATACTCTTTAACACATGAAGTTAAAAATGAAGATAAAAAAAAGACATCATTCCTTAGAGCAGTTCTATATGTAGTGTGACATCAGATGATTGGACACGTTTGGCAATGTGTAGATTATTAACAGCATTCAGTAGGAGGTGGCCGGGGAGATATTTTGCAAGTCTCCAGTAACATAGAAGAATGCAAAGAACGTCTAGATATTGGTTTATTTACGTCTTATTGCTATATCTGCTATTTTATGATAAGAACTTTTGGCACCAGAAGAAATACTGCATGCTACCTGTTAGAAATGCTGTGGGAGTCTCGTCCCAACACCCAAGAGGGAATGGCCTTTATGAATATGTTATGAAATCCCAATTGTTTTCTAACCAAGATTTGAAAGGTTACCAACATACACAATACTTTTAAAACCACTACCCTAAGTGTCGGGTCCCCTCTCATTTCAGGAACACCCAGTCGCCCATTGAGCATATATGTGGAGAGGGCAAGAGGAATATTTTTGTTTGACAGGGTTATAATGTGTGTACGGCCAGCCTAATGAGAGGCCCAGGTTGATCGAGAATTGTGGTCCTCATTAAAAGCGGGATCATGATAGATAATTGAAAAAAACTCACAGATTAGACAGTCTTGGAGCATATAAGAAAAACTTACTTCATTTCCCTCTCTTTCAGGTTTTGTAGAGCTACTTTACAAACCCTGATAGAAATCTGCATGATTTCTAATGTATTTATTTGAATTTCAATGGAAATGAATTCATCTTATACTAGAACTTGTACCCAACACAGAACTGGGCTTATGGATAGCCACTTCTAGGTGCTTAATA
The DNA here is from genome assembly GCA_019512145.1 of Engystomops pustulosus. Taxonomy (NCBI): domain Eukaryota; kingdom Metazoa; phylum Chordata; class Amphibia; order Anura; family Leptodactylidae; genus Engystomops; species Engystomops pustulosus. Next base: position 112,586,722 of record CM033643.1, on the reverse strand, counting down.
GATATGGCTTCTACTATTAGATGTTGTTCCCAAACATGAAATGTTTTCTCCACAGACTATTATGATTTCCATAGGAGCAAGCATTTTAATCCAGACCCTTTTTGTCCATGAGTGTATATGGTGTAATGCTTGAGTGGCAATAAATTGTACACCTTTTAGAAATCTTATTATTTGAGGCTTTTGTTGCAATGTTTATGACTGTCCCCTTACTATTTCCTAGAAGTGTATGTATACAATATTCTTACATACACTCAGGGAGTATAGAGACCATGTTTTAAGCCATTTTCCGAGCGTATAGTTACGTAACATAGATGGTTTAAAATTAGATTAGGAATTTCTAGAAGAGATAATGGCAATTCTTAATTTCTAAGCTGTTACATTGCATTTGGTACCATCACTATTGGAACTGATTCGGTGATAGCTGCACTGGAGCTCTACATCATAAGACTATACAATGGTATCCTTCAAATGACAAACACAGTTATGGATTGTCATAATGTTAATATTGATGTTTTTGGAGATTCTCATTTTCCCTGTAATCTATTTCATTGAAACCAGAATTTCTACACAAGATAGGGTGAATGCGTAATATTTCAATAAAAGTAATGTTACTTAGGAAACTCCAAGTACTATTAAAACAAAGGAATTCCGTGTAAAGGTATAATTTGTACAAATGGAACAGCTTTCACTGACCACATTTCTGCCGTTGAATGAAGTTTGCCGCCACAACAAGTTTCAAAATGTGATGAAAATTATCAGGAACATCGTTATAATTAAAGCTCAGGAGAACTCAGAAGTAAACTTACCAATTATTTGAAAAATGTCTTCTGTTATCTTTAAACCAAATGCAAATGGCTCTGTCTGATACGATGTGGTTATTTGGCTTGGATGAAAGCACTGTCAATTTGGTTAGCAATCTGTGCCGGACTCTATGTGGGCGGGATCCCAGGTAACATCAAATTCTGGAATTATTCCAGAAATAGCAGGTTTAAAGAATTCAATTTAAGTGCTAATGCGCGTAGTAGTAGAGTGTAGTAATGGAAAAAAAAGCAGGACCACTGCGGATTTGCATCTTTTGCGCACAATCAGATGCCTGCAACTGATGCAACTGGAAGAGGATTTGGCTGTAATTAAATAATTGTATTGAATGGTGGCGTCCTTGTCGATTCAATAGATGAGATATCCTCAGATAAATATGTTTGGGCTGTGTCCTAGTACCTGCAAAAAAACAGATGAAGCCATATGCTGGCCTGTTTGTACTCAGTTTATTTTTTTTTATTGGGACGACAGAGGTATGACGGCTGCGTTATGGCAGTCATGTATGTGGTGGGCGATTTGTTAAGAGATATTATTAAAAAGCCGCCATGATTGTGGGTAACTGTGATTTGTTTAGTGATCACCTGGACCCCAATTGTGTGTAGGCAATTGCTCGAAAACAAAATGCTGTCAGCAGTTGATATTAGAATTCTGTTTGTTCCCAGTGCCAGAACATTTCTCATAACATACCAAGGAAGGGGATTACATTCCTGAGGCATGAATGTCTCCAGATATGGATAATTGCAATAGTTTTTTTTCTGTAGTATTTGTTAATGTGCAGCTCTTATGATTCATGTATGCTGTGCATTTTGCATGGAACTTGTGTTAAATCTCCCAACGATTGAGTCCAGATGACTATTAGACGGAGGCGTTGGGAAGACCAGTACAAACCACCCCCACCACAATGGAAATTTCCATTCCCATCATTTTCCGGGGGGTGCAGGAGAAAAATGGATTAATACATGCTGATCAGGAGTATGACTGCAGGTGAATCTGCCACGGATACGGTGCAGGAGTACAAAAAGTACACAAGTCTTTATCATGCCTCACAGCATCATTATATTACCACATTAGATAAGGAGTATTGTGCCCCTTATGAGGAGGTCCCAAGTAGTATATGGGTTTACGGGTTCATATATGAAGATCAAATGTATTTGCATTATGGCAACAAATTGCTATCTTTTCCTTAAATGTTCATTGCACAGTCTAGCCTTGAGGTAATTGTTGTGCGGATCCTTCGGGGAAGGAATAGAGGGTGTCCTTGAATGTCTTTAAAATGAGCTTCTCACTGTCGATCTATGGACAACATTATTTGGAAATGCATAATATCATGGCAGGTCAACAATTGCTTCAGTAAGATCATTTGCTGTTGGTCTTTCCTCATTGTTGTGTAACACATACCTAAAGTCTTCCAGATCATAAAATTTCCAAAACTTATGCGTTTGTAAAGGTGGTCATACTTTATGATGATCAATAATTATTGAATATCAGACCTGGCGCTGTTATTACCCTTTTCATTTGTAAAATAGTTTTTCTATTATTTTCTTTTCTATTATCTTTGGTCCTATTTGTTTTCCTTAAATACTTAATGGGGTCTGTTCTGTTCATCTTGCCCATTGCATTTACTTAAGTTAAGTCATTTTAAAGGGAACTGTCATCAGAAATGACCTGATTGATGTTGTATTCAGCCCCAGTTCGGTGGCATCATTTTTTTAGAATCTTACTTTGAAGTGGAGTAAATTGGTTGTATAAAGTCAAGGAGGCAGAGATTTTAAATGAAAGCTCCAGCTCTGTCATCAACGAGGAATTTCGTTGAGGCCGATTGCACCCTGCGAGCATCAAGAGGAGACACCTAATTGCACGGCAGACACCTTGCCCCCGGGCTCCCTCTTGACTTATAACAACCATTTACACGAAACTTCAGACTGATTTTTACCACAATGGAACAAGAAAGAAACAAAAACTAAAAGGTGTTACACTGCCGTGATAAACTGTAGTGGCTTATTAGTCAGATGCTGATGACAGGTTCCCTTTAATACTAGGTTTATATGTTCCGGACATAAAAACAAAAAAAAACTAGAATTCAAAGGAAGGTGTACGTTTTTTTTCTCATGCTTTCTATATACACACTTGTGGATGGTTATAAGAATATTGAGGGCACATATTTAAATGTCTAGGTATAGACATTTATTTAAAAAATTATGTATGATGTATTATTGGAATTTTAATCATACAGTATTCTAGGGAAGCAAGATAGCAAAGCAATTGCTCCAGGTCCCAAGCAAGGATGAGGTGGTTTAGTTCTGGGAGAGGTGAACAAGAAAGAGCTTGTTGCACTTAAGAGAGTGGGATATGTAAAGAGAAATAAAAAAACACAGTATTCATTGCGTTTTAATCCGGAGAACACTGGACGGTAAGTGGCAGGAAGAAGAGATATTTACTGGTTTACATTACACTGGTAATATATATCATAGTAATGCGTGCTGTTCCATTATTCTGTTTTTTTTCACCGGGTGCATCTACACGCTGTAGTCGCATCGTGACCAGCGACTAGGTAATGGACAACAATTGACCTGTATCTCAACATTTATTCACCAGACATGTATCGGCCAGGAACACGGAGGTCAGGCATCTGGTGCGGTGACCTTCTCCTGAAGTTAAACCAACATTCCACTCTACTATGGGAACTCTGTTTGTGGAACAGAAAAGAAATTGCTTTAGGGTTCCATGAAAGAGACAAGCTTTCCATCTTTAACACAACACAAGTGTAAATTTAACGGCATAAGAACCACATTGCCTTATCTGAAATTGCCTGGTGTAATCAAAAATTCAGTCTTTTATTACTTTTTAAAAAAGTGCAATGAGGGAATTGGCTAATGAAGAGGTGGAAGTGCGGCATTGGTACTATTTAGGATGTATAAACCGATTTTAAAAGCAGTTCTAGTATCATTTAGGAAGGCATATGAAATAGCTACAAACTGTTACCATAGCCTCTGTCCAGTTCTAGTCAGAACTTTTTTTGTTGCTTTTTGAAAGCTGCTTTGAAGCGTGTGTGCATGTCGAATTTAATTTATTTCAGCCTTTCTGTTATGGTTGCAGCAGCATGATTCAGATGACATAAAGATATAACAGCTCCGGTATACAGAAGGAAATCCTGCTGATCAGATATTCCCCTTAATGTTTACTTAGAATATGTATATCAATATTATATTGAAGAATAGAAAGACTGTACAGTAACCAGGCTCTACTCTTGTAGGTCATTTACATCCTTAAACCAAGACCTGCCAAAAACAAAAAGATTATGTATAAAAGTGCCACACGTGCGTTGATGTTTACTACAGGAACGACAGCAAGGATGCCAATGGGCATATGAAAAATATAGGAAATGGAAACAAATGCAAGTCGTTATATGATTATTGATGTAAGGCATTACGGCAATCGAGGCAGTAAACATGGGATATGACCCAGCTATACATTGGTGCACCTATTTAACATCCCCTCGAATTGGTATGCCGTTTCTCCCTGCCTCCTACTTCCCCAGTGAGTGCCATAAGTAATCATAGAGATCACATGACACTGTGATTATAATTGTAGGAAGTTATCCTGTAAGTTCGTACTCATACTAGATTTTTGGGTCGTTGATGCAGATAACATCTAATAGATTATTTACCGGAGGTTGTTGGTTTAATTTATAGAGAATTGTTTCTTCCTCACATTGAATTTGATATAAAATCTTTTCTCAACTCGTAATGGTAATCCTCACATCAATAAGATATATGTAGATTATTGGAGATGCTTTTTTTGTATCTCTATGATGCTAATTGAAAAGAAAACCCAATAAATCAAATATTTGGTGTTTCTGTGTACCTATAGTTTGGCACTGTATGCTTTTCTCAATGCTGTCAATTTCAAAAGCTTCTGTTTGAGCAGTGCCAACAGCTCTTTCGGGCTATAGATTGGATTCATTCGGTGTTAGGAGGATTCTGAACATAAAATCAGCACAGTACAAGTATAAAGGGTTGTTATAACCCCATCCACCAAGATCCAGCAAATCTTCCTGCAGAATTCTGTTTTGTTGTCGGAAAGGCACAACAGGACCTGAGTGCTTTAAGAAACTTCAATCCCCTTGATGTTTAGGTTCTAAAAAATATAAAGGTAACAATCGATGGTAAATCATATCAATCCAATTTATCAAAGAGGGTCCTTACAAATAGATAATAATGTCCTTAAACTAAATTGCAAACTGTTTTCAGGATATTTTTGCTGCTTTCGAAAAATTACTATAAGTATTTATGTAAATGAGAGCTGAGTACAAAATAAATCCAATGATATCTGAGCTTCTATTGGGGTCTTCTCATGCTGTTGTTTGTTGATTAACACCAGGGAAGGCCGTAACGGGGTCCTTATAACCAATGAATATCATATCAGGGGGGCACAAAGTAAGATTTGTAAAGGGAAATGTTGGTTATAATATGGTTATTGTACAGTTGTAACAGCCATGGCAATGCCAAATTTGGTGTTTTTTTAGACTTTATTCTGCATTTCTATGGTTGGAGTGTTTCATGCATTTTAAGGAATGAAAATAAAGCAATTCCCACAAAGACAACATTCTTTAAATGTAGACACAGGAAAACAAAATAAACACATTCTATAATCTACATTAAACAAAAATGAGCATTTCACAGATATACCGGCGGTCCCCTACTTAAGAACACTTTCGACTTACAGACGACCCCTTGTTACAAACGGGACCTCTTGTACTTGGTAATTTACATGTACGTTAACCTAGGCTAAAATAAACAGGTTGTTTGTACAGTTTCAGAGATGTCTCATTGAAGTATTCCTGGTTCTTTATGACAATCCAACATTTTTTAAATCCAATTTTCATGGACCAAAAAATTTTTTTCGGTAGTTACATTATAAACTATCAGTCGACTTAACAAAATCAACTTAAGAACAAACTACAGAAGATATATTGTTCGCAACCCGGGGGAGCGCCTGCCTGTAGTCCAACCTGGACTCTATCGGAGAGAGTAAAATGGTGTACACAATTTTGGTTGCCCTGACCAGACCCTGGGATCTGCACCTCAGTTGGCACGGCAGACATATTTTCTGCAGTGTGACCCTGTGGAGCTGAGCTGCTCTCTGCCTTAGCCTTCCTACCTTGCATGGCCAGGAGAGCTTTACACAGACACACCCCCCCCCCCCCCCCCCCCCCCCCCCCAATTCCTTTCTGCCGAAAAACAATGTGATTCAAAGCTAAATTCTACTCGCTACAGCAAGATACAATCTTTATCCAGGGGAGAAGGGGGGTAAATCAGATATGACAGTGTGGGATTTAGCTGAGATGAGACTTAGCAGGCTGAGAAAGGAATGTTATATACAGTTCTCATGTATCTATCATCTCTGATCTCACATCACCCTATCAGTTTATATATGTCAGTATAGTAGACTGTTCAGAATCTAAATGAAAGGGTAGATTTGGCACACTGAATCCACAGCACTGCAATGGGTTTATATATGTCTGCTTTAGAGAGGCCCCTCCCAGACTTTTGAATTATACACTACTGGACTGGGAGTATAGGAGCTAAAAAACGCAAACACACCAAATGTAAAGTTAAGTAAGGGTTGAAAATGACTCTTTATGTGGGACACATCATAGAGGATGAAATTTGAGAATTTCTTCATGGGCAAACCCTGGTAAGGGACTCTACTCAGAATACTCATCAAGAGATATTCTTTCTAACGATTTTCTTCAATCTGGGGGCAGGGCAATTTCTTTCCTTCTAAAAGAATTGATTAATAATATGCTAATGTCACATGGGTCCTATTTTCTTCATAACTACATTACTCTAAATAGTTATTTGAAACACAAATGACTTTGTGAATGAAACCCTTTGCTTATGGTTAAGGTAAGATTTTAAGCAAGTATTTAGCAAAGTGTGATAGTTAATAATTATGAAGGTTGAAGAAAAAATCCTAGCGAGCAGTTTTTGTTGTGTGGTGATGCATTAATTACACTGTTAGGACTTTACACTGCTGTGATTTAAGCCTAAAGTACTGTCAAGCTTTGCGTTCAGGGTGAAGGAACAAGGAAAGGAAATCTTTCCTGGCCACAGGAAGTTTTCTATAAAGGGTGAAGATAAAGAAGTTAGATAAGGCAGCTGCAATAAAAATGGATCTAAGGGCAGACTTGGTCACCAGTGGGATGAAACAGTTACTTTTCCTGAAAGTTGAAAGAGTAATTAGCACAGAAACCTCCATCAAGGATGAATCGTAGTGGTCAATTCTGGTATACTGTATCAGAATACATGTCTCATTCTAATATATTCTGTAGATTATATTGTTTTACATGTGTCACCTTCAAAGTGGATTCCTGAAAACACATTTAATCTGCCAGATTATTATTTTTTGAATGTATGTATGAAGGATTGCATGTAAATATTACAAAAAGCATAAGCATTTATTACATAGAGTGGAAATGGGGGAACTCCAATTCACTATACAATATACAATGCAGATCTTCTACAAATGCATTCCAAATGAAGGTGGTTACTTCAAACCAAGCATTTTCTTTTCTTAAATGTCATAATCATTTAATAAAAATTATGTAGATAACTGGCTGATCATTGCTGTGTTTAAAATCCCTGGAAATCCACAGTTCTCTAAAATGTATATAAGCACTGAAAATATTTGCCATAAAATGACCCTATTTCTGATAATGTTATTTCCTTTACAATCCCTGCTATAAATGAAAAAGGATAAAAAAAAACTTCTTAAGAGGAGGAAAACAAACGGTGGAATCACTGAAGAATGTTAATGTTCTGTAGTTGCAGAAACAAGCCCATAATGTCCATCTGCAACAGGGGTGGAAGTCAGTAACTCACCTGCTGCAAATTCAAAACCAGCAGCAGATATTCAGGTTTTTTCACAACATGGATGGGATAAATGCCATCAACTCATGTCCACAGTATAAATAAATAATATTCTATCCTATTAATTTGCTGCAGCATACATCCATAGACACTTTTAGACACATAGACGCTTACCTATAACATAATAGGCATCATGTGAAAGAGCATCTATGAGGCTCTTCCCAATGTACGCACCAACCTGTGACCTGAAAGTTTGTGACTGTTACTCAGATATGTTTATTTTTTTTTTACCCAAAATCTATAAGACTCGATCTGCAATTCCCTATAGATTTCTCCACCGTCATGCTGATATCAGTATTTTTACCCCAACAAATAGGCTCAACCGGTCCACGCATACCACAAGGTATACACCACTTCTGTCCAAATTCTATACAATGTATTTTACTCGATTTTCCTAGAAATAATAATGTGGCCCACTGGGGTGTGCCCAGCTTCCCTTTGTACTGAGTGGTCACATGTAAGGAGAGCTCCGTAACTACCGAGCTAAACTTATTCTCCTGCGGATATACCTGCAGCACTATGACCCACCGGGTAAAGTAGAGCTAAGTGCTTTCGGCCATTTGCTGATACACATGGAGCCTCCAGGCTGACGCAAAGCAATTCCTGTGAGGGCCCAATCACTCCGGGTGCCTGGCAGGACTCCACAAGATGGCTCACGCGTCGGACCCTGCAGTTTCGTGCCACACCTCATCCAGCACAAGATCCTCAACCTCAGGGTCCGATAGCCACATCATAGACTTCCCCCAGGGTGTAAATACGTGCTTGGGTCCATATCCGAGGGCACTTTAATGTTTGGATACCATGTCTGGTGAGGCACAACATGATAAGTTACCAGATTGGCTGTTTTTTCTTACGAGATCGCGCTAGTTTTCCTGCCGCAACTGGTTCAGGGGGTTGTGTATTTATAACCTCCGACCTCCTCGTTGTCTCAATTGGCCACAATCTGTTTTGCACAACATCTTACAGGTGAACTGTTTACTGGCTGATTAGCTCGGGGATTCTGCAGTTGCCCCAGCAGGTGGGCCGCAATGGCTGGGCACCAGGTCTGGGCTCGCTATATTTACTATATTGTTACTTAGTTATCCAGTTCCAAAGTTTCTTGTTTACTGCAGCACAGGATGTCACTCACAGTCCGAAGCATGGAATGCAAGAATGACGCGGGCAAGGAAGGCCAAATATTTTTATTTTTTTTTCCTCAGGTACGAGACTTACATGACCATCCCAGGATCCTGCAGGAGACCATGGGTCCAATCCCACATTCTAGAGGGTTGGTCGCTTTGGGGCACATGGCATCATATAGGAATTTGGGAATGTATGTGAAACGATACATAGGGAAGGTTACCTCTATTCCATCATGGATAACTTTAATCGTATGTTAGTCTATGATCTTTTCTTCCTGCCATCGTCTGGGCCTATCACTATTATATGGGCTGAACGCTTTGGCAATCTGGGTATCCCGGTTCCACAGTTAGTGCATGAAGGACGCCAATACAGTATTAGACACACTGGGGCACCTTTCACTTAGGCCTGTTCCCTGCCGCGATCCAGCGGCACGTTTTCCGGCGAGGATTCGGGTTTTCCCCTTCCGGCGATTCACTAAAGTATTGGTGCACCAGGTGCTGCCGGGTCCGCCGGAGTTCACCATCCTAATCTGGTGCATGTAAGCGCGTGTCATCGACACATGTTTTTGTTTGTATAAGGAAATTAGGAGCAAAAGCCGGAAAATGAAGGAGGGAGAGGGAGGAAAAGGGGAAAAGAGGGGAGAACAAGGAATGGTGAAAGGAAGAATGAAAAATGGGGGAAAAAATGGGAGAGAGGGAGGGAAGAAGGAGGGTAGGAAAAAAAGTCGAATAGCACAACTGTAGAGGGGGATGAATACGAAAGAAAGAGAGCGGGGAAGAGGGGGAAGGGGATTAATTTAAGGAGACTGTAAATAAGTAGCATGTCAAAAAAAGTGCTGCGACGAGCGCTCCCCTGATTTCACACCATCCTACTTTCCTTGGTGCTATTTTATTAGTCCTATGTCCACGCGTTTTTCAAAAGCGTCTACACAATCTTTTCTTCTTTTTAAAAAGAAACTTATTTTCTGTTTTTTTTTCCCATGCATATCCTAATGGCACGATGCGACACAACCGCCTCACGCGTGCGTCCTATTCCGATGCACAAACGACCCCCGGACCGCATAATTTCCGTTCGAGCAGGAAAACCGCAAATAGAGTAAGCAAGACTGGGCAATTTTGGTGAAACCCCGATGCACACCAAACCGAATCAAAATAGCTTTCTGTGTCCCTTACAAGTAAATACGACCCCCATCTCCTCCCAGCGTGCATGGCTCACGTGGAAAAACGGCGCAAAATAGGTAAGATTTGGGGAAACCGACGAAAAATTCATAGCTCTGTCGTGACGAGGCGCCTTCTTATTGGCATGGTTCCCTGATGGACATGGCTGGACTGACCTATGGCATGTCCGCAGACGTCTAAGGAATGGAACAATAATAGGACAAATCGTAAATGAATTTATCACATGTGGACCTTACTATCCCGGTACGGTGCGTAGTGGCACCACTTATCCCACAAAAGACTATGTATTAAAGGAGGTGAAGGAATGGGGACGCTGGGGGAAGGGGGGAACATCGGTGCGGGAGTGGTGAAGCGAAAACTCTATTACTGTGTTGACGTAAATCCCAGGCACGCGGTTATTAAAAAGAAAGGAATTTACAAATGCCATACAAACCCCGTCACCGGTTTCCTTATATCCCACATAAATCAGACTATGCTATCCTTGGTAATACCTGATGACTGTCGGTGCCCGCTCCTCTCATACGGTGCTAGATCCAGCCCACCTATGAGATTCCAACTTTCATACCCTGAGGACATACCTTTGTTCTGAGGGCCCCGACTTGTAAAATCCCCATTCTGGCTTTGCCCTATAATAATGATCAGATTGTCTACACACCAGCTGCAATACTGACCATGTGCGGCAGGGAAGGGAACTTTGCTTATCTTTATCATCTGTGCATTGGGGTAAGCTGCAACCGCATGTTCTGCTCCGGGGTGGAGACAAAGCCTACCCTGTCGGGGCGCTGGCCTTCAATGAATGTAATAAAGATCTGAACCACTGCACATATTGGAAGGTACTTATTTGCTATACCGAGTGCATGGGATCGCTTCGCATAAGACAGTGTTAGCTTCCTACGAATAGCCCAGCTCAGCTCTCCAAGCATGATATAGTGTTGAAAGCCGCTTCGGTAGCAACCGCTTATAGTAGGAGCAGCTGTGACGGGCCCCTACTACGCTGTTGTTTTTGCAACAAAGCATGCTAGGTGACATCCCGGCTGCAGCAACACCAGGGTAGTTGAGTGAAATAGCTGACCCTACCTCTCTAGAAAACTAGCCGCATAGTGCAGATAGTGCAATGAGAATGCATGTCCTATTCAAGACAATCAAAGTGAGGGGTAAGGGAAATTACTCTTGACACTGGCAATCTCACGTCCAAATTGCACGCGCATACCCTGGGAGCGCAACATGTGTCCTAACGCGCAACCGTATGTCAGTCTCTTTCCTGCTCACTAGACAAATAAATAGGATAAATTTTGAAGATAACACGATGTACAGAATCGGCGTCCAAAACATGACAAGGCAAAGGAGAGAAGCCCGCCACTGGCAGAACTGGAGACATCACCTCGCAATGGAGGGCTATCCACTTCGCCATATCTAGGATACAAAAAGCATAACTCAGTTACACCTCGATCATACAGAGGACACACTAGGAGACTCACTCGTGTCACATTAGTACTCCGGTACCGATTACTCTTGTGGCCATGGCTAAGATGGAACACAGCTTTCCTCGGCAAGCTGGGGATAACTCTGCCCTGTGGTAAGACCCTTGACGCATAAGGATGCAATTCACTGTGAGAGTGCTGTTACGATTCGGCGCCCCCTGCCTAAGATACACGTTCGGACCAGAAGCAGTTAAGGAGACCGTGGAAGGCACTTAGAGTGACCAAAGCACGCTGTCAGATGACAGCATGGTTACAATGAGGAGTTACAGAAGGCACATCTCGCAAAGTATCAGCATGTAGCCAAAATGAACATTAGTTTATTCTATGTGTGCGCGAACCAATTCTGTGTGGCTCAGTGAAAGCATCACCAGCCATACTCTCACATAATTTATTATCGACTTCTGAGACCTTTTGGATGTGAGTGTGCGCAATTACCTCTCATTTCTAATGAACTTTACTTTGTCTTAACGATACGGCATCATCCTTAAGACGCACGCCATTAGTAGCTGATATTGCTCTATAAGACGACGACAACGTCTGAGAACGCCAGCTGCTGATCATAGTGAGATCTACTTTGACTTGAAAGCTAGTAGCACTCTGCTTGTCTTAACATCTTTTCGGATTCTTTTTTGACAAATCTGATCGCAAGTGATGCATCTCCGATACGTATTTCGGTTTATTGTTTGTATCTGTAGTATTACAGCGATGCGTGACTCACTACGTAAACTTTGATGCTGTTATGCATGCGAGTAACACTCACAGGTACCCAATTCAATTAGATGCGTCTGTTTTACGATGAGTAGTACTCGTCACTACTAATTAGATTAATTGATGTTGTGATAGTAGAAGAATAGTATAGTTCTTTTTGAAAGAATAATATACTTGGAAGTAACAAGAAGTAGATCATAGAGTCACTTATAACAATGCAGGATACATTACAAACCGATTGTGGTGATCATCTGTTAATCTATATCTACTAACTAGTACGGGAAGAAAACACCCCTTTTTATATTTTTCACACTCCCTTCTTAACTTAAAGAGAAATAACGACACAGCATTTTTTTATAATTTAACAAAAGAAAACTACATGAACAGAGAACACACTTCCATAGTAAATACCGCAGGAAACCACTGTGATTGAACATGAAACCACCCCAGGAGAGAATCAAATCACTTTATTGAATTGAACCCACATTGTATCTCAAATTATTATCTTGTTGAACTTTTTCATTTCCTTATATATTCACCTGTTTCTAAGAGCCCCCCATAATAATTTGTCTTAATTGTGTTATCTGGTTTAGTGCTTCCCTTCCCTTCATGACAGAGACCCATCTAAACCGATTACTGGGTGTGTAGAACCATGCTCATGAGATCAGCAAACCAATCCAGATTACACGATTGTCAGGAACTTGCACAATTGACTGCCCCTGTCAATCAAAGTAATCACAGAATGAGCCAACAAAATGCCAATTGTCAACTCATAGATGCAAGTGCATAAAAAAGATCTCTGGACTAAATGACTATGAATATCAACTATAACGTCAATTACATACAAATGACAAGAGTTAGAGTCAGACAATAAGGTGTCTAGTTTCAATAGATAACTATCTCTATCAGAGTATCGGATAACAAGACCAACAATTAGGACTCATTCAAGGGTAACAGTTATAATTTTAGGATAAGAGCCCTTATACCAGCATGATGCCTGACACCACAATATATACAATATACGGTGTTCCTACATCCAATCAGGGATGCATCCACCAACTGGTATAATACATCCGGAAGATTCCATCAGAGATCTACAGACACATCACTACAGGAAATGAGCAAACATTGAACGTATTATGTGTTATACTAGGACTACAGATACACGCCACAGATCCTCACTTGGACATCTATTTTTATTTTTCTTTAAAGCAGTATAGAATACACCATTATCACTGATGCACATATGTTTTTATATCAACTCATAAAGTATAGACTTGGAACAATACCGTGATAATAGGAATTCAAATGCAATACCAGTTTGTGATTATACCGAATGTTATGATTGAAATTGTCCTGACTAAATTATACGTACCATCTTTACTTTTGTATTGATAGCATTATCTTTGTACCATAATTTGGGTATTTCAATCTCTACCTTTCGTTTGTTCTGTACTTTTGGTAAAATGATTTACTGGGACCGTTGTGAGTCTACTCTGTGTGTCTGTTGCAATTGGCTAACAGCGAATGTTGTACCTGCGAGGTCTCTGTGAAATCATCCATGTGGCTTGTAACATACTCACTCTTCAGCTTTGATACTGACACTGATAGTTACTTGCATGTTCATTCATTACCGCCTTTGACCCTTATCAGACTCTCTAGCAGGCTGTGACTGTTTTCATCATAACACACTGACCGATTGAGTTCTGCATTTACACTATCGACTTTCCCTATTGCAGACAGCAGGTGTATCATTTGAAGCGATTGAGACATATACACGCACCCACACGCCTATCCTTATCAGACAGGTGTGTATGCAGTAGTGATTGTCTATATTCCTACCGCTTCTAAATACTCTATATTTACAGCAATTGGTACGCATACGATTATCTCAATTCCAATTTCTGATAAAGTAAGAGCAAATTCAATACACAGCTCGTTATTCAACCGCCATGACATTGAAGGAGATGTCTTTTATGCTCAGTTAACCTGCCATAACGAGCTTCGATAATCATGCGTCACAATCTGAATTGGAATTATGATATGACCGTTTAAGAACGTTTCTGCCAGTTTTGTACGAGTGCTCAAGTAATTATTGAAAATATTTGCCATAAAATGACCCTATTTCTGATAATGTTATTTCCTTTACAATCCCTGCTATAAATGAAAAAGGATAAAAAAAACTTCTTAAGAGGAGGAAAACAAACGGTGGAATCACTGAAGAATGTTAATGTTCTGTAGTTGCAGAAACAAGCCCATAATGTCCATCTGCAACAGGGGTGGAAGTCAGTAACTCACCTGCTGCAAATTCAAAACCATTGATCCGGGTTCTTTATTAAATTTACATTTTTATTCTGTGCTGTAGAATATATGCGACTTCAGTAATAAGCTTAAGGACCAGGCATTTTCGTTTTTTGGGTTTCCATTTTTCATTTTATTGTCTGGATCAGTTGATCCCAAGGATCCAAATTTTAAAAAGTTTTATTATGTTTCATAACAAACAATTGGGAGAAAAAGGTGGTGTTTTGGAACCTTTGGGCGCGATTTCTTTTACGGGGTGCCCGCAGGAATAACCGTTTTACTATATATTATGATACGCTGGCAATACCTAAAATGTTTATGATTTTATTTGTTTATTTTAGACAGTTTAGGAAAAGTGGGCGATTATTAATTGTACATTTTATGTTGTGTTTCTTCTTTTTTAGACTGCAAGAGGGACGTAATCTTGTGAGCTGATCTTTCCTACCATATAGTGCATACTGCTGTATGCATTGCTGGAGAATTTGCTAACGATCTATATCACCCTGAATTCTCATACAACACCAGCTATGTTATCTCCGCCGTCAGAGGCTTGCTGCAGCAGTAAATGGTTTTGCCGTAATCCTTAAACGTCATTAAGGCTACATAAAGTTATAATGCATTAAGGGGTTAAAATACTTGCATTTTACTAATGTTAGGAATATAGTCACATACGAACTACACAATTACCTTAACATTTAGGAAATTGTGTGGGTTCTCTAACGCTTTGATCTCCAGGGTATTATATTCTAATAAATAGAGCTATCACAGGTATAAGTGTCTGAAATAAGCGTTAGTGTTAATCCTGGTTCTATGGACCTACAAACACTATTTTTAAAATCCAATTGTCACAGAGACCAACCAAAAAAGTGTTGCTGGGGTTACAATGATAATATACAGTCATGACTTAATACAATTCAAAAAACTTAAGAACAAACCTGCCAAGGACCTATCCTTACATGAGTAGTCACAGTCTGGGTGTAATTTATTTTTACCAGCCTTTCTGGCATTTTAGCCTATTTTTGTTAAATAAATAATTTGGAATATGGTAATTTGTATTTGCACAGGTAAATTTAAGCACGTCTGATTTGATAGTGTTGCACAGAAGGATGAGGCAAGTGAACTATTTTCTTATATTACCAATGATAACATCTTAAAAAGGTGTAATATATTGAATAATTTAATGTAATTGATCATTTCTGTAGGCAATGGTGTGCATTTGTTGCACTCATCAGTGGCTGGCTGCCACCGTCCTAAACATAACAATCTAGTGCAAATGGTTGTCAAGGCTCGATGGATACATGAATCCAGTTTACGTACTGGCCAAATATTGAAAAACATATTGTATCCTCTTCAGGTATGTAGTCTTAAAATGCCACCTTAAGGGAATATGAAAATGAAAAGGAAGGATGATAATCGGGACACTAAGGCCTCTTTCACAGGAATGGAGGACTACAGTCAAGTGCGAGTATACTGCCATGCACTGGAGCGAGGACTCCTCCATCTCCAAAGGGAGGAGTGCAACACAGATTCTCACTGAGAAAAAGAGAGCAAGATTAACTTGTGTGCTGTATGGCACGTAATAAGTCCATTCAATTGGATGGAATCTTGCCAATTTAACAGTCGTGGATGATGCTACCGTACTGAAACGGTCGGTTATAGGGAGAATAAACAGAACAAAATACTAATGTTGAAAGGGCCTGACTAGTATAGATACAGGCACCATGCCTGTGGAATGTCTTGTTATCCTAGCCTCCATCTCATAACATCAAACTTTATAATTATGCTAAGTACCAGAAAGGCTCTTAGGTGTACCAGAGCCGCTATGTGATGTAGCTTCACAGGATTATAGGGCTCTTTCACCCACTTGCTCTGCTCCCTCAGGGACTTCACTCTGTCTTGATGTAATCTCACTGCTTTAAGCACACGTAACAGCGATGTCAAGTAAAGCAGGGAGGGCTCTGCTGTGAAAACCACAGAGGCCTCCGGACATTAGCATAATTTTAACATTTTACCTTAAATGGAAAGGAGGCCATGGAAACAAAATAAGATTACCAGGTAACGGTGCCTGGACTATGCGTAACGCTCCTCAAATGAACGTTTGCGCGCCCCAGGGAGCATACAGCCAGTGATGGAGAGAGGGAGGGATGGATTGGTGTAGTTGTCTATACTTAATATATATTACCCATTATATATCTAGAGAGAATCACATGGATCAACTAGCGACGTAACCATCCCTACCTGCTGGGCATGAAAATACCTTCTTCTACTAAATGTAGAGACAGAGTGTTTTAATTCGGAGGGTTGTACTGTTCATCTCATTATATACTACTATATGACAGAAAAGTCTAACTCAAATAGCAGTAGCCTTGCCATTTGTGACTCCCATCCAGCCCATCAGTGGTGGTAAGTTCCTGTCATGTACTTACCTAAGTAGTGACCAAGGATTCTCAGCTATTGGTAGCATAATTAACTAAGGTCTTACTAAATCCACCGTACAGACTGAGAGAGTATACACTCTCTACAAAAAAAATAAAAGAAAAAAAGAAAAAGCAGTTTCACGCAACCAAGATCTAGAAATGAGAGGCACGCGTAGTGGGGTTGTGGCTACACAAGTTGCAGCAAACACATGGACCGTATGGGAGAGCTGCTCTCTCCATACTTCCCTACGGCCGTGTGACGTACTATTACAGCACCGGTTGTTCAGGGGTTAAGAAGTATATTACAAAGTACTATTTCATTCTAAAATAGAAAATTAGCTTAAAGGTTTGTATAGCATTTAAAGGGGACCTGTCACCAGTAAAAAGCATAGATATCCAAACATTCCAAGACATTCTGAAGGTGTTACTGCATTTGTTATAAAAATCATGTAGGTCAAGCTATCTAAACTTCCACTTAGCATAATCTATTGTAAAACATAGTCCTTCTATAACAACAATCGTCCTCGAACGTCTCATGCATGTGCGCAGGGGATATATATTTTAAGTCGCCACTGTAAAACTCAACCACAGTTAGGGAATATAGTAAAATTAAGAGTTGCTAGTGGAGTTTATTCTGCATTATTGCCCACATGGAAATGAAATATGAAATGACTATCTATATTGACAGCTGACAGGCTCATTATTAACATATTGAGGCTTTGTCATCCCGTTGGCCGTCAGATTGTGTAGCCATTCTATGTGTCACCTATAGGCTGCTGTGGTAATCAAAATAACAACCGATTGCATTGTAGCTGAAGCAGCAGTCTGATGTTGGTGTCAAAGTGCAATGGTGAGATAGTGGAAGTTCCTCGTGTCCATAACTCACTCCAGTTAACATATTTGACAATTAGACTCTCATTACTTACAAGCCACAGGAGCTTACTTATCTACCTTACCTGAGGACAAGAAAACTAAATAGTATGGGTTGCTTTATCAAGAGCACAGATGAATGAAATCAGGACTAAAGCTAAAATTATGGTTTAATAATATAAAGAAAGAGTTTTACTCTTCAGGGACCCTTCTAGTGTAAACAAAGTACAAAGCCGAGTTGCAAGTGCTGGGGGCTTATGTATAACAACCTGATTGTGGGGTGCAAACTAATGGGCCCCTCATTTATGAGAATGCTCACAGCAGTTAACAAGAATGTGCCGCCCCATTTCATTAATGAAAGGAAGTGTGGACCCACCCCCATTTTTTTTAAGACCATGGGAAGTGCCGGCAAATCTGCCAGCACTTTTATTTGTCAGGGGATGAGATTATCAGAAAGGTTCTGGAGCAAAAACTGTTCCACTTGATCAGACCAACAATCAGAGCCTCAGCTTTCATTTATAGTAAATTTCCCCCCATTGTCTATGTGAGGTCTTAACGATAACGGAAGTGCTGTGCTCAGGACATTTCCCACACTCAAGAGCAGGGCCCGGCTCCCGGTTTAGTGGGGCCCTGGGCGATAGAGCTCAGTGGGCCCCTAACAGTGAACTTAAGTAGGACATAAAAAACAGACATGTAACATTACCAAAACACATACGCACGTAGACAGCTATATACACACGCATCCAGTATATACAACACATACACACAGCTATATACAGAATATATACACACCACGAAGCGAGTATATCCAGCATGTACACACACCAAATATACAGCATTATAACACACACATCCAGAGTTACAGAATACATACACACACACTACACATATATACACACACCATCCAGTATATACAGCATACACACCACATTACAGCATATATTACACAACATTCCAGTATATACAGCAACCACACACATATACAGATATATACCACACCAGATATAATGCAATAGGCACGATTACAGCATATACAAACACGCACCAGTATAACAACACATACCACATATATTTCCCAGATATATACACACACCCTCCAGTATATACAGCACAAAATAGAACAGAAGACAGCATATACACACAAGCATCCCAGGTATATACAACACATCGAACAGATATACAGCATAATACACACAAATACAGTATAGACAGCACATATGCACAGATATAAAACATATATTACACCACATACCATATATAAAAAAAGGCGCACAGATCTTACAACATATATACAAAACAAAATGCACAGATATAAGCATATATACACTATACCACAGCATACATACAACCACATCCAGTATATAAAAACAGTATACAACACAGAAAGCAAGTATACATGCATTTAAATATGTACAATCATTACTCACCCCAGCAGTGTCACTCGGTTCGGACATGACAGGGGACCGCATAGGAGAGGGCGGCCTGGCTGGACATTCGGCGCTGAGCAGGGCGGGACATCCGGCGCGCACGCTGGTGGACATTCGGAACTAAGGCCGGGCCTGGACATCCGGCGCCAACGGCGCCGGGCGAGAGCCGCTCAGCCGGAGGCGACGGGCCGATCCGCAGGTGAAAGTGAGCGGGCAGGGAGCGCAGGGCGGGCCAGGAGTGATGGGGTTGTGAACGGGGGGAGACGCAGGGCTGGGCAGCAAAGTGAGGGGTAGGGCAGGCGGGGCTGCTAGGGAGTGGATGCCGGAATTGTACTTTGCTCCCGGGCCGATCCCATACGCTCTCCGCCCACATCCTAGCGGCTGCAATCAGCGGCGAACTGCACGGCCCCGTAATCGGTGCAACATCGTTCGTGTGGGGCCCCTTGGAGCGTGTGGGGAGCCGGGTCAGAGACGGGTTGGCTGACGCGGGGGCTGTCACAAAGAGTAATGAATGAAAATACTAGACGCATTGTTCTCAGTTCAAATGTTGATTATCACATCCTGTGAATAGGTATATAAACAATTGGTAGATTGTAAAAGGACCTTGGGAAAAGTTAGGGGTCATAGAGAAGTAGCAAGTACCGCAGAAGGTATTCGAAGAAGAGAGGTTGTGTCTACAACATACACCGCCTAAAACAAGACTCCTATGTGATAGCGAGGCAGGGTTGTTGCATCCAACCTAGTTTCTAGTGTTTATTGTATAGGGGAAAAAAGGCGTTAGGGGTAGATATTTGCGTCTGAAAATTGAAGGGAATGCTTAGGTAACACGCTATCATTAAAAATGGACTATGTTTTATCTCTATATGCAATTCTGACATTGTCATATTTATTACTGTACACATAACGCTAATATCTGTACCCCCAATAAAGCTGGTTCTCAAAAAAAAATCTAAATTGGTAGGCATTCTTCAAAGTAAATGGTATATAGGATTATGTTTTATCTATGTGCTACTACCTAGCATTCGCTTTTAGTGTACTATGCCTTGCTAGGAGAATTCAAGGGAGCATTCTGTAATTGCTGCAGTGTAAAGTGAGGATTGGCTTTAAAGGGAATTTCCTTCTATGTACATTTATCCCCTTGTACCAAGGCCGCAAGTGCCACTATAATTTGGATGATGGACCAGTGCTTTTTAAGTTCTGCATAATACGGGAGATAGTACCACAGAATTCATCAAGAAGTAGGGCACTGGAGGAACGTTAGGCACCCTTTTTGTGATATTCAGGGGCCTTCAACATTAAGCACTTATTACATCCTAGAAGAGAGGATAATGAACATCTGAATAATAAACCTTTTTATTCTTATTCATTTGTTTCTCTTTAAGAAAATGGAATGACAGAAAAAGAATGAATAATCTGAAGAAGGACTGGACCTATTGAGTGTCTTTCAAGAGCTGGTCGATGCATGGGGGAGGCAGAGAAGAAATCTCTTTTCTCTTGTAGATAATGGCTCTTCAGCTGCACATGTGCACAGGTAATCATTCACTTTTTTTCAGTTGTAAATGTAGATTCCAGTCTACCAAAACTCTAAAACCAGTTTTGATGTAAAACATCAATTATCCTTTGGCGATTACCATTTTCAATGGTTGGAATCAAAAGGCAAAGGTACGTCTTGTTGGCGTGCTTATAGTTTTCACAAGTTATTATGAGGCTTTACGTGACAAGAAACAGCTGGGGAATTACAGGGGACTCAAAGACTAGCTTGCTAGCCTCCTAATCTCACTTAACAGTGTTTACAGTAGCAAAGATACCTAAGAAATACTGGGTGGATTGGTTTTTTAACAACATACACTGCGTTCACAGGCTTCCCAGTTTTGCCCACGGCCACTGCCCATCGCTGGTAGTTATACGGTGGGCATGTTGGCATCAGAATTCACCATAAAGAAAGAAAGGGAAGGGGGACTAGATTTAATTGACTTGTGGGCACGGGGGGATTACTATGGGATGAGGAAAACCAGTGTAGGTCATTACTCTGGCCAATGTCTGGGGATACACTGTGTCCTGGCATTCAGGGTTATTTACTTGGAACACATACAAACCCCTAGAGCACCATTGTAGATAACCAGCATAAGCCTGTATAGCTTCGGATTTGGCTAATGGACAATACTCTTGTTAGAATGATACGTGGTGAAGATTCTCTTGGAAAAACAAAATTACCTTCAGGGAGGCCTAAACAAACAACTTAAATCACCCGCTGTTGTTTGTACCAGCTGCCACCGCAAAACCGTAGGAGTCCAGCGTAAGGCCAAAACTGTGGTGAAAAGAGGAAATACCTCTACATTCTTAGGAGGAGGTTTTAATGTTATGATGTAAACTACTAATCTTACATGATAAAATCTAAAGGGACTTGAGGATAAAGTTTTGACTAACTAATACTCTTTAACACATGAAGTTAAAAATGAAGATAAAAAAAAGACATCATTCCTTAGAGCAGTTCTATATGTAGTGTGACATCAGATGATTGGACACGTTTGGCAATGTGTAGATTATTAACAGCATTCAGTAGGAGGTGGCCGGGGAGATATTTTGCAAGTCTCCAGTAACATAGAAGAATGCAAAGAACGTCTAGATATTGGTTTATTTACGTCTTATTGCTATATCTGCTATTTTATGATAAGAACTTTTGGCACCAGAAGAAATACTGCATGCTACCTGTTAGAAATGCTGTGGGAGTCTCGTCCCAACACCCAAGAGGGAATGGCCTTTATGAATATGTTATGAAATCCCAATTGTTTTCTAACCAAGATTTGAAAGGTTACCAACATACACAATACTTTTAAAACCACTACCCTAAGTGTCGGGTCCCCTCTCATTTCAGGAACACCCAGTCGCCCATTGAGCATATATGTGGAGAGGGCAAGAGGAATATTTTTGTTTGACAGGGTTATAATGTGTGTACGGCCAGCCTAATGAGAGGCCCAGGTTGATCGAGAATTGTGGTCCTCATTAAAAGCGGGATCATGATAGATAATTGAAAAAAACTCACAGATTAGACAGTCTTGGAGCATATAAGAAAAACTTACTTCATTTCCCTCTCTTTCAGGTTTTGTAGAGCTACTTTACAAACCCTGATAGAAATCTGCATGATTTCTAATGTATTTATTTGAATTTCAATGGAAATGAATTCATCTTATACTAGAACTTGTACCCAACACAGAACTGGGCTTATGGATAGCCACTTCTAGGTGCTTAATAGATATGGCTTCTACTATTAGATGTTGTTCCCAAACATGAAATGTTTTCTCCACAGACTATTATGATTTCCATAGGAGCAAGCATTTTAATCCAGACCCTTTTTGTCCATGAGTGTATATGGTGTAATGCTTGAGTGGCAATAAATTGTACACCTTTTAGAAATCTTATTATTTGAGGCTTTTGTTGCAATGTTTATGACTGTCCCCTTACTATTTCCTAGAAGTGTATGTATACAATATTCTTACATACACTCAGGGAGTATAGAGACCATGTTTTAAGCCATTTTCCGAGCGTATAGTTACGTAACATAGATGGTTTAAAATTAGATTAGGAATTTCTAGAAGAGATAATGGCAATTCTTAATTTCTAAGCTGTTACATTGCATTTGGTACCATCACTATTGGAACTGATTCGGTGATAGCTGCACTGGAGCTCTACATCATAAGACTATACAATGGTATCCTTCAAATGACAAACACAGTTATGGATTGTCATAATGTTAATATTGATGTTTTTGGAGATTCTCATTTTCCCTGTAATCTATTTCATTGAAACCAGAATTTCTACACAAGATAGGGTGAATGCGTAATATTTCAATAAAAGTAATGTTACTTAGGAAACTCCAAGTACTATTAAAACAAAGGAATTCCGTGTAAAGGTATAATTTGTACAAATGGAACAGCTTTCACTGACCACATTTCTGCCGTTGAATGAAGTTTGCCGCCACAACAAGTTTCAAAATGTGATGAAAATTATCAGGAACATCGTTATAATTAAAGCTCAGGAGAACTCAGAAGTAAACTTACCAATTATTTGAAAAATGTCTTCTGTTATCTTTAAACCAAATGCAAATGGCTCTGTCTGATACGATGTGGTTATTTGGCTTGGATGAAAGCACTGTCAATTTGGTTAGCAATCTGTGCCGGACTCTATGTGGGCGGGATCCCAGGTAACATCAAATTCTGGAATTATTCCAGAAATAGCAGGTTTAAAGAATTCAATTTAAGTGCTAATGCGCGTAGTAGTAGAGTGTAGTAATGGAAAAAAAAGCAGGACCACTGCGGATTTGCATCTTTTGCGCACAATCAGATGCCTGCAACTGATGCAACTGGAAGAGGATTTGGCTGTAATTAAATAATTGTATTGAATGGTGGCGTCCTTGTCGATTCAATAGATGAGATATCCTCAGATAAATATGTTTGGGCTGTGTCCTAGTACCTGCAAAAAAACAGATGAAGCCATATGCTGGCCTGTTTGTACTCAGTTTATTTTTTTTTATTGGGACGACAGAGGTATGACGGCTGCGTTATGGCAGTCATGTATGTGGTGGGCGATTTGTTAAGAGATATTATTAAAAAGCCGCCATGATTGTGGGTAACTGTGATTTGTTTAGTGATCACCTGGACCCCAATTGTGTGTAGGCAATTGCTCGAAAACAAAATGCTGTCAGCAGTTGATATTAGAATTCTGTTTGTTCCCAGTGCCAGAACATTTCTCATAACATACCAAGGAAGGGGATTACATTCCTGAGGCATGAATGTCTCCAGATATGGATAATTGCAATAGTTTTTTTTCTGTAGTATTTGTTAATGTGCAGCTCTTATGATTCATGTATGCTGTGCATTTTGCATGGAACTTGTGTTAAATCTCCCAACGATTGAGTCCAGATGACTATTAGACGGAGGCGTTGGGAAGACCAGTACAAACCACCCCCACCACAATGGAAATTTCCATTCCCATCATTTTCCGGGGGGTGCAGGAGAAAAATGGATTAATACATGCTGATCAGGAGTATGACTGCAGGTGAATCTGCCACGGATACGGTGCAGGAGTACAAAAAGTACACAAGTCTTTATCATGCCTCACAGCATCATTATATTACCACATTAGATAAGGAGTATTGTGCCCCTTATGAGGAGGTCCCAAGTAGTATATGGGTTTACGGGTTCATATATGAAGATCAAATGTATTTGCATTATGGCAACAAATTGCTATCTTTTCCTTAAATGTTCATTGCACAGTCTAGCCTTGAGGTAATTGTTGTGCGGATCCTTCGGGGAAGGAATAGAGGGTGTCCTTGAATGTCTTTAAAATGAGCTTCTCACTGTCGATCTATGGACAACATTATTTGGAAATGCATAATATCATGGCAGGTCAACAATTGCTTCAGTAAGATCATTTGCTGTTGGTCTTTCCTCATTGTTGTGTAACACATACCTAAAGTCTTCCAGATCATAAAATTTCCAAAACTTATGCGTTTGTAAAGGTGGTCATACTTTATGATGATCAATAATTATTGAATATCAGACCTGGCGCTGTTATTACCCTTTTCATTTGTAAAATAGTTTTTCTATTATTTTCTTTTCTATTATCTTTGGTCCTATTTGTTTTCCTTAAATACTTAATGGGGTCTGTTCTGTTCATCTTGCCCATTGCATTTACTTAAGTTAAGTCATTTTAAAGGGAACTGTCATCAGAAATGACCTGATTGATGTTGTATTCAGCCCCAGTTCGGTGGCATCATTTTTTTAGAATCTTACTTTGAAGTGGAGTAAATTGGTTGTATAAAGTCAAGGAGGCAGAGATTTTAAATGAAAGCTCCAGCTCTGTCATCAACGAGGAATTTCGTTGAGGCCGATTGCACCCTGCGAGCATCAAGAGGAGACACCTAATTGCACGGCAGACACCTTGCCCCCGGGCTCCCTCTTGACTTATAACAACCATTTACACGAAACTTCAGACTGATTTTTACCACAATGGAACAAGAAAGAAACAAAAACTAAAAGGTGTTACACTGCCGTGATAAACTGTAGTGGCTTATTAGTCAGATGCTGATGACAGGTTCCCTTTAATACTAGGTTTATATGTTCCGGACATAAAAACAAAAAAAAACTAGAATTCAAAGGAAGGTGTACGTTTTTTTTCTCATGCTTTCTATATACACACTTGTGGATGGTTATAAGAATATTGAGGGCACATATTTAAATGTCTAGGTATAGACATTTATTTAAAAAATTATGTATGATGTATTATTGGAATTTTAATCATACAGTATTCTAGGGAAGCAAGATAGCAAAGCAATTGCTCCAGGTCCCAAGCAAGGATGAGGTGGTTTAGTTCTGGGAGAGGTGAACAAGAAAGAGCTTGTTGCACTTAAGAGAGTGGGATATGTAAAGAGAAATAAAAAAACACAGTATTCATTGCGTTTTAATCCGGAGAACACTGGACGGTAAGTGGCAGGAAGAAGAGATATTTACTGGTTTACATTACACTGGTAATATATATCATAGTAATGCGTGCTGTTCCATTATTCTGTTTTTTTTCACCGGGTGCATCTACACGCTGTAGTCGCATCGTGACCAGCGACTAGGTAATGGACAACAATTGACCTGTATCTCAACATTTATTCACCAGACATGTATCGGCCAGGAACACGGAGGTCAGGCATCTGGTGCGGTGACCTTCTCCTGAAGTTAAACCAACATTCCACTCTACTATGGGAACTCTGTTTGTGGAACAGAAAAGAAATTGCTTTAGGGTTCCATGAAAGAGACAAGCTTTCCATCTTTAACACAACACAAGTGTAAATTTAACGGCATAAGAACCACATTGCCTTATCTGAAATTGCCTGGTGTAATCAAAAATTCAGTCTTTTATTACTTTTTAAAAAAGTGCAATGAGGGAATTGGCTAATGAAGAGGTGGAAGTGCGGCATTGGTACTATTTAGGATGTATAAACCGATTTTAAAAGCAGTTCTAGTATCATTTAGGAAGGCATATGAAATAGCTACAAACTGTTACCATAGCCTCTGTCCAGTTCTAGTCAGAACTTTTTTTGTTGCTTTTTGAAAGCTGCTTTGAAGCGTGTGTGCATGTCGAATTTAATTTATTTCAGCCTTTCTGTTATGGTTGCAGCAGCATGATTCAGATGACATAAAGATATAACAGCTCCGGTATACAGAAGGAAATCCTGCTGATCAGATATTCCCCTTAATGTTTACTTAGAATATGTATATCAATATTATATTGAAGAATAGAAAGACTGTACAGTAACCAGGCTCTACTCTTGTAGGTCATTTACATCCTTAAACCAAGACCTGCCAAAAACAAAAAGATTATGTATAAAAGTGCCACACGTGCGTTGATGTTTACTACAGGAACGACAGCAAGGATGCCAATGGGCATATGAAAAATATAGGAAATGGAAACAAATGCAAGTCGTTATATGATTATTGATGTAAGGCATTACGGCAATCGAGGCAGTAAACATGGGATATGACCCAGCTATACATTGGTGCACCTATTTAACATCCCCTCGAATTGGTATGCCGTTTCTCCCTGCCTCCTACTTCCCCAGTGAGTGCCATAAGTAATCATAGAGATCACATGACACTGTGATTATAATTGTAGGAAGTTATCCTGTAAGTTCGTACTCATACTAGATTTTTGGGTCGTTGATGCAGATAACATCTAATAGATTATTTACCGGAGGTTGTTGGTTTAATTTATAGAGAATTGTTTCTTCCTCACATTGAATTTGATATAAAATCTTTTCTCAACTCGTAATGGTAATCCTCACATCAATAAGATATATGTAGATTATTGGAGATGCTTTTTTTGTATCTCTATGATGCTAATTGAAAAGAAAACCCAATAAATCAAATATTTGGTGTTTCTGTGTACCTATAGTTTGGCACTGTATGCTTTTCTCAATGCTGTCAATTTCAAAAGCTTCTGTTTGAGCAGTGCCAACAGCTCTTTCGGGCTATAGATTGGATTCATTCGGTGTTAGGAGGATTCTGAACATAAAATCAGCACAGTACAAGTATAAAGGGTTGTTATAACCCCATCCACCAAGATCCAGCAAATCTTCCTGCAGAATTCTGTTTTGTTGTCGGAAAGGCACAACAGGACCTGAGTGCTTTAAGAAACTTCAATCCCCTTGATGTTTAGGTTCTAAAAAATATAAAGGTAACAATCGATGGTAAATCATATCAATCCAATTTATCAAAGAGGGTCCTTACAAATAGATAATAATGTCCTTAAACTAAATTGCAAACTGTTTTCAGGATATTTTTGCTGCTTTCGAAAAATTACTATAAGTATTTATGTAAATGAGAGCTGAGTACAAAATAAATCCAATGATATCTGAGCTTCTATTGGGGTCTTCTCATGCTGTTGTTTGTTGATTAACACCAGGGAAGGCCGTAACGGGGTCCTTATAACCAATGAATATCATATCAGGGGGGCACAAAGTAAGATTTGTAAAGGGAAATGTTGGTTATAATATGGTTATTGTACAGTTGTAACAGCCATGGCAATGCCAAATTTGGTGTTTTTTTAGACTTTATTCTGCATTTCTATGGTTGGAGTGTTTCATGCATTTTAAGGAATGAAAATAAAGCAATTCCCACAAAGACAACATTCTTTAAATGTAGACACAGGAAAACAAAATAAACACATTCTATAATCTACATTAAACAAAAATGAGCATTTCACAGATATACCGGCGGTCCCCTACTTAAGAACACTTTCGACTTACAGACGACCCCTTGTTACAAACGGGACCTCTTGTACTTGGTAATTTACATGTACGTTAACCTAGGCTAAAATAAACAGGTTGTTTGTACAGTTTCAGAGATGTCTCATTGAAGTATTCCTGGTTCTTTATGACAATCCAACATTTTTTAAATCCAATTTTCATGGACCAAAAAATTTTTTTCGGTAGTTACATTATAAACTATCAGTCGACTTAACAAAATCAACTTAAGAACAAACTACAGAAGATATATTGTTCGCAACCCGGGGGAGCGCCTGCCTGTAGTCCAACCTGGACTCTATCGGAGAGAGTAAAATGGTGTACACAATTTTGGTTGCCCTGACCAGACCCTGGGATCTGCACCTCAGTTGGCACGGCAGACATATTTTCTGCAGTGTGACCCTGTGGAGCTGAGCTGCTCTCTGCCTTAGCCTTCCTACCTTGCATGGCCAGGAGAGCTTTACACAGACACACCCCCCCCCCCCCCCCCCCCCCCCCCCCAATTCCTTTCTGCCGAAAAACAATGTGATTCAAAGCTAAATTCTACTCGCTACAGCAAGATACAATCTTTATCCAGGGGAGAAGGGGGGTAAATCAGATATGACAGTGTGGGATTTAGCTGAGATGAGACTTAGCAGGCTGAGAAAGGAATGTTATATACAGTTCTCATGTATCTATCATCTCTGATCTCACATCACCCTATCAGTTTATATATGTCAGTATAGTAGACTGTTCAGAATCTAAATGAAAGGGTAGATTTGGCACACTGAATCCACAGCACTGCAATGGGTTTATATATGTCTGCTTTAGAGAGGCCCCTCCCAGACTTTTGAATTATACACTACTGGACTGGGAGTATAGGAGCTAAAAAACGCAAACACACCAAATGTAAAGTTAAGTAAGGGTTGAAAATGACTCTTTATGTGGGACACATCATAGAGGATGAAATTTGAGAATTTCTTCATGGGCAAACCCTGGTAAGGGACTCTACTCAGAATACTCATCAAGAGATATTCTTTCTAACGATTTTCTTCAATCTGGGGGCAGGGCAATTTCTTTCCTTCTAAAAGAATTGATTAATAATATGCTAATGTCACATGGGTCCTATTTTCTTCATAACTACATTACTCTAAATAGTTATTTGAAACACAAATGACTTTGTGAATGAAACCCTTTGCTTATGGTTAAGGTAAGATTTTAAGCAAGTATTTAGCAAAGTGTGATAGTTAATAATTATGAAGGTTGAAGAAAAAATCCTAGCGAGCAGTTTTTGTTGTGTGGTGATGCATTAATTACACTGCTAGGACTTTACACTGCTGTGATTAGCCTAAAGTATGTCAAGCTTTTGCGTTCAGGGTGTGAAGGAACAAGAAGGAAAATCTTTCCTGCAACGGAAGTTTTCTATAAGGGTGAAGGATAAAGAAGTTAGAAGTTAGATAAGCCAGCAGCTGCAATAAAATGGAGTAAGGGCAGCAGACTGCGTCAAAAGTGGGATGAAACAGTTACTTTTCCTGAAAGTTGAAAAGATTAAGAATTAGCACAGAAACCCCATCAAGGATGAATCGTAGTGGTCAATTCTGGTATACTGATCAGGAATACATGTCTCATTCTAATATATTATGTAGATTATATTATGTTGACAGGTCACCTTCTCAAGTGGATCCTGAAAACACATGTAATCTGCCAGAGATTATTTTTTGAATGTATGTATGAAGCGATTGCATGGAAATATTACAAAAAGCATAACAGTATTACAAGAGTGGAAATGGGGGACCCAATTCACTATACATTACAAGCAGATCTTCTACAAATGATCCAAATGAAGGTGGGTTCTCAAACCAAGCATTTCTTTCTTAAAGGTCATAATCATTTAATTAAAAAGTTATGTAGATAAAATGCGCTGATCATTTGGTGCTGTGTTTGAAAAATCCCCTAGGAAATCCACAGTTCTCTAAAATGTATATAACGTAAGCACTGAAAATTTGCCATAAAATGACCCCTATTCTGATAATGTATTTCCATTACAATCCCTGCTATAAATGAAAAGGATTTTTATTAAAAAAAAACTCTAAGAGGAGGAACAACGGTTGTGGAATCACTGAAGAAATGTGTTATGTAGTTGCAGAAGAAGAAACACGCCCATAATGTCCATCTGCAACAGGGGTGGAAGTCAGTAACTCACCTGCTGCAAATTCAAAACCAACAGCAGATATTCAGGTTGGGATAAATGCCATCAACTGAAGTCCACAGTATAAATAAATAATATTCTATCCTAATAATTTGCTGCAGCATACATCCATAGACACTTTTAGACACATAGACGCTTTACCTATATACATAATAATGGCAGTCAGTTGGAAAGAGCATCTATGAGGCTTCTTCCCACAATGTAACTGCACCAACCTGTGACTGAAAGTTTCTGTGATGTTACTCAGATATGACCCAAAATCTTATAGACTTCTATCTGCAATTCCCTTATAGATTTCTCCAGCCTGTTAACATCAGCCTGATTCAGATTTTTACCCCAACAAATAACTCCACCATACCACAGGTATACACCACTTTCTTTCCAAATTATTATACAGATGATATTTTTCTCTGATTTTCCTATAATAATAATGGGCCACTGGGGTGTGCCCAGCTTCCGTCTGAAGTGGTCACATGTAAGGAGAGCTCCGTAACTACCTAGCTCTAAACTTATTCTCCTGCGGATATCCTGCAGCCACTATGCCCGGAAGTAAGGCTAAACGTGCTTTCGGCCATTTGCTGAATACACAATCTGGAGCCTCCAGGGCTGACGCAAAGCACCAGGAATATGCCTGGCAGGACTCCCAAGATGGCTCCGGCGCCTCGGACCCTGCAGTTTCTGCCACACCTCATCCAGCACAAGACCTCAGACTCAGGGTCCGATAGCAACATATTGTGGGGTATTGCTCAGGTATAAGCTAGGTAGCGGTCGCAGACAGAGGGAAAGAGACAGTTCTCAGTTCAGTTCAGTGTTTATTCACACCACAAAACAAATGGAACAAAAATCCAGCATTGTCTTCATGCTTGTTTAAAACATAAACATACAGACCAGGCTTGGCCTTCTCACCCAGTAGCAGGGTCTTCACAAATAGTCCAAATTGTTGGTGTAAGTTCACACCTTGCAGAAGCTGCTGCATAGCACTTAGTCCATTTAAAGTCCAAAACAGCCAACCTGTCCTCCTAGACAGGACACGTGTTTGCTCTTGGAACAAGCTTCTCCCTCTGAGACTAGAGCTCACTCCACTCTCTTGTGCACACTTCCAGCTCAGCTTTGTTAGCTGGAACACCCTGAAAACCCGGTTTGGACCGGTGCTTGAAGTTTGGTCCGGTGCTTGATTTCAGCTTGCTGCATTACTCTGAGCAACACAAGCTGAGAGGATAATACCTCCCATCCAGCAACAAACCCCTGACTGTGTCACAATACATAGACTTCCCCCAGGGTGTAAATACTGCGCTGGGTCATATCCGAGGGCAATTTAATGTTTGGATACCATGTACTGGTGAGGCACAAACCATGATAAGTTACCAGATTGGCTGTTTTTCTTACGAGATAGCGCTAGGTTTCTGGTGCACTGGTCAGGGGTTGTGTATTTATAACCTCCGACCTCCTCAGTTGTCTCAATTGGCCACTATCTGTTTTGCACAGTAACATCTACAGGATGACTGTTTACTGGCTGATTAGCTCGGGGAATTCTGCAGTTGCCCAGCATATGGCCGAAAGGGCTGGCACCAGGTTCTGGGCTCGCTAATATTACTATAACTTGTTACTTAGTTATCAGTTACAATAGTTCTTTTTTAGTGTAGCACGGTATGTCACTCACAGTCCGAGCATGGAATGCAAGAATGACAGAGGCAAGGAAGGGCAATATTGTTTTTTTTCCTCAGGTACGAGACTTACATGACCAGTCCAGGATCCTGCAGAGACCATGGGTCCAATCCACACATTCTAGAGGGTTGTCGCTATTGGGGCACATGGCAGTCATATAGGAATTGGATATATGTGAAACAGATACAGAGGGAAGGTACCTCTATGTCCATTCATGGATAAACTTTAAATCGTATGTTATTCTATGTCTTTATATCCTGCCATCGTCTGGGCTATCAATATTATATGAGGCTGAACGCTTTGCATCTGGGTATCCAGGTTCCACAGTTATATGCATGAAGGACTGCAATACAGTATTAGACACACTGGGGCACATTTACTTAGCCGGTCCTGCCGCGATCCAGCGGCACGTTTTCCGTCGAGGATTCGGGTCTTCCGGCGATTCACTAAAGTAGTGTGCACCAGGTGCTGCCGAGGTCCGCCGGAGTTCACCATCCTATCCTGGGTGCATGTAAGCGCGTGTCAAGACACATTTTTTTTTTAAAAAAAAACAGTTTTTCCGAATCCGCCGGGTTTTCCGATGGCCACGCCCACCGATTTCCGTTGCATGCATACTGGCACCGATGCGACACAATCCGATCACGTGCGCCAAAAACCCCGGGCAATTCAGGGAAAAATGGTAATATTTGGGAAACTCAACAAAAAATAGCTATTCAGGCCCTTAGTAAATGACCCCCATTGTCCCACTCTGGCCCTTCTCCGGCTGGACAGCGACCTTCCTTATTGGCATGGTTCCTGATGGACATGGGCTGGACTGACCTATGGCATTCCAGGCAACCTGTTATTAAGGAATTTACATGCCATACACCGGTCACGGATTCCTTATCCCACAAAGACTATGTATGTGGTAATGACAGGGCTTTACGGTGCTGGACACTATAGATCACCTACCCTGAGGACTGTCTGACCACTCCCCAATTATAGCCACGTTCCATGCTCATGACATCTTTGCTGAAGGCCCCGTGTGTAAAATCCACCCATTTTGGCTTGGCCTTATGAATGATCAAGATTGAACCACTGCAATATTGGAAGGACGTATTGTAGGTTGCATGTAGTACAGGTGACTAAATATACTACGTGATCACTCACACAATTTAGATGTGTTTTGATAGAGTATGTCTTTTGAGTAATTATGGAAGAAAAATAGTTAGCTTTAAAAATAAACTTACAGATGGACATAAATTACAGCGGTAAAAACCTTTTATATGTTCTCTAACATTAAAGAGACACCTTTTTTTACACACCTTCTATAAATACGCAGGAACTGGAACAGAACACCACTTTGAATACCCAGGGAGAAATAAATTTTGACACTAATTTGTCTTTTTTTGATCATGTTTCCCTTCTACAATTCCATAAATTTATGGGTACCTGTCATGGAACAACTCCAGAACCTTGTGGAACTTGATCTGTCCAAGTTACAGAATGCATCCAATATCCCTGTCAATAAAAACCTAACAAATGCTGAATATAGAGGCATAAAAGAATTGAGAAATAATTCTAACATCATCATCAGAGTATCAGACAAAAGGGGTTCAATAGTTATTTTGGATAAAACCCTTTACCATTGGGAAATTATAAATATATGTTACAGGATGCAACCACATATACATCGGTTCCATCAGATCCCACACACATGGTAAAAGAAGATTTGGATAAGATCATACAGGAAGACCTTACTTATTTTTACTAGCAGTCCCATTCACTGGCACATTTTTTTTTTTATATAGAAACAACATGATAATAGAATCCTAACAGTTTGGATACCTGTAGTTGAAATGCAAACTTTTTATTGAATTTATATTGTCCATAATTGTGTACAATCTTACTTACATTTTTGTATTTTAATTTTCTCCTTTGTGTCTTCTTGGTAAATTTTTAGCGGAGGTTGTGAGCATTATTGTTAATCTCACCGTTTGTCTCATAACCTGTGCTGCATACGCCTTTCACATAGACCGATGTGATGTTTTCATCACATGACCTGCATTTACCTTTATGGCGTTTTGCATCACATGATTGAGACACACCTCCCATGACAGGGTGTATCACGTGATCTATACACGCTCCCTTTTTTGACGTGTTTTATCACATGATCTATACACACCCACTAATTGGTAGATGTTTCTTTTAAATTCTTAAGCAAATTCAACATTATTCAACCATGACTAAGAGCTTTAACAGCTTGAAACGCGTAGGAAATTTGTTTGTTTAACCTGCCATGTTTTATTCAAGTAATTAATAAAGACAGACGTTTTATTTGGAAGTGCAGTGGTCCTCCCCTTGATTGTCTCCATACCAATTTTACATAGGAATTGATCAATCGTATCTCGAATGTATTACTGTTCTTACAGTTCAACAATTTTTTTCATGTTTGATAATTTGAGGTTCAGAAACACGGATGTCCAATGGGTTCCAAATTTTCAGCCGCCTTACCCAACCAATATATGGGCTTATATGGGCAGGTTCACCTACAAACATCCCAAAGTTTGTCAACTATTTTAACATTAGCCCCTTAAGGATGTAGCCAGTTTATAGCTTAAGGCTCAGCCCCATTTTTTGTATGTGTCACTTTATATGGTTATAACTTTTGAACACTGTTACTTATCAAAGTGATTCTGAGTTTGTTTTTTCTCACATGTTGTACTTAATTTTAGTGGTAAACTTTGGCGAGTTAGTTTTGTGTTTATTTACAAAAAAAAGAAAAAAAGATCCATTTAAAAAAAAAATATCCATTTTTGAAATGCGAAATCATCGTGTTTTCAGGCAGATAGATTTACCACCTAAATAATGTCAGGGTCAGTGGATCCTTTGGACCACTGCGGGAGATGTTACTAGCCGACACCTGGGACCGGAGTCCAAGTGGGACCTGGACAGATACCACTGGTGCGACTAGCCCGCGGTGGCACCCGAGGTCGAGGTACCTTAGCGGAAGACAGGCTCGTGGTCAGGTCCAAGCAGTAGGTCAGGGCAGGCGGCAGAGATGCAAAGTCAAGTCCAAATCCAGGGTCAGCAACGGGAGGTCCAGGTAGTAGGGAACGTGAGGACAGGCACACGGGACACAGGAACACAGCAACACGGAGGGACTCTGGTAACGCAGGAAACACAGGAACGCAGAAATATACAGGAACGCAGGAATATCGCAGGGGAGCTTTCACCATGGAATACACACAAAGATCCAGCAGGGAATGATGGGAGCCATTGGGTAAAATATAGAACAGGAAGTGGCCAGCGCCAATCACCTGTGCGCTGGCCCTTTAATTCTGGGGGCCGCGCACGGGACCTAGTCCGGATGGGAGCGGGAGCCAGGGGAGGTGAGTGCATGGGAGCGTGGCCGGGGCAGCGGAAAGGGAGCACGGCTGCACCCGCGATCCGTGGTATGGATCGCAGGGGTGCCCGTGACAAATAAGTTGCTGAATAACACTTCCCATATGTCTTCTTTACATTTTTCAGAATTTTTGAAATGTCTGGATAATTTATTTTGATGTCCCATGGCTTACAAATCAAATATCGTTTTTCCGTATTTTAAGAATTGACTATTTTGGGGATAATTATTGTTTTGAATAAAATTTTAAATATTTAACATTATAAACCCCGTATATATCAACTAATTTGCCAATCTGTACCCCCTATCAGAAACGGCTTTTAGGAAGATTGTTAAGATCTACATAGTTTTGTCGCTTATACGTTCATTTAGCCCTAAAATTTACACATTTCCAAAAGATTAAAAAGAGAAAATCCATCTTAAAATGTGTATGCAATTTCTCCCAGTGCAGAGACCCTCCACATGAGGATGTTACTTGTTTTATGGTGCACAGGGAGGAGGAGGGAAGGAGAGACCTGCAGCTTCCACCATGGGGCATGAACAAGCAATCATCTGATTGTTTTTCATGATAATAATACCTTGCAATATGATGTGGATAAGCTGTGTCAGCCTATGCAGTGCATTGGCTGACACTGTGCCTTTAAGGTGTTGCACCTCAAGGCTTGCCATGGCAACGATTGGCACCCCGAAAGAAGAGCGTGGGGGGGCCCATTGTGGGGCAGAAGAGACCACTTACAGGCAGTTTAATGCGCGGTCTCACTGACGCGGATTTAACAGGTGTTAAACACCCACAACAGGGCCCGATGGCTGCGTGGTGTTACATGCCACCCCGGGTATCCCGATCCAGCTCAGCTCGATCATCAGCTCAGTTTGTCCGATATATGGAACGCAGAGCGCTAAGGAGTTAACATTTACAATCATGGTTTTATGTAATGACAAATACAAAGGCATTGTACAAATTGATAAACGTTACATCCCTATACTATTACAAAATTATTAATTGTCAGAGATTTGAAAAATCTGTATCAAAAATGGCCCCTCTTTGGCCAAAAATCTATCTCTGAATTTATTGTCTACTCCATTCTACATAAAGACAAACATTACTGCATTATACGGCTCACTCCTATAAGTTTAAACTTGATGCATTATTTGCATCAGAAGGGGCGTGACCCAAAAAGCTCAAGCTCTTGTAATTTAAAAATAAACATTGGGGCACATTACTTACCGGTCCTGGCGCGTTCCCCGATCGCGGAGTGGGCAGATGAGAATGAACTCTGCTGCAATTCACTTACATGGTCCGCCAGGAGTTCACCATCTTTTTCCCAGTACATGTAAGTGCATGGCTGTGCGACACAATTTTAAAGTGAAAATCCTCGTGCTCTGGTCGAATCAGTGGACTCGCCTGGCTGCCACCGATCTGTAGCGGCGGGCGATTTGCAACCGCGGGACCCTTAGTAAATAAGACCACCTTGTGTCACTGATTTATTAAAGAGAAAAGATAACTTAGGCACCCTTATAGGTCCAAAAATATGAGGAGAATAAAAAGATTAGCATCCAACACTTTCCGTCTCCACCTGCGCTCCAGCAGTCACAGCACCGCCATCTCATTCTCCATTCTACTTATACCCTTGCAACAGGTAAGTACAGCCCACTTGGGGTTCAATTTTATTTGTCACCACATGAATGTACCACATTATTCAGAACAATACTTCTATCATGTGTCTTGTCTTGGTTTTGAACAGCCATTCATTGTAATATTGTATTGCCCGCTTGTACTTCATGAGCTATCTTTGAGATATAGACACTGGGTGTCAGTTCCTGACAACATGGATGGTAGATTTATCAAGTGTCGAAAGTCGAGAATATTTCGTGCCATGGCAACCAATCCAGCTCTCCTTTTAAAATATTCATGAGCACTGGTAAGTGAAAGCTGAGCTGATGATTGGTGCCCTGGGCAACTAGAAAATTCTGATTTTCAGGCAGCTTAATAAATCTGCACCCCCAGTACTCTGCTTATGTTAACTACGCGTCCCTCTGGTTTATTACAGGTTGTTCCATAACGCAATCTACACTGCCGCAACTGCAATCCAATTCTCTGGTTATCATTCAACCCAACCTATTGTCACCACCACTGGCCACTTTCCACCCTTGTACAGCCCTAAAATTTACACATTTCCAAAAGATAAAAAGAGAAAATCCATCTTAAAATTTGTATGCAATTTCTCCCAAGTGCAGAGACCCTCCACATGAGGATGTTACTTGTTTTATGGGTGCACAGTGAGGTGCAGGAGGGAAGGAGAGACCTGCAGCTTCCACCATG
Organism: Engystomops pustulosus; assembly: GCA_019512145.1. Classification (NCBI taxonomy): domain Eukaryota; kingdom Metazoa; phylum Chordata; class Amphibia; order Anura; family Leptodactylidae; genus Engystomops; species Engystomops pustulosus. The sequence goes on along the minus strand of CM033643.1, from coordinate 112,549,121 downwards.
GGGCATGAACAAGCAATCATCTGATTGTTTGTTCATGATAATACCTTGCAATACTGATGTATAAGCTGTGTCAGCCTATGCACGTGCATTGGCTGACACTGTGCCTTTAAGGTGTTGCCACCTCAAGGCTGCCATGGCAACGATTGGCACCCCGAAGAGAGCGTGGGGGGGGGCCCATTGTGGGGCAGAGACCACTTACAGGCAGTTTTAATGCCGCGGTCTCACTGACCGCGGTATTTAACAGGTTAAACACCCACAACCAGGGCCCGATCTGACTGCGGGTGTTACATGCCACCCCGTGTATCCCGATACTAGCTCAGCTCCGATCATCAGCTCAGTTTGTCCGATATATTGGACGCAGAGCGCTAAGGAGTTAACATTTACAATCTGAGTTTTATGTACATGACAAATACAAAGGCATTGTACAAATTGTTAAACGTTACATCCCTATACTATTACAAAATTATTAATTGTCAGAGATTTTGAAAAATCTGTATCAAAAATGCCCCCTCTTTGGCCAAAAATCTATCTCTGAATTTATTTGTCTCTCATTCTACATAACAGAACATTACTGCATTATACGGCTCACTCCTATAAGTTTAACTTGATTGCATTATTTGCATCAGAAGGGGCGTGACCGAAAAACCTCAAGCCTCTTGTATTTAAAATACACATTGGGGCACATTTACTTACCCGGTCCTGCGCGTTCCCCGATCCGGAGTGTCAGATGAGAATGAACTCTGCTGCAATTCACTTACATGTCCGCCAGAGTTCACCATCTTTTTCCCAGTACATGTAAGTGCATGGCTTGCGACACAATTTTAAAGTTATTTCTGTCGGGACGGCATTGCAGCCGCGGGACCCTTAGTAAATAAGCCCCATTGTGTCACTGATTTTATTAAGAGAAAAGATAACTTGGCACCCCTTATAGGTCAAAAATTGAGGAGAATAAACAGAATAGCAATCCAACACCTTTCCTTTCCACCTGCGCTCCAGCAGTCACAGCACCGCATCTCATCTCCATTTCTACTTATACCTTGCAATCCAGTAAGTTACAGCCCACTTGGGGTCATTTTATTTGTCACCACCATTGATGTACCACATTATATCAGATACAATACTTTACTTCATGTGTCTTGTCTTGGGAACAGCCATTCATTGTAATATTGTATTGCACCGCTGTACTTCATAGCTATCTTTTGATATATGACATGGGTGTCAGTTTCCTGACACATAGACCTGCATTATGTTAAAACTCGCGTCTCTGGTTTATTACAGTGTTGTTCATACCAGCATCTACATGCCCGCAATGCCATACAATTTCCTGTTATCATTTAACCCAACTATTGTCACCACACTGGCCACTTTCCAAGTTCTCTATATATCGATCTGTTGGACCATATCACTGTTATTATACTCTCCTGTTTACTTGCAACAAAACGAAACGTTGCAAAATAATAATTTTTGTTGGATTGCTATACTGTTTATTCTGGATTAAATAAATTCTGCTAAATTTTTGACCTATAAGGAGTGCCAAGTCATCTTTTCTCTATATATATGGTGTAGTAACCTACTTGTACACCCATATACTCCAAAACATCAAGCGACGTGTATTTTTTCCAATACTGATTTTATTAAGGACTGCAATGGTCTAAAACGTGTCAGGCCCATGTGACGCAATACACATGTTTTAAAGGATTTTGTATGGACTTTTAACTTATCATTTAGTCTGGATGCTGAAGTTTTCCCCTTGGAAATTTTTGTCTATTACCTAGGCTGGTTCCCACACAGCTCTCCATGCATCAACCCTATTTCCTGGTACATCCAGTGTCAAGGGAGGTGAGCTGAACCTTATTACATCTTTTTCTATGGTTTCCTTACTGAAAAGCACATCTAGGGGGAGGGCCTCAGGACCTGATGGTCTCCCACTGGAGGCGATAACAAAATATCAGGAGGCCGTGCTTCCTGCTCTCCTTTAGGTATTGAATGATTCTGTTGTGAACGGTTACCTCATCACCTCCTTCTATGATGCAGTAATCATTATACTACTGAACCCAGACAAAGATCCTTTGGAATATTGGTTGTACGGACCCATTTCTCTGCTAAATGTAGAATGCAAATTACTCACAAAAGGTTCTGGCAAACCAGGTGGATAAGGTGGTAACATAGTCCTTAGAGACCAGTCCGGCTCCGTACCTGGCCATAATAATAATGATATAATAATAATCTTTATTTATATAGCGCCATCAAATTCCGCTTTACAAATCATAGGGGACATATACAACTAATATTACATTACAAAGAACAAACAGTCACTATGGAACAATAGGAGTGAGGCCCGCTCACAAGAGCTTACAGACGATGAGGGATGTGACACAAGAGGTTGGTTGTATAATGGTTCCAGCCATTCTTATAAGGAGCAAGCAATATAAAATAAACATTTATAATAATTTAATGAATAAATAAAAATGTGTGCTTGAACAGTCACAGCGATCATTTACAGGGCACGGATGGAAGATGCAGAAGCACTGGAGCTGGTAGATATCAGCTGTTTGCCAAATACACGAGGACGGGGAGAGGCCAATAGAAGGATTAGTAAGGGGAAATAGACCTTTCATGCAGTAGCGAAGTGTGATAGTGCCCTTAAGCGCGATAGGTTTTAAGAGCACTTGAGCTTTGGACCGGAGAGCGGTATTAGTCCTGAGAGTCTGGCCGGAAGGGCAATTCCAGGAACTGGAGCCAACTCGGGAGAGCAGTCCTGCGGAGAAGTGCAGCCTGGTAGGGCGACATTTAACCGGTATCGCAGATTAACTTAATGTCAGTGGCAGATCGGCTCGGGAAGGGAGACAGCTCGATGGGAAGGAGAGAATGAGGAAGAAGAGTAGATGGAGGGCCGCATGCTTTCAGAGCTTTGTGGAAGGTTATTATTTGTAAAGTGAGAATAAGCGAAGAGAGCAAGGCGCCAGCGTGCAGTTGATTGGCCAACTGGAGGATCAGTGTTGCGTTTGGCCTGAAAGACGAGCTGGCTGCTGTATTAAGAATAGATTGAAGAGGAGGAGAGTTTAGCGAGTGGAAGACGAATAGTAGGGAGTTAGGGAGTCGTTACAGTAGTCTAGTCGAGAGTGAAATACGTGCAAACAATTTTAGAAGTTTCAAATGTCAGAAACGGTCGGATTCTGGAGATGTTTCTGAGATGCATCCGGCAAGAACGAGCAAGAGATTGAATATATGGTGAAAAGGAGAGGTCAGAGTCCAGCACAACCCCAGACAGCAGGCCTGTTGCCTTGGTGCTATAGTGATCCCACAGACCAAGATGGAGAGGTCAGGGTTAGGTCGGTTAGTAGACGGTGGAAAGACAAGAAGTTCAGTCTTAGAAAGATTAAGTTTCAAAAAGAGAGAGGACATGATGTCGGAGACAGCAGAGAGACATTCGCTAGTGTTCTGGATTAAGGCAGGGGTGATGTTACCTGCAGAAGTATATAGCTGGGTGTCATCAGCATAAAGATGATACTGGAAACCAAATCTGCTGATGGTTTGTCCAACGGGGGCAGTATAGAGGGAGAAGAGAAGAGGACCTAGGACTGAGCCCTGAGGAACGCCAACACTGAGAGGAAGATGAGAAGAGAAAGATCCAGAAAAGGAGACACTGAAAGTGCGGTCAGAGAGATAGGAAGAAAACCAAGAGAGTGCAGTGTCCTTTAGGCCAATGGAGTGAAGCATCCTAAGGAGGAGCTGGTGGTCCACAGAACACTGCTGATAGATCCAGGAGAATGAGGAGAGAATAGTCACCTTTGCATTTTGCAGTGAGGAGATCATTGGAGACTTTAGAAAGGGCAGTTTCAGTGGAATACATAGTGCGGAAACCAGATTGCAGGGGGTCAAGGAGGGAGTTAGCTGAGAGATAGTGGGTTAGTTGAGAATAGACCAGGCGTTCCAAAAGTTTCGAGATGAAAGGGAGGTTAGAAACTGGTCTGTAGTTAGTAGCAAAGGATAATACTATTGATAATCTACGTAGAGTGCAAACAATATTACAGCTGGGGATGGACAAGAAGATGGATTGAGCCTTGGCCTCGCTCGACTTGGCCAATGCCTTTGATTCCATAGAATGGGAGTTTCTGTTGGTCGTGCTTCAACCCAGATTTTCAGAAATGGATTTAAATTATATACCAAGCTCCAAGGGCATGTTACTCCCTCAAACGGGACCTGTTCAGCACAGTTTAGCTTGGGCAGGGTGCCTGCTGTCACCACTTCTTTTTGCACCAGCAGTGGAACCCCTGGCGGTGATGCTCCATTCAGACACAGTGGGGCACATTTACTTATCCGGTCCTGTCATGATCCCCGATCCGGACTGTCCAACGCGATTCACCAAGATCGTGCACCCGATATCCTGCATCTGTCGCTTCCCCGCTGAGGTCCGCCGGAGTTCACCATCTTCTTCCCGGTGTATGTGAGTGCATTGTCTTGCGACACAATTTGAATTTTAAATCCCGCGCTTAGTCTGAATCAGTTGGGTTGTCTAACAGCCCGTCCCCCGATTTGTGTTGAAAGAAAGTCAACGCGATTGCACTAAAATCTGATCGCGTGCACCAAAAAACCCTGTTAAATGCGGCGCAAATCAGAAATAGTCGGGAAACCCGACGGAAATACTGTCCCCGGACCCTTAGTAAATGTGACCCAGTGTATTTGGACACTACATATGGGTCAGTGGAGGAGATACTTGGATTGTATGCCGAAGACCTTTTCCATTTCTTATTGAATCCAAAAGGTTGTTAAATAGGGCAATAGATGTAATTGATAGGTTTGGTACATTCTCAGGCCTGAGTATCAACTGGGGTAAGTCCAGCATAATGTACTTGATACAGAGGCAACCCCCGGGTCTGTCCCCCACTAACACAATCTTGAAACGTGTGACTAGCTTCAAATATTTAGGCATACATATAGCTAGAATGGTCACAAAGATGATAGACTCCAATGTTCAGCAGCTCCTTCCATACTTTAAGGCAAAGTTTGAAATTTGGGCCAAACTTACCGTATCAGTAGCAGGGTCCATAAATCTAATAAAAATGGTGGTACAACCAAAGTGCCTTTCATCTAACTTTTTCGCCCCTATCCCGAATTCCTTTTTTAAATCATTGGACTTTTGCAACGACCCAAAACATTAGCTGGGATGGCTTTACCAGATATGTACCTATACTGCTTGGCAGGACAGATTAAACACTCAAAAACTTGGTTGGGTCACGAGGAGCTTGCTGTCCATGAAATGCATGTAGCCACAAACCTAGGCTCCAAACGGCTATGGCATCTCCTCTACTCCGCAACTTGGATGGGTACCAAGCTATTACCTATTCACAGGGCGGTCAGGGGTGCTTGGCGGGAGGCATAAGGTGGATGGGATTCAAGACCACCCAGCTGTTCCCAATGTGGTCCCTTATGATAAAGTAGTATACATTCATAGAAATCCCCCCGAAAAAATGTGAGAAGGTGTGTGGTAGGTGGTGTGACTGCTCCATTACAATGCACTCTGCATCGGCTCTATCCTCCTTGCTTGATGCTTATGTATAGAAGATATTCTGAACTGTGTCTAAGTGGGCCCTGCGGCCCACACAGCTTGTGGCGGTGACTGGGGTGTTGTGCATATATATATACGAAAAATTAATAATAGGCACATGCTACCCACCCTTCCTCTTTTTCTGTTCATGGCCTGGAATATTAAATACCATGACTAGGAAGGGCAATTTGTTACATAGAAATCAAGCCCTTATGCAGCTCTGTATGCAGTGAAATAAAGTTATGGAATTTTGAGGGTGGGGAGCAAAATAAGGAAACACAAAAATGATCATAATCAAGCTTATGGGTGCCCCGACAGCCAGAGTCATAACAATCGCGGTCACAGACTGGCAGATGTTTGCCCAAGACAAGGTATACGCACAAGATTTTCTATGTGTGTCATTCAGACACTCCTAGAATTAAATATCCAGGGATGCAGGCAGGCGTGTCCCTGCCCTCTGCCTGTGTTCACTGTATGGCATGGTGGTAGCATGACATGGGGTGCATGGAACGGAGGGGCAAGTAAAGATGTTTTTCCCTGGATAGTATATTCTAAGGGTGGGAGTAATTGGGGGTAAAGAAAAATGGCTCCTGGGCAGTATAAGAGTGTGGAAGGGGATTGGTTCCTGGGCAGCATATTATAAGCGGGAGGGGAATGGCCACACTGCCCCCCTCCCCCTGCGGACACACTCCCCCCCCCCCCCGGCGCCACCCCTCCCCCCCCCCCTGCGGACACACTGACCCCCCACCCACCTGGGAGAGAAAAAAAACTCACCTTTCCTGGTTCCCCCGGAATAGCGCCTGCAGCTGCCTTCTGTCTTCAACCTGGGCCTCGCATATGCGCCGGTCCTGAAGCCGGCACACGTGATCCGATGATGTCATCATGTGCGCCGGCTTCAGAGCCATCACATACCATGTGGAGCGCAGCTTCGTGGGAACCAGGACAGGTGAGTTTTAGATTCTGCCTCTATACTGCGCTCCCAACGAGCGCAGTATAGAGGCAGAAAAGTAATTGAACCAGATGGTGATCATTTGTACCAGTGTCTTATAGCGACACTGGTACAATTAATCCTTGGCCGGGTGCTGGCACCAGGCCTGAATGGGCCAGACAGTATATTATATGGGGGAGCGGATTGGCTCCTTGGTAGTATATTATAAGGGGGTGGATTGGCTCCTGGGCAGCATATTATAGGGAGGGAGGCTCCAGAACTGTAAAAAATAAGGGGAGGGGCTCCTGGACAGTATGTTATAGGGGGTAATGGGCTGCTGGACAGTATATTATAAGACGGGGGTTAGGAAAATAATGTTTGCTGGAAAGTATATTTTAAGAGGGGCTTCCTGGACAGTATAGTATAAGGTGAAGAAACTAATGGCTCATGGACAGTATAATATAAAGGGGGCCCCTTCTGAACAGTATATTAAAGCGGGAAGGGGCTCCTGAAAAGTATATTAAAAGGGGGTGGCTACTGCTCAGTATATTATTGGAACGGGGGCTCCTGGACCGTATAATGATAGAAGACTGCTGGACAATTAAAAGCTGCTAGACAGTGTGTTTAGTAGCTAAATTAACTAATAAGAGGGGCTACTATGCTACATAATAATTACTGAGGGCAATGCTGACTACATATGGATTGGAGGGGGGGCAGTTCTGCTACTTTAATGGGTACAGTGTTACATATAAATTAATGGGGTACTAATTTGCTAGATATTAATGAATGGGAATAAACATAAATTTATAAGAGGATGCTGTTGCTGTACATACATAAATAAGGACATAGTTTGTTTTTTTACATGTGACATTATATAAGTGACTGTGGTGTTTTTAGGCGCAAAGGTGATGTCTTCCTCATGGTAGCCCTGCTGTGGTAATGTGAAGTATATTCCCATTTTTCTACATGGCAGATTATTAAAGATGAGTAGAGTCATCTCAAATTCATAATTTAATAAAACTATCAACTTGAATATTTTCATCAAATATTTAATTAAAAGTCTTTAAACTACTACTTCCACAATGTCTCATTTATTATTAAAAGAAATAAAATATTGAATATAATTTCTATCAGAGTACGTACTATTAGTTTTCTTCACACTTTATGAATGCAGTTGTTTGACCACCATATTTTATTATTGATACTGATGAATTTATAGGATATTACTGCTATTATATTACACATGCAGTATTAATGTGTAGGAATAGGGATTTTATCTTTTTTTCTGAGAGTAAACTTTTAATTTTTTTTCATACATGTACAGTCATGGCCTAAAGTTTCGAGAATGACACAAATATTATATTTTCACATGATCTGTTGCCCTCTGGTTTTTATGTGTGTTTGTCAGATGTTTTTATCACATACAGAAATACAAGTACAATCATATTATGGGTAACAAAAGCTTTTATTGACAGTTAGAATGTGTTAGAATGTGTTAGAATGCATCAGGTCAATATTTACAGTGTTGACCCTTCTTCTTCAGGACCTCTGCAATTCTCCCTGGCAGCTGTCAATCAACTTCTGTACCAAATCTTGACTGATAAGAATCCATTCTTGCACAATCAATGCTTGCATTTTGTCACAATTTGTTGGTTTTTGTTTGTCCACCCGTCTCTTGATGATTGACCACAAGTTCTCAATGGGATTAAGATCTGGGGAGTTTCCAGGCCATGGACTCAAAATCTCTGTTTTGTTCCCTGAGCCATATAGTTATCACCTTTGCTTTATAGCAAGGTTCTCCATCATGCTGTAAAAGGCATTGTTGATCAACAAACTGCTCTTGGACGGTTGGGAAAAGTTGCTCTTGGAGGACATTCTGGTACCATTCCTTATTCATGGATGTGTTTTAGGCAAGACCAGAGGCGTCGCTAGGTCAAAAGATCTCGTGCCCCAGATCTTTTGGCCGGTGCCTCGGATTTCCACGGGCATCATCCCCTCTCTCAACAAAATCCGTGTCCGCAGGATCCTGATGAGAATGTTTTCACTCACTGCTTTCCCCTGCAGCTTAGCCTCCGGGTGAATAATAGTTCCAGAGGCTGAAGGACCTGTGATGATGTAATGGTCACATGACCTGCCGGGGAAAGCAGTGCAGACACAGAGAGAGCTGCATCTGTGAGGTGAGGGGGAGACATGACAGGGAAGGGGAAGAACATGGGGGGCTGTGTGGGCACATTACTTACTCTTCTGGGGTTCTGTGTGAGACATTACTACATGGGGGGTGGTTGTGGGCACAATACTTACCGTGGCGGGTTCTGTGTTGGGCACCTTACTTACTTGTTTGCCTGTGGGTGCACATTACTTCACTTGGGGTGCCTGTGTGGAGGCAACATTACTTACTGGGGGTCTTTGTTATGCATGCATTATACTGGGTGGCTGTGTGAGTCACATTACTACTCTACTGGTGGGCTTGTGAGAGCACATTACTTACTGGATGCTCTGTGTCGGGCACATACTTACCTGGGGGTGCTGTGTGAGGCACATTACTTACTCAGCCGGGGCCTATGTTGAGCAATTACTACGCTTACTCGGCGGGTGGCTAAGTGGGCACATTCTACTACTACACTCCGGGGTCTGTTGTGGTGCACATATCACTATACCTCTCTTGGGGGTGGCTTTACTTAACTGGGGGGCGCTGTGTGTGGCAACAGTACTTACTCTGGGGGGTTCTGATGTGAGGACATTACTTTAACCCGGGGCTGGGTGGGGGACATTACGTACGTATACTACTGGGGTGCTGTGTTGGAACTTATGGGGGGCTGTAGTGGGCACATTGCTATGCTTACTGACCTTTGGGTCGGGCTGGTGTGGGGCAACAGTACTTACTTGGGGGCTGTGTGGAGGACATTTCTTTACCGGGCTGTGGGGCACTTACTTACTGGGGTGGCTGTGTGGGGGACCTTACTTACTTACTACTTGGGGGCGTGCTGTCTCTGGGAACATTATCTCATAGGTACTAGGGGGGGGGCTGTGGTGGTGGCACATTACTTTCGGACTACTGTTCTGTTTCTTCTTTGTGGTGGGCATCGTCGTGCGGCACATTACTACTTACTCGGGCTTGGGTACTTACTACTGGGACTGGCCCTGGGGCTGTGTGGGGATACATTACTTACTGGCTGGTCTGTGTGGTGCGTGTGGGACATTACGTTACCTTATTGGTGGTGGACTTGTGTTTTGGGGGAAAAAAAGGACTACTACTTACTTTCTACATGGGGGTTCTTGTTGGGCACAATTAATTGGGTCCGCAGGCTTGTGGTGCTGGCCTGGGCTTAACTATTGGTTGGACATTGTGGGGATGCGGCTAATTGTCGGAGTAGATTCTTTGGGGCGTTTTGGGTGCATTATGTGTCTTATTAGGAATCTCTTGCTTTTGCCTTGGATCTGTGTTGTTGTTTCTTCCTGGGTTTTCTATTTTTTGCGGTGCGGTCCTCCCTTGGTGTTTCGTCTGGGTTGCCTTGTGGTGGGGTCGTCACCCCTTCTCCCTGACCCCTACTCTTTTACCCTCAGCCGCTCCTCACTAAATAGGACGAATCTCTATGGACGCGAAAACCAACGCAAGATCGGGGACGGACAAATGTGAACAAACCATTTACGAACCACTAAGTAAGGCCGAAGAGAACTAGGAAGAGGGGGGGTGAACAATGAAAGTGGCCATGCAAAGGAACCACGAGCATACGAAAAGAAGATACCATAGATGAGGTAGATCAAGATCCGGTGAGAACTTCGGACGTGCTCGCTGGGTAGGTGAATAGGAGAAGGGGAATGGGGGTGAGGGACGGAGGGAGGAAAGAAGTAGCACGTGGCTGAGACAACAGAGTTTGCAAGGCAAAAACGGAGACAAGGAAGCGGGGGTGCAGATGAGACGGGGGTTGAGAGTAAAAAGGAACACAAAATTAGGAAAAAAACAGAAGAACGCCAGCGGGAGACGGACTGTTGAACACAAAGGAAAAAAAGAAAGAGAGATCGATCCGGGCCACGAAAAAGTCAAAACGGGACGACAAAAAAAAGGAGGCAAAAGAGGTGGACGGAGACACTTGAAAGGAAGGGAAGAAAAGAAAAGCATAGCACAGTCAAGAGCGAGCCAATCTTGCTCCGAAAAGGATGGGTGACACGCGATAGATAAGGGGACGCAGGAGAGGAACACGCGAAAGAGATCAGACTCCTAAGCAGGGAGGGCCTGGGGAAGAGGTGGGAAGTAAAAAGGACCGCGTAGGAGGAGAAGGAACTGGGGTAGGATAAATAGGCAAATTCTGGATATGAAATGAAGTCGGGGTTAGAAGAAGGATAAAAAAAATGCGGGAAGGAAGAGGGGTGAAAGGCTAAGACCAGAAAAAGAAGAGAAGAGGTAATGCGAGGTGTAAACTAAGGCGGGGGCGACGTCCGGGCATGGACGTGTCAAACAGAAGGGGGGCGAAGAGGCAGCGGAGTAAGAAAGGGAGGCGAAGGGATAAGGTGAAGGGGGCAGGAAGAAAGAAGGACACCAGGGCGGGGGCGAGGGATGAAGAAGCGTGGTGGATAAAAGAGTAAAAGGTGATATTGCAGTGGCAAGGGCAAGAGAGAGGACAAAAAAGGGCCCACGGGACGGAAAATGGCAACAGAGATGGGGGGAAGAGAGGGGCGGTGCGGAGGAAAAAACGAGTTATTAAGAGAAGCTAAAAAAAGAAGTACTGGAGCAGAGGGGTATCGCTGGAAACATTGGAGATGTAGGTAGGTGGGAAAATGGGGGAAAGTAAGGCGGAGAATCAAACAGAAAAACCGGCCGGCGTGTGGGGGAACGTAAATGGAGCGAAGGCATAGGAAGAGGAAGGAAGGGAAGAGGGGACGAATAGGGAGAGGAAAATCAAAAAGCGGAGAAGAGGCGGAGGGGGAGGATGGGGAGGTAAAAAAGTAGCAAGGGGGTCAAACAAACGGGACGAAAGCGAGGGAGGATAAACGGGAAGTGGCTGAAGGTGGGGTGAAAAGGGAAGAGGAAAAGTGTAAGACAGTACGGTATACTAGGGAGGAGACGTCGTGTGGGGGGAGTGGACAAGGGACAGTAAGAGAGGAGAGGAGTAAAGATCGGTCAATGGGGGGAGGGGGGAGCGGGATCGGGAGAGGGAGAAAGGCCAGAGAAGAGCAAAGAAGAAACATAAAAGGCGGGGCGTGGGAAAAAGTTGTGAGAAACGGAAAAGCAGCGGCGGGGGGCAGAGGTGGGGAAGACAGAGAAAGGAGGTAGGCGCCCAAAAGAAAAGCGATAGAAGGAATACGAGGATGGAACAAGATGGGCAGGGGTAAGGGGGGTGGGGAGGGTCAGTGACTGGTAGAGAGAATAAGAGTGGAAGGAGAGGAAGGTGGGAGGAGGATGCTTGGTGAAGCGGAAACCGGTGGCCGAGTGTGGGGAGCGCTCTGCAGACGGGACGGATGAAGTGTGGACTGTGTAGTTGATGAAGCACATAAGATTAGCTTACTTGGATGGCTGTGGTGGGCACATTATTGGTGCGGATTTTGGGGGGCTGTGTTGGCAATTACTTCTGGTTTGCTGTGGTGAGACATTCTTACTACTGGGTGCTGTGTGTGCACATTATTGGGGGGCGTGTTGTCACATACTTTCTGGGGGGCTGTGTGAGGTCCTGATTACTACTGTACTGGGGGCTGTTTGAGGCACATTACTACGGGGCTGTGTGGCGACATTACTTACTGGTGGTGTTCTGTGTGAGGACATTACTTCAGGGGTACTGCGTGAGGCACATATTACGACTGGGGCTGCGTGCTCAACGGAATTGGGGTGGCTGTGTGGGGCACATTATGTGGGGGCTGTGTGAGGCACATTACTTTCAGGGGTGGCCCTTGTGGAACATTCTTACTGGGGGGGCTAATGGGGGGCTGGTGTGGGTAAATTGCTCACTGAGGGGCTGTGTGAGGCATATTACATACTGGGAGCTGTGTGAGGCACATTACTTACTGGGAGCTATGTACACACATTACTTACTGGTGGTCTGTGTGAGGACATTACTTATTGGGGGACTGTGTGGGAACATATTCAAGGGGGCTGCGTGGGCACATATTGGGGGCTTGTGAGGCACATTACTAAAGGGTGGGGGTGCCTGGTTGGACAACCTTACTTACTGGGGGCCTGTGTGGGCACATTACTTAACTGGGAAGGCTTGTGTGGGGCACATTACTACGGGGCTGTGTGGGCACATACTACGGAGGCTGTGTGGGGCACATACTTCGGGGGATGTGGCACATTACTTATCCGCGAGGGCTCGTGTGGCGACATTACTTACTGGGGGGCTGGTAGGGACAGTTACTTACTACTGGGGGGCTGTGTTAGGACATTACTTACTGGAGGGCTGTGTGTGGTCCTTACTTACCTGGGGGCTGCTGTTAAGGCACACTACTTACCTGGCGTGCTGTGTGAGGCCTTACTACTGGGGTGCCTAGTGCTGGGGCACAATTACTTCTGGGGGGCCTTGTGGGCACAGTTTACTGATGGGGCGTCTGTGTGACATACTTACTAGGGTGCTTGCGTGCCGGACATGTACTGGTGGGCCTGTTGTGAGGACATTACTTTACTGGAGGGCTGTGTGGGGCACATTACTTACTGTGGGGTCTTTGTGTAGCATCTTACTTCTGGAGGGCTGTGTGGGGCACTTTGCTTACTTGCGGGCGTTTGGCCATTACGTACTGAGTGCTTGTGTGAGGACATTACTACGGGAGGCCGTGTTGGGACAGTACTACTGGGGCTGTGTAACGTCACTTTTAAACATATACTGGGGGCTGTTCTCGGCGGCACATTACTTAATGGGGGCTGTTTGAGGACTTACTTATACTGGGGGCTGTGTGAGAAATTCTTACGGGGCTGCTTTGTGGCAGAACAATTACTTATCTGGTTAGGGATGTTGTGGGGCAATTGACTTACTGGGGGGCTGTGTACGGCACTTTACTACTGGGGGCTGTGTGGGGAAAATTATAATGGGGTGCCGTGTGTGTCTGTCTTCATGGGGGAGCTGTGTGAGGACATTACTTACTGGGGGCTGTGTGTCAATTACTTAAGTGGGGGCTGTGTTTGGCAATTACTCTACTGGGGTGCTTGGTTGGCACATTACTATACTGGGGCTGTCTGGGCACATTACTTACGACTGGGGGCTGTGTGGGGATTACTTACGATGGTATTGTGAGGACATTCTTTCTTGGAGACTGCTGTGAGCACACTATACCTTACTGGGGTGCTGTGGTAAGGTCCTTCCTTATACTGGTGGCTGTGCGTGAGGACATGACTTCGTGGGTGCTTTGGCGTTGGGGCACATTGCTTACTTGCGGGGCGTGTGTAGGCACATACTTACTATACTGGGGTGGCTGTGTACGGCACATTACCTCCTGGGGGGCTTGTGGGCACTTACGTACTAGGGGGGCGTTGTGGGCACATTACCTCTGAGGGGCTCGGTGGGGGACCATTCTTACAGGGTGCTGCGTGAGGACTCTGGGGCGGCTGTGTGAGGCCCATTACTTATTGGGGGGCTGTGTGGCCACTCTACTTACTTGGGGTCGTGTGAGGGCCTTACTTTTCTGGGGTGGCGCGGTGAAGGCACTGTTCCGTAACTGGGCGGGCTGTGTGGGCCATTACTTACTGGGGCGTGCTGTGGGCACATACTTACTGGGCGGGCTGTGTGGGACACTTACTTATCTGAGGGTTCTGTGGCATTAATTCTGGGCGTGTGGGCTATTACTATACTGGAGGGCTGTGTGGGCAATACTTACTGGAGGGCTGTGGGGGCAAATTACTATGGCGGGCTGTGTGGGCACACTTATTAGCGGGTGCCGTGTTGGGGCACACACAATTCACTCCCTAACTCACATTCTGTACTGGGGGCGGTGTGTGAGGAATTACTTAACTGGAGGGCTGTGTCGGCACAGTACTGGAGGGCGGTGTGGGGCACAGTTACTCTTGGGTGGGCTGGTTAAGGCCATTTACTTCTGGGGGGCTCTGTGAGGACTTACTTACTGGGGCTGGTGTGGCAAATTACCTTACTGGGCGCTGTTGTGGAATTACGTTCTGGGGGTGTTCTTCGTGAGGACATTACCTATTTTTGGACGGGCTGTTGTGGGCAACTTACTTAACTGGGGGGCTGTGGAGCGACATTTTACTCTGGCGGGCTGTGTGAGGGACATTACTGGGGGCGATGTGTGGGGAACATTGCTTACCTGTGTCGTGGGCGGTGTGTGACGCACATCTGACTTATAGGGTGCTGCGTGAGCAATTTCTTATTGGGGGGCTGCGTGAGGACACTATATTTGGGGGGCTGTGTGGGCACATTACGTACTGGAGGGCTGGTGAGGCACATTAACTACGGGACTACCGGGATTACGGGGGCGTTGTAGTCATCCGGCACATTGTCAATTTACTGGGGGGCTGTGTGAGGCACACCATGGTGTGCGGGTTACTGACGTGGGCGTGTGTGGGCACATTACTTACTGGGCGGCTGTGGGCACATTACTTGGGGGGCTATGTGACGCTTGGCGTTTGGGATCCTACGGGTCGCGTGGGGGCATTATGTAGCGCGGAGCATTACTTAACTGGGTAGGGCATGTTTGCTGGCAACACATTACTTACTGGGGGGCGTGTGGGACACATACTTACTGGGGGCGGCGTGTGGAGCCCTATTACTTAGAGTGGCAGATTGGGAGGCACATTACTGTACTGGGAGGCCATTCTTATGACTGGGTCACATTATTATGGGGCGCTGAGTGTGGGCCCATACTCTTACTGGGGGGCTGTGTGGGCGACATAGCTTACTGGGGGGCTGTATGAGGAACATTACGTACTGGGTGGGCTGTATGAGGACATTACTGGGGGAGCTGTGTGGGCACATTACTTTACTAGGGGCCGTGTTGTACGCATTAATTACTTGGCGGGCTCATGTGGGTAATACTTATTCTGTGGGAGCTGTCGTGGGCATATTACTTCCTGGGGGCTGTGGTGGGGGGTCTCTGCCCTGAAGGTCCAACCTCCTCTGAATCACCTCTTCACTGAGGTTGACAAGCGCGTTTGGGCAGTACTATTTAATGAAGCTGCCCACTTGGGACCTGTGAGGCATCTGTTTCCCAAACTAGGTGACCTAATCGTACTTGTCTTGTGGCTGTTTGTGACCGGCAACCTCTACTTCTCCTACTACTATCAGAGGCTGTTTGTGCGCGTCTTCTACCATTGTAGTAATCGTTAGTTTCTTTGCAATTTTGGGCAGTGGACTCCTTCATTTTCTAAGAACCAATAGACTGTTGAGTTTCACTGAAAGGTTCTTTTTTTCTGCGGCCCATGGGGAGCTTCATCGAAACAAACAGATGGATATGTCAACAGCGCTGGGGTGGGAAGAGTCGCTGAGCTAAAGTCCTGTGGACCTCCGTGACCCATCCTGCGTCGGGGAATGTAGTATCAGCCTCAAAACCGGGAGCGGAGTCTAAGTGGACTTGGTCTTCGCCGAGCCCGGATGGTCTTGCTGCGGCGGGGCCACCAGGGTCACTCTTCACAGGGTGTGGACTAGCCGTGCGCCACGTGCATCCTGCCAC
This sequence comes from Engystomops pustulosus, assembly GCA_019512145.1. Taxonomy (NCBI): domain Eukaryota; kingdom Metazoa; phylum Chordata; class Amphibia; order Anura; family Leptodactylidae; genus Engystomops; species Engystomops pustulosus. The sequence goes on along the minus strand of CM033643.1, from coordinate 112,533,042 downwards.
GGAAGGCAGGACTCAGATGCAGGACCTCAGTGATTGGGGCCACTCAGGAACAGGAACCCACAGGACGCCACAGGAACAGGACCGCCACTAGACACTAGGACCAGTCCACACGGAACGCCACAGGACCAAGTCCACAAGGAACACAGGGAACGCACAGGTGAGCTAGGAATGCCACGTAAACACAGATCATCCCAGAACACAGGTCAAACAGAGGCGTTGGAAAACGCACAGGAACAAGGAGGCGACTGGAAACCTGGATAAACATTGGAGGGCTTTCCTTCATTTAAGGAACTTGAAGATCCGGCAGGGGATACTGAGCCGCCGGGTAAATCAGAGCGTGAATGCCAGCGCAATTAGGACAAACACTGGCCCTTTTAAATTCTTGTGGAGAGTTGCCAACGCGCACGGCCTAGCGAGAGAGGCGTGCGGCCTGGAATTGGAACCAGAGCCGCGAGATAGAGGTAAGTAACGGTGAAGAGGCATCACATACGGAGGCACCCCGTGACAAAGGCCGGACTGTGTGCACCTGCGATCCGAGATGTGGGATTCGTGGGGTCCACCCATGACAGGATGCTCAGATTCTCAACCAGCTCCAAAGTGAAGGGGTCGTATTTAAGCGTCTCTATAGGCAGAAAGAACCCCCTTGAAGGTAGGGAGGGAGCCTCATCTGCAGGAACCTGCCTATCTACCCGTGCAGGCCCTGAGAGGCTGTAAGGAACTAAATAGGGTTGTGCCATGATAAGGTGGACATTACACCTGAAAGCGTAGCCAGTATCCTATGTATTACAGGTGATTTTGGCTTTTCTATTCTGTAACTGCTTGATACAAACTTGTTTGAAAATAAAGTAACTCAAATAGATAAAGTTCTCAGTGCAGGGTGAATCCGTTTTACCTAAGAGGAAAAAACATACTAGTGCGATACAATACCGGGGAGAAAACCACCACCTAAGGGAAACGGAGTACCAGGAATCCAGCTAGGCTTTGAGTATCCAGAAGGAGAACACTGGAACAGGTGGGAATGGTCCAGATTCCACAATTCCTTGCAGCCTGAGATCCAATAGGTACGCAGGAACCCACCAGGCCTATTCAGAAGATCAGACAGCATTAACTTCCCTAAAGCGCACGTCCCCCCCGGATCCCTGCTAACCCCCGAGCGTTTAACAGCAGGGGTAACTCGCTGCTTGACAGGGCAGTCAGAGTTAGTGCAGATATTGTGCAAAAAACCGGGGGCACGACTGTAAGCATGTCCAGTATGGAGGGTAGTTTAGAGACAGCCAGACACGGTTGTCCCCTTCAAGCGGATCGGAAGTACCCCACCCCACCCTCACGGGTGGGTCCTTCATCCCCGAAAAAGAAAGAGACGGTTTCTAGGAAGGTCTGATGAAACATTCTGACCACCGAGGAGCAATGCAGATCTTTAAGCTGGAGACCCACGGACATATCCTCCCGGACCAAAAACACTTCCAATGAAACAATACTGCAGGGAATTACCAGCCAAGACTGGAATGATATCCTTTCACCTCGAACCCCTGTTTACGTCCACAAACGACATAGAAGGACGATCAGGAAGGAGTTAATGGACTCACAAACCATTTAAGAAGGCTTTTTGAGAAATGATGTGTTCTGTACACCGCCACCCGTAGGACGAAAGAGAATCTTAAAGAAACCAGATGTAATGACCTGGGAAACCATTGAGGGCAACAACACCGGATCAAGTTTAGAGAACGTACTGTCAGTTTTCAGATTCTTGTAGAAACAAGTACCTTACCCCCACCAACAACAGGATCGAAAAATATTGTGCTTTTTCTGAGTACTGTTGACCATCTGATTTGTGCTCTTAGTAAACACTCGCTGGATCTAAAAGAAACTGAGGATGAAAACCATAGTTACAATAAAAAAGGAGACAACATAGTAGAGGAGACTTGAGTGTTATAATACGCAAACTCAGTCTAAAGGAAGGTGATTCACGCACTGGGGCCTGGCAGTCCGAGACCGAGGGTTGAAGATATTGAATTAACTTATCTTAGTCTCGGACTGCCGTCGTCTAATTGGTCGAAAAGCGAGTGAGAAAACAGTTATACCTCCACACGGGCACCAAAAAGTTCAGACTTGGATACAATTCAGTAACGCCCCACGACACGATGGTCCTCGGGACATTTTGACTGATTACAGGGTTCGGCCAATCCTCTGCACGTAGGCAACTTTTTCAATGGGATAATAAGTCCCATTTTAGAAAACGGTTCTAAACCACACACCCAAATAACAGTATTTTCCTGAGAGGGTGTAAATCCATATAATCCATTGAGATATAGTCCCTGCGCTAGTTGAGCACTGGGAGAGCGGGAGAAGAGACCCTCAGGAGTGTCTCCTGGAGAGTCTTTCCCGAGTGCCACAGACAACGGCCAGCTGAACGAATGTTTGATGCCGTTGGACTCCAAGGCCACCCAGTAACTCACTCATAAGAAGCTCACTGGTTTACCCCAATATCCGGACTGTCCTGCCAGAACGGAGGCTAGCGTGGCGTCTTCTACCAACACTCTCAAAACAAAGGTCAGTTGAGTACAATAATTTGCCTTCCCCAAGTTCTTCAGGAGCAGAATGCCAGCAAGCAATTGGTGAGGGAAGGTGGGGGCTAGACGACTGCCAACACAAATCCCCGGTGGAAGGATGTTTTTAGTCCCGACTAGTTGGGTTGGGTCTTCAAACTATTGGGACAAAGGCATCGCTCTTTCAGCATCGCCATCTCGACCTTAGAAATCAGGTGTTTTCGCTGTGTCAGATAGAGCCAGTTTTTGTTTTATTGGTAGATTTCATTATACCTCTTAAACCACCATCCACATACTTACCATCCTCAATAGGTTAAGTTGTACGAAGAAGGTTCAACAGGCTAGCTCTCTTAATACATATTATCAACAGATACTGGGCTGACTGCTGTATCACTGGCTGGCTACAGTGTGTCAGTTAACTTTGTAAGTGAGCGGGAATGGTCAAAGCATCATTCACTAAAACACACTTCAAATAGGGGTGTGGCAATATTAGTGCTAGTGCACCCACCAGATAGCCAGTCAGGGGTTGCAGTTGTTGTCCCAATTGCCTTTGTAAGGCTCCTATGGAGGCAATCAAAATTCTTCATCATAGCAGGGATGGGAGGTTTGTATATAGGGCTTCAGTTTATCTGCATTCCATTACAACACTAGTATAACCTGCATGAGACCACCTAGGTGTTGCAATCCCTGAGCTGAGTCCTCAAACCTGCCGGTCGCGGACCAGGCGACGGGCCGGGGGTTGAGAGATTACTCAGACCTCCTGCTCAACGAAGGGGGCGGCGACCGCCGCACTGAGTCCCGCACCGAGTACGTCCACCACCTCAGGGCTCTCGACTCCCCCTGCCCCGCTCAAGTACAAGGCTACTCCACTCCATCTAACATGTCTCGACTAACTCCCCCCCACTCCAGGTGCTCCGGTCTCCCTGCCCATCTCAAGCTCACACTCCCCTACGCTCCCCCGATCCCGGTCTCAGACCTCTTGACCAACCCGCTTCGGCTCGACCTCTACGGTACCGGCTTCCCCTTCCAACTCCCGTTCAACCAGGCTCCGCTAACGTTCCCCCCCTCCAGCTCTCGGCTCCCTGCTCCCCCTGCCCCCGATCTAGCTCAGGCTCTGCGTTCGGCTCCCTACGACCTCCTCCGCACCCGGCTACCTCACCCCGCACCCACCGCTGCAGGAACAAGGCACCGAAATTCCAAGACACGCTAGAGAGTCAGGTGACTTTATCTTTGGCAACATATATGTTAATATGTGTATATATACTGTTAACTATATGTAATAGTGTGTGTGATATGGTGTCGTGTAGTATGTGTGTTGTGATGATATGTTATGTGTTGTGTGTATGTGTGTGCTGTGGTATGTGTAGGTGTGTGTGTTTGATGGTGTGTGGTATGTGCTGTATCTACTGTTTGTTTATGTTTATAGGCGTATGTATATGCCGCATTGTGATATTATCGGGCTTCTATTTTGTGGACTAACATGGCAGTACCGGTATGGCATTTTAGCTACTCTGGGCGTACGTTGATCGATTTTCATACATCTTGGGTGATCTGTGTAATTTTAAACACTTGGTGGCACGCTGGATCATTTTATACTACCATGGCGGTATTCTGTATGATTTAGTCACACATGGTGATAACGCTGTATGCATTTATTAGACTACATCGGGTGGATGCTGTATGCATTTTAAAGTACACGGTTGATACGCTGTATGCATTTTATATACAATCGGCGGTAGTTGGATACATAGTTATTACTACATGGCGGTATTCTGATGCATTTTAACTATCTGGTGATAAGCGGTACGCGTGTTATCTCTGTCGACATGTAGAATTCTCGATCACGGTAGCTGTATGTTTTAACTACACTGCGATACGCTGTATAGCATTTTATACTACTGGCGATACGCTGTATGCATTTTTTACTACATGGCGAATCGCTGTAGCATTTCAGCGAGCTGTTGCTTTCATTGACTTTATTTTTACACCACACATATGATGGATCTGGTCGGACACTCCCTCTTTATAATTTTAGGACACTCCGGACCAAAATTAAAAAGCCAATCACTCCCGTTTCCCTAGAGGATAAAAAAATAGTGAACAACACAAATAATAATACTAAAGATGTCAGGTATCACTGCATCCCAAAGTCTTGTGCTATCAAGAATATAAAACCAGTTATTCCCTACCCAAAATATAAAATGTTTTTAGCCCTCACATAGGAAAATTTAAAAAATCTTATAGTTAGGTTTTAATTTTTTTACTATCTAGCCTAATAATACCTATAGTAATTCTGGTATACCCTGTGATCGTCTCACCGCAGAATAAAGGGCTGTCATTTGGAGGCACACAGCTTAAAAATTGGTGGACAAAGAAATATCTCAATACAATGTTTTTTTTATTGCAATTCCATCCCATGTGGAATTAATTTTTTAATAGCTTTACAGTGTTGCATGATATGAATCCCCACTAGAAGCACCATTTGTTGTTGCTTGCAAATCAAGCCTCCTTATAGTTCGCTTTGTGGAACAATAAAAAGTTATGCTTTTAAAGACAGGAATAGTCCAGCTCTGTGACCAACCGCTTGTACCGCTCTCGTGAGGACATTAATTACTGGGGGGCTATGTGGGTACATTACTTACTGGGGAGCTGTGTGGGCATATTACTTCCTGGGGGGCTGTGGGGGGGGGGGCTCTCTGCCCTGAAGGCCACCATCCTGGAATCACCTCTTCACTGTAGAGGTTGACAATGGCGTTTGGCGGGTACTATTTAATGAAGCTGCCACTTGAGGACCTGTGAGGCATCTGT